>JAAIXJ010000740.1:0-22253 GCA_013403705.1 Heliconius hermathena | reverse complement strand
CTATATATTTATGTGTATTGCCATACATATTTTATTTTATTTATTTATTTATTTTTAACTTATACCCAAGGTACATACTGTTACATTATGAATAAAATAATTTAAAAGGTAAATTTTATCTAAAATATATTTTCTTTAGTACCAAAAAATATTTATTTGTCATTTATTATTTTTCACAATTTCTAAATGGTTACAAAATTATGTTTATTTTAAAATCACACATTTAAATTGTATTCACCGTTACCCACAAAACTAAATAAATAAAATATTATTTTAATTGTTAAGGAAAGTAACACAGCGCTACCCATTTCATCTTTTACGTCTGTAAACTAGGAATAATATGATTTATAAGATCCTCACTCACTTTAATTAGCGAGGATAAATGTATTACATTGAATAAATAAAATCCGTGTAAATAAAATCATATTTTGCTCCACTGTATTCTGTATATTTTCTATTATTTTAAATATAACGTGAAATTTTATTTCTTTGCAATATATAATCTGCATATTGCTTAGAGGTTGGGAAATCTTTTGAAATTTGAATATAAGATTTGGCTATTTGAATGCGGAATTTTAATTTGAGACAAGAATAGCCCTCATCAATAATTTCTATTCTACAGGTACAAGTTCTACAGGTATAGCAAACTATTAAATCTGAATTACATCGAGTTATATTTTAATGTATTTTTTAATTAGAGTAAGAGAACCTAATTGGAAAATATTCAGCTATTTATTTTTATTTCAATATTAAAAATAAAATAATGAAATTGATATGATATGGAATTGATTATGTATATACGTATATATTTGTTACTATCATACATTCATACTTCTGCGAATATCAGCAATTCTTTCATAACGAAATTAATTTTTAATTTTATTATTAAATTGACAATCGATCTAAAATCTTAAATCATCTAAGATTTTATATTAAAAACTACAAAGAAAAAAAACATTTATTAGAAACACAACTTAAAATTATTCTCGAAGTAAAGGAATATTATGTAAATCCTCAAGATACACGTAATTTCTTATTGATTATGATAAGAAAATAGAACTTCTGCCTTAGCTTCATAATTCTATAATAACACCTAACAATCTTTCGTGAAGACTAAGTACTAATAGTGGCAGTTAGTAATAATTGAAAGAATTGCATCTGAATTTTGTTAAGTAACTGAAATTTTATATATGACTCTATTGTATAATAATAATTATACTTTATTTCTATATAAGACCTTATGATAATGTAAGTGAATATATAAGAAATATTGCACCAATGTCATTAGTACGTACTTGACTTTTAGTAGTGTTACATAAACTGACTCCTTATACAGTAATAAATGACTGAGTAATTAACCTTATTTTTTTATTATTTTTGCAACATACAGCATGCTTTTACAATATGTTTAAAATTTATTTTAAGCTTTAACTCTAAATGAACACTATACCTACGCTAAACTAGTTTTTGTTAAATATTTTTCAAAATAAAACATAAACAAAAAATGTCTTGCTCAAAGAAATTTATTTATGATGCCAGCAAATTGCTCACGATATCCTGATTATGTTGTCATCTCTCACCTTTGTAATAAGCCTATTACGTTTTTAATAACGGCAAAAAAAAATAACATAGTATTCAGAAATGGCATTTTCTCTAGATTATGACGTGACACAATCTATTTGGAGCTGTCTACAGTACAAGTTCAAATTTTGCCACTGAAATATATAAGATAGAACCGACGATCCCTATACTACACAACATATAATACTTTATTTATGCACCGATTAATCGATGTTTAAGTGACAGCGAAACGTAGAAGGCACTTTAATTCGTAAATTAATTAATTTAATTCGTAAATTGAAGACCGTAGTCTTCACTACGTCATAAGAGCGTAAAAAAATGTGTTTTAATGTTAAAAAGGAGCTTTTTAAAGGTTTTACAAAATGGCGTGGGCATTTTCCATCTTTCGTTACGCGTTCGGAGGCTGTAATCTTCGACGACGGCCACTTAACGCTTCGTGAAAAGTAAAATGTTGCTTTTTAGCTATCATGTTCAAACATCGCCTTAAGTTGTTCCTTAAATTTTATTTCAATTGAAATGTTTTTACTATGCTATTTATTTCATACTAATGTATAAATTTCTACTGTATAATTTATGTACATTTGTTTGGTTTCATTTTCCATATTGTAAGATTGTAACTCCACAACGCCACACGCCTTCTACTAGAAGTTATTGTGGCGCAGTGTACAATGATTGACTAGGAGCATGATGGTTGTGGGTTCGATTCCCACTTGTAAATTTTTCTTTATTGCCCCGTCTCGAATGATGAATGCAGATAATGGAATACTACGTTCTTTGTCTACCTCGCTGTGCGTGGGATAAAACGTCAAACTAAACATAATATTATACATGAAAAAAATATTAAAACTTGTTTATTACTACTCTCTTTGCTTATATAATTTGTTAATATTATAAACGAAATTGAGTTGTATTTTTTTTCCAACAAATAATAATCACATCGATATAAAAAAAACTTATTGTTAAACAAAACAAGGCTGAAGTTGCCAGTATAAATAATATAAGTAAAAAACAAACTTGACAATATACCTCATTTAAACGTGAGCGCCTTTACTCGTAGGTGGGTGGAGTACGATATTGTGTGTTTAAAAATGTATGTTACGAGAGAGAGAGAGAGAAGATAACGATCAAATATAATTTTGCTGTAAAACCATTTTAAGATTGTTTTGACTTTACTTTTTTTGACGAAATTATCTCGTTGACTTATTTCTGTGCTGTCACGAAATGTATAAAGTGTGAATAAATTTAACACTTTCGTGTGTAGTTCTATACGTATGTAAAATAATGAATTCTGAGTGAAATATAAGAACTTATTACTAGGGAAAAAGTGTGAAGTTAAAAAACTAAAGTATTACGAAAGGAAATTTATAATTACTTGTTTTAATAATAATTTTGAATTATTTTGAATTATTTTATACTTTTGAATTATTTTTTCTAAGTTTTTGCATTATCATTAATGATACTCAAAATGAATGTATATTTCTCAATAAACATGTGAAGTCAAAAATATTTGAAGTTTATAAAACTTGGACGAATTTCTGTAATTCGACGAAAAATCTCAAATTCAGTTTCACTTCAATTTCGATTCGATGTCACAGCATGTATACCACACCACCCACCGACGCGACATGTAACACTGTCAAATATATAGGTAGTACGTACTATAAAGATAAAAAACGGATTATTTTTCATTCATTTTTCAACGAGAGCGTCAATTTTACGCATTGCGTTCACAAAGTTTTTATTTTAATTAGTTATTACATTTAACTTATAGAGTTTAGAAAATGTTGAAGAAGAAGTAGCATTTTTTTACTTTGTACTTAATATTAGGTGTGGGTAAAGAAAGGATTTTGTTTAATCCCCGCCGTGAAGCAGTAATATTTAATTATTTATTTAATAGGAAGCCAACATAGTATACAGTGCTTTTTATCTTTTGTACATAGATTTGTTCCAAGACTTACATTATTCTATGAAAAATAAAGTAAAGTAGAGTAAAGTTTTACTTATATTATAAATATATATATATGTATAATAAATATTCATATTTAAAAGATATAACATTTAATTCATATATTTTTTGATGATTGATTTAATTATTTTTCAAATTTTTAAGAACGCGTATTTTTAAGAACCGTATATTTTTTACGAAACGCAAATAAGGTATAAGATTTTCACATAGTATAATAGTATGCAAATTTAATTTCTATATAACAAATTTTACCATCTATCTAATGCCCTTCCGAGGAGAATTCACACAATAACTGTATAACGCAAGTATCATTTCCTAATAAATCAACAAGTATAGTCCGACATTATCGTTATTGCATATGGGAAGCACGCGCGGTAGAATTGCGCAGAACGCGTATTTTGATATCTACACATAGACGCCCTCTCACGCGTGTGGCGCAACGCTGTCAGTTCATTACTATGAAATATGAATATATTATCATATAATAGTGTCATATATACAAAATGGCGCAGTAAAGCATATTTATCTAGTAATATTATAATAATTAGTGTGTTAGATTAAGCAACATGCAAAATCAAGTTATGGATAAGCAAATTTAAAAATTGAATAAAGTACTGAATTGGAATTATTATAATGGGGCCACATCCAAGTCTTCATCAATCCAAATCTAATAAAATAATAAAATTGAAAAATAATAAAAATTATAATACACGCAAAAAAATTGTGAAAAATAAAGTTTAAATAAATAAAATATTAAATATACAAGCAAAAATTAAAAGGAATGGCGTTCAGCTACAGTGTTAAATTACAAAAATAAATAGCAATAAAATGAAAATAAAATCAATCAATTGAGGTCTTAACAAATTAATTAAGTTAATAAATGATATTTTCATCAATTCAATCAAAAAAAATCAAATAAAGAAATATTTATAACCGTTTTATTTAAAACATTTATAAAAAAGCAAGCAATCAAAACGGTAAAAGGCATTTTTGTTTACAATTAATTATATTTTTGTTTGGACCATAAATCTATGAGCTCGATTGTACTTATAAAGATGTGTGGGTACGAATTTTCTGTCAGGACGTAGCGGTTACACTGACGCAAAGTACCACGATATTATTTCATCTCCTCGAGTGGGGATCGAACCCAAAACCAGTAGATTTTACAGTCACACTTAGTGCCGCTGCGCTACGACTGGCCTTTTTTTTATTTAAATTTTTATATTTTATTATTTTTACTATTTTGCATAATTTACTAGAACATAAAGATGATCAAATATTTTAATTATCATTTAATTATGATTTGCTAAGCGTGGNATATTTTAATTATCATTTAATTATGATTTGCTAAGCGTGGGATAAAACAACATAACAGGGTAACACTGATCGAACGTTTTCTGCGCATACGTATTCTGCGCAATTTTACGCGAGTACCTCCGATTATCAATAAGAGTTTAAACGGACTATAGTTTATATGCAAATGGAGTTCAATTCCAAACGTTTGTTTGATCGTTGTAAGCTAAAGACGAGTGAGACGTGTACTGTGATTAATGTACTGACAAATGAAATATGTATATACGTATATAGAACATTCGACTGTTTATAATACGCTTTTATTAGATAGAGTTGTAACTACTTTGAAACAAATTGTATGACACTCATTTGATTCACTTGTAATAATTATAAAAAAAATAAAAATAAATCAGCTTCACGCTGTATCCCGCACACTGCAGGATAAGCAGAGGGAACCTAGTGTGTTAAGACACTCCGTTGCCCACTTTCTGCCGAATTCTGGAAGCATTGCGTGTTGAGTGGCAGAACTCAACGCCGCGTTTGTCCTCGACACCAAAGCGAAGAAATGGAAATATAAATTTAAGTAAATATTTCATCTTAACCAGTCGATTTTGCAGTCACACCTCGTGCCGCTGCGCTACGACCGGCCTCTACGTACGTACGTTAATTATAATAATATTATTATTTATGATAAATTTAAATATTTTAATTAAAATATTAAATTTATTATGATAAAAAAAATTAAATTGAGGCTAACGTGGCGCGACGGTAAGCACAACTACTGACAGTTAACACGACGGTTGCAGGTAATCAATTACCCAAAAAGTATATTCTTAGGTAATTGATTATTCTCATTTCTTCGCTATGATAAGAGTTCCGCCACTTAATACACGTTGGATTGATGCGGAACGGAGTTTTAGCACTAGGATTCCTCTGCCTAAATAATAAGTTAACGAATATTCAGAATTATTAACAAAATTCATAAAACAAAAATGTATATTTTATTCACAACGAAGTTACCTTATAATAGTCACTAAATACATCGCTCGGATGCGATACTCAATTATGTTTAATTTAATTATGGTTGCCGAAATAAAAGTTCCTTTTAAAATGGTAGATCAAATTCGTAATTGTTATTTGATTTCCGCAACACAATTTAAGTACTCATAAACATTTATAGCTTTCTTTTACTTATGTTTCATTCTTAGGGGCAATAACTAATAATCATTATCATCTTTGAAGACCTTCAAGTTCAGGTATTTTGTTGGTGTTATTTCTGAGAATTGTGAGTTCTCATTTCTCGTTTAAAGCCTAGTTCGTATTCGTATGGTGATGATGATCGCTGATATTTTAATCGAGTAGCAAGTAATGTAGTACCCAACACACGCGCCACTGTTCAAAAATTAACGCGTTCTAGTACTCTTTTGTGTTGTAGAGATTTCTGCTGGATGTGTTATGTTCAGACATTAGTGAGTTCAACAGTACCGGTTGTTCGTAAGGCATATTTTCCTTGCGGTCTACGTAAATTACTTTTCTCAGTGTCTACAATCGGCAAGGCGAGAAAATTTAATCCCAATCCATTCCATTCCTCCACTTTCCACCCAAATCAGAGACATTGTATGTTAAGCGGTAGAACTCAACGCCACAACTGGTCTAACAGAGTTGGAAAATTTAAATATATAATTATCGCGTTTGGAATCAGACACTAAAAATATTTTATTCTCTCATTGATATTGACTATAATTATATTGTAGTCAATATCAACGAGACTTACGAATATGAACTCGCAATCACCAAATACCATTATGTGCTTCATTATTGTTTAAAAAATAAGATAGTCATTTGTATTTAGAAAAAAACACGACATTTGAACAAATAAATAGTACGTAGGAGTATGAGCTTTCACCGACTACTCCCAGTATTGATTGTAAATAGATAGCTTTAATAAAATGAGACTTTTTTGTATGTCTATTCCATTTATTAAATCCGTAATATACGTTTAGGGAACGCAAACTATTTTTGTAATCTTATAGAGTAGTACACGGACAAGAAAAAAGGTTGTTATTGATATGTTCGATCTCGCGGAGTAATTTTAAAATTCATACGATACGAATATAGAATCAGAAAATATTTATTATAGACGAACATAAATATTCAATTTGACATGTCATCATCAAACTTGCAAAAGGTTTTGGTCTAGATTTGTTTCATCTTGATATAGATTTGTTTTAAATTGAAAACAAGTAAATTTTACTACGAATTGATATTTTATTAACGAAAAATAATAATATGAATAGTTTATTACACAAACTGAACAAACTAATAATGGTGTAACATAAGGATAAAGAGAGAAGAAATACAAGATACAAAATCATCACTATTTTCTCGTTCGAACTAACAAATAAATAGTAAAATAACTGTCTCAATAACTGACGAAGGGAGCAATAGATTGTGCCGAAGACTACGGGGCCAACTGAACAGCGAATATATTGGAAATGTTATGGATTAACTTACCTTAAAAATAAAGTGAAACTTTTATTAATAGAAGAACACATTTTACTAGAGAAAGGTATTCGATTCCTGAACTCATTTTTAGGTATATGTATATAACATACACATATGTATATAACAGTTTCGATTTTTTTTCAGCTTCATGCTGTTTCCCGCAAAAAAGAGAGAGAACCTAGTCTTAAGATACTCCATTCCCCACGCACCGCCGAAGTTTCGAGGTACTTACGTAATTGAACGTTGGAACTCAACGCCGTATTTTGTCTTGTTACCAGGGCGAGGAAATGAAAATATTGAGTAATTCATTTCCAGTATAATATTATTAACATTTCACGTCACAAACACTTTAGCATCGTATCAGTTGGTACTTCCAACTGAACCGTAAGTTTCTTTATTAGTAAATGAAAAACGCAGTTATATAAATGTTGTAAAATGTACTTTGTGCCTACATCAGTAAATGCGAGAAGTAAGTTAAAGAATAATAATACAACAAAACTCACAATGTATTGTGAATAGTCTATCAAGTACACATTATATTATCTAAAATATATCCGAAATATAATTCAATGAAAATTTTCAAAATTCAATAAAATTCTAATTATTAAAATCTTTTATGTTTTTTCTACATCGAACTAAATGAAAAAAAAAACAAAACAAAAAGTATAATTGAAACAACATCTCTAGTGAATCAACAGGTGACATGTTACAAGATCGATACAGTACCGTGGAGACTGTTGAGTGGAGTCGTTGCGGTAGTTTGGTTCGTCCCAATAGGGGTCAAGCGGAGTAGATGACGTGTTAAGACGTCTATTATAATTATTTATGCTTTAATTCCAATCATTTATTTTATATTCTAAGTAGGGCTTCCACTCTCGCAGCTAAAATTCAATCTCGGTATTACGAGACTGGGAATTTTGAATCCCATCGCGATCCCAATACTTGCGGGATCCCGCAATACGGAGATAGGATTATTTTAAATCTACAGTCCAGCTTAATCCATGTCACAGTAATAAAGATAAAAAATGGACAAAAAAGATGTATTTTCAATTCTTACTTAAGTTAGTGTTAAATTAAAATATTATCGTTTCGTCGCTCTGGCTCTAAGTTTAAGTACGGCATTATGGCTCGACACCCACCACAGACTCTTTGACTAAACGAACTAACTTACTGTTCTTCAACTATCTCGAACATCAATGTAACGTTAAAAAAGAATTGCTGAACCAAATATAATTATTATTATACATATAAAATTGAATTATGACCTGCTTTGCATATATGTACAAATAAAATGAAATAATTAATTAATATACAAATAAAATGAATAAATTAATTAAAATAGAATTCTACTCACTTTCATTAGGGCTTGATTCCGCCTGGCATAATGTTAAACAGTTAAAAAAAAGTGCTAGTAGTATTACTGTAATAATAAATATATATTTTTAGGCCTACCTAAAAAAATATATTTATTATTACAGTATTATTTACTTGATTTATGTGTACTTAAATCCGTTCTAATCTTAATAATTATTTTACCCTATTTTATTATTTTCTAGCAACCATCAAAACAAGACTATTAATTTTTTTCACATAATATAAAATAAATTTTATATAACACAAATACGTTAAGAAAATGAGAAAATTTATTACACTGTTGTTCAACAAACAAACTTGTGTTATTCAAACTTTTAGTAGTCATATAAAGATGGAATTTGTTGTCGATAAGTGTGCGAGCGTGTAGTGCGGGGAGTGTGACGAGATCTGATAATGTTTTGTATTTCAGATACTGTTCCTTTAGAACTCTTGGTGAAGGTGTTTTATAAATATCTTAAAATGTTTGAACCATTGGGTGTCGACTAGGGGAGCTTAAAGAAAAATATGCTTTTATCTGTTGCAAAAAGGTGCGTTTTCGGCTGTTGGATTATGCCGCTTCTAGCATTATTGACAATATGAAATAGTTACAAATTGAATTTGACTTATGATCCGGCAATTTTTTTTATTATATATTATATTTATAATAATATATTATTCCGCGTTTTATTTGTATTTAGACATTTCTAAAACGTTGAAAATATAAGTTACGATAAAAAAAAAACTAAAATGATTTATACAGAAAGTATATTGTATAAATATATTTAAAAAATAAATTGAAGTAAATGGAAAGTATTTTGTTTACAAAATATGCTCGCAAATGATTAAAGTATATTCGCACAGACTGGATTAATCTAATTGTCACTTCCGAAGGTGAAATGTTATTTGAAAGTGGACATATGAAATGAGTTTTTACATTTGGTCCTAAAGTACAAAAATATTTTAGAACTAAATGTAAACATAATATAGAAAGAAATATACCATATATTTTTGCTTTGTAATATTTTCTTCTATTTTTAAATTGTTGTGATCGATGTTAATAGTCATAGTGGCTAAATCGAGAATAAGATAAAAAAAAAAGTTAATTTGTCAATCAAGAACATGAGTAGCAAGCCAAATATTATCCGATAGAAGTACGTATATACGATCTGTAATATACACTATAAACTTTTTTTTAGCTTCACGCTGTATCCCGCATATGTCTCGGTAGGCGGAGGGAAGCTAGTGTTAAGACGTTCCGTTCTATTCTTCTCAGTCTGTATGAAGGTATGTATAAAATACGAAGCATTGTATATTGAATGGCGAACTACAACGCCGGGCTTTATGCCTTACCGGCATTATGCCGGGGATCGAACACACAACCGTCGCGTTACCATCACACAGTTGTGCATCTGCGCCTTGATAGCATCAACATACTTCTCAAAGTTTGTAAAATACTCTACCATTTTTAAAGACGATATTAATGATTTTCCTTTGAACTTTTTATTTATTTTTACGTAAGATTTAAGGAAATAACGATTTCTTTTTAGTTTAAGTGGTCAAGTTTGACCCTTTCCGCTTAACTTACTTAGGAATAAGTGTGAACAGTTGTTAGGCCTTTTTCAGGTTTTTGGTCCTTAGTTGGACTGGTAAATAGTAAAGAGCTCGTGAATTATTGTTACCATGAAGAGTACAAGGTCTTTTAAACATAGTACAACAACATTTACAAGAAAAGAGTTGTACGTAGCTTATTTCTATTTTAAAAATGAATTTTATACCTATTGCTGTTTTTTCCTAGTGACATTTTTTCCCCTATTTTTCACTAACTAAAATTCATATTATACTCGTTAGTGTTACTAACTTGACTTGTTTAGTTAGCCTTCGTCCAAGTTACATATAGCACGTTTGTATCTTTATTTGTAACTTACTTTTAATAAGTTCGACACATATATTTGAACTCCACTACACCCTTACCTAGTAGAAATGAAATCGATTTAAAAAATACGTTGTATCCTGTTCACAGCAGGGTAAGCATCTCATCAATGTCTTCGAGTGGCAATCGAACCCACAAAATATTGCTTTTACAGTCACATGCTCCTGCTTCTGCGCCATTGCACTGGCCTCAAGAATCTTTTTTCTTGCTTCAAAATAATAAAAAAATAACTATATATTCAAAAAGGTTAACGAAAATACTGATGCCGCATTATCTTAGCTTTTCAACCTAAAGTCGGTCATCCTCCGTCAGAAATACCTACAAGGATTTCCTTTGAGCTGGAACCAAAGAGTTAAAATTATTTTATGAGACTAATTAGAATTTACCCGCATATCCCTGCATTTGGCAGAACTTAACTCTTAATTACGTCGACCTTGTTTGTGAATGAACGTGTTGTATAATTTCAAACGGAAATATTTTAAGTTTTCGCCGCTTAATATTTCAAGGAAATGAAAAAATATATATAAAAATATAATTTTAAATATAGAATATGTAACTAAGATACAAGAAAACGACGATCGATAATATCGATACAATCCTGTGTTTTGAATTTACATTTTTAATCAAAATATTTGTTATAGTTAAGAAATCGTTAAAAATATTGTGAAAAATATTTTGTTTTTTATTTGGTAATTGACTTTTAATTTCGTTCCTAGGGAATTATTTAACCCTCCATTAAGAAGATATATTATTAATATTATATTGCTTATTATTATTTGCACGCCACAATATATTGAATAAACATAGACGTATAAATTATTATATATGTATGAAATTTACAGCTTCCAATTTTTTTCGCTATAGTGATAGGCAAATCTAATAATAAATATATGAGTGTATAAATATTTAAACCCAATAAAAAGTCTTAACAGAATTATTTAGCATAAAATATTAATTTTAACGGCGTACCTGAACCAGTTGCTTTAGCATACGTTGTTTATTTAGCCGACAGCGCTGAAAAGTTATTTAAAGGGTTGAACGATTTAATAATTACGGGTTAGAGGAGTTCCGGTCGAATTTGCATGTAAACAAGAATCGATAATTTAGTTTCGGCTACGGTACGTTAGGGCTTACTGAATTAAATGTTTATTTTACCAGCACATAGAGGGTAGGCAGAGGGGAAACCTAGTGATAAAACACTCCGTTCCCCATTTCCCGCCGAATTCCCAGGGCATTGCCACGTCACGCACTCTCAAGTACGGGCGGAAAGAGTATAACAAAGCGTCTTAACTTTAAGTCAAAGTCAAAGTAAATCTTGCTACTATTATTATACACAAAGTATCTTCAGTTATCTTGATCTTGATAGTAAAGTTTCTATACTTAACACCTCAATAAACACACATTATAGTAAATTAGTTGAACGTAGAGAACAAAGCGATGAGTCATTACCTAACTCCACTTAAACAACTTTAAACATAATAGTTTTACCTTAGGTAGTGTTGAAAATATTTATTCATTAGTAACATTTTGAGACTGTCGTAGCCCAGGGGCACAAGTGTGTGACTGTAAAAGCGATGGTTGTAGGTTCGATTACTACGCGGGAAAATAAATATTTATTATCTTCATTTCCTCGTTCACCAGAACGAGATACCGTTGTTTCTACAAAATGCCTATAAAATTATCAATTCTCTTATTATATTTCCATTATTTCATTCTGGTGCGGAGGCAACAGAGCGCCGTTGAGTTCCGCCACTCAACACACAATGCTTCGAGAATTCGACGGAAAGTGGGAAATGGTAGTGTTGTAATGGACGGACGGACGGATTTTAATACTAAGGGCCCAGGTTACCTTTTCCTACCCTGATTAGTGTGGGATACAACGTGTAGCTTAAAAAGCATTTAATAAGTTTCTTTATTTATATTTATTAGGTATCCAGTGCTAAGACACTTATTTCTCCACATTCAAACTGAAATTTTTAATCATTTCCCCTAAATTGAAACTGCATCTGTAATGATCACCACATGTCCTTTTGCACTACTATAGCGTCAAGATAAACTTGTATTCAGAAAAACTTTTTTTAGTCACGCTGTGTTCCCCACACAGGAGGGTAGACAGAGAGAACCTAGTGCTAAAACATTCTGAATTTTGTAAGCATGCTAAGTGGCGGAACTTAACGACGCGCTTTGCCTCCACACCAGAGCGAAGTAATAAAAATATTAAATATTTGATTTCATTGAGTGGGAATCGATTCCACAACGTGCCACGTTAACAAACATAGGCTTGTGCATCGCGGCTGGCCGCTACATTATAATACTATTCATTTTACTGTATGTAATTATATCATACAACATCTAGTATTTACCATATGAAGCCAATTTACCGGAAAGCAGATATTAAATAATAGGCATATTATTAAGGCCATGGAGTCCTCTGCGCCAACGAATGCAGTTCAATATCTAAACTACTCAAAGGGGAGGGGATGATTAAATTAAATTTCCATTTCCCAGCATATTACATTGCAGTATAAACTAAGTTCAAACTGGAAATTGCAATATCATAAAGAGGACACGTTTGTTTAAGCTTGGACTAAACAAACTACGTAAAACTATAGCCGTTTTAAATGTTTAAACTTTGTGTTTGAAAATATATTTTCCAGTTTTTAAGTGAAAATTTTGTTTTATAAAAAGTGACTGCAGAACTAGGTGTTCGTCGTCATGTCAAGTGGAAATATGTTTGAAAGAAACATTTGACATGGAATTATTCATATGTCAAAATATTGGATTTATTTTTTTACATCTAGCACAAAGTTATTTTTTTTTAATTTTATCAAAATACAAACTTGACTTGGCTTTTTTTACCAACAGGTATCAAACCAAACATCAAACTTATAGTCCAGTACGAGCTGGAAATATACTAACTTCCAAATATACTATAGACTACGTAAAAAAATATCGAGTGGAACTTAGAGCTTAAATTATCCCGATTGAACACGGATCTTGGCACCCACATAGATTCCCCACTGGGAGGGGATGATTAAATTAAATTAATTTTACTTTCTCGAAAACTGAGCAGAAATTGAAGAAATTGACAGTAGGTTCCCTCTGTCATTCCTGATATGTTCGGGAGAGAAACGAGGAAGCTGCTAAAATAGCACACATTTTTTACTTCCGAAATTAAGACTATAAATATAAATTTCTTAAATTGTGAACATTAAACTAAATGCATATATACTTCCTGATGACATTTAGCACAGTATTGTAGATCCCGCCATTTTGTTTAAAGATGGCGAATTGAAATGTACATAGAGCAGTGCTTTAATGGTACTATCTATATTTATTATCTTGCATATTGCAGGGCCGAATTACAAATACAGTTAAAGCCCTAAAGCACTTAAAATCTTTAACTCACAACCATTTCAAAGTAATAATAAAAAGAATAGATAATAAAATACAATATTTCATGTCAATAACCCCTTGTCTTGTGAACAAAGGTTACAGACAGACTTTTACATACTCGCATATAACAACAATATGAACAAATTTATATGTACAATATATTTTAAACTTCATCGTTCGAATGCACTTTGCATACATTTGTACCTCGTTATAGAATCAGTCGCCGTAACTCGGTAATATTGTAATCGGCTTACGACTCTCCCCTTATGAATATTCTCTCAGTGAATTTGATTCTATATGAATACTGCTATTACCAGTACACTATTGTGGCCAGTCCTGGCGCAGGGGTACAAGCGTGTGACTGTAAACACAGGTTGTAGTTTCAATTCCCATTCGAGAAAATTAAATATTTCATAATTTACTTTCTTCGCTCTGGTGCTGAGGCAAAGCGCGGCGTTGAGTACCGTCACTCAACACGCAATGCCTTCAGAATTCGGTGGAAAATAGGGAAAAGTTTCAAAGTGACTCTAAAAACATTTAATAATAGACGTACCATTAGGCTTACTCAAGAATATCACTTAATGGAAGCTATGTCAGTCAAGTTTTACAGTAGCAGTCATTAAAATTAAACGGCAATATATTTTTTACTTTATTTACTTATAAATGTAATTTGTTTACATTTATATTTTCATTTCGTCGTTCTGGTGTCAAGGCAAAGTGCGGCGTTGAGTTCCGCCACTCAACACGCAATGCCTGCAGAACTCGGCGGGAAGTGGGGAATGGTGTGTCTTAACACTAGGTTTTCTCTGCCTACTCTGCTGTGTGCCGGATATAGTGTGAGGCTGGTTTTATTTTAAATGTAAATAAATCTAAGGTAAATGGAATAAATCTACGTGACGTGCAAGCGTGTGGCTGTAAACGCGACACGTTGTGAGTTCGATTTGCACTCGAGAAAAATAAATATTTAATATTTACTTTTCTGATTTCGAGGAAATTAATTATTGAATATTTTCATTTCTTCACTCTCGTGTCGAGCCAAAGCGAGGCGTTGAGTCCCTCAACAGGCAATGCCTCCAGAATGCGGGTTACTGCGTGAAGCTAAAAATATAAAAAAATGATTACACTATTATTTATATTAACATCCTTATATTTCACAGCTGACAAATTTACATAAAGAAAATATACTTCAATATAATATACTTGTAAGTGACGTCATAGCGCTCGTTAAATTTAATTTGTATACAAAATAGACGTCATGAAGAGAACTTCCGTTCACATCAGATAGTACACATTGTATAGACGCATCAAAGATTGTTATATAGAATATATAAATTTGCTTACATTTATATAATGTATTTAGATACTATCACGTCATATGATAGGGTCTAACTGTAAACATGGTTTTGATTGTATAGTGTGCTAATGGCCCTATTTATTTGGACTCTACAGCGTCACCGGGTTTTGTAGAAGGCCGAGCTAGAAGAGCTCTGGCCTTAGCATAAACATAAAACAAGTATAAGTTGATGGTTCAATCCTCATTTGGGGATTGGGGATAGGGTTTGGGTTTTGGTTTGGTTTGAAGTGGTCAATGCAGTCCTTACTTACTCTAAATAAGGTCAACAATGTTACAGTAATTTACAGTATTCCGTAGAGTCGCAACTTGCAACTACAATTTGCGTATGGTTTAAAGGTGTTTATTAAATGTAAATATGAAAACGCAGCAGATTTTTAATATATTTTTTATTTTTGGAGAAAATTCTTAAATTGTTTTTGTATGCTTATCTATACTGTTATGCATTTAATAAATCGTTTTTTTTTTAATCTTTTAATTTTTTATTTCATTATATTTACAGAACATATTATAATATTATATAAAATAATCGCATTGTATGATTGAATGTGTTGTACTTTCTTGTAACTTTTTCGTGAAGAAAAATTTAGTTGAAAAACTGAAAATTTGCTTTTTTACACTAAGTATCACATGTGAATTGTTCACTAGAAACCTCTGAAATGTAGCAGGATAGGCAGAGGGAGCCTAGTGTTTAAGCACTCCGCTTCCCACTTTCCGCCGAATTATGAAGGAATTGTGTTGAGTAGCGAAACTCAACGCCGCCATTTGCCTCGATACCAGAGCGAAGAAATGAAAATAATAAATATTTATTTTTTTCGATATTAATCGAATCACACCCTGTCACGTTTACAGTCACACTCCTCCGCGACTGGCCTCTGTAATATATAGATACCTATATGAAACATAATTATTACAAGTGGATCAAATTGGTGTCATACATTTTATTACAAAGTTATATAGTTATAACTCCATATAATAAAAGTGTATTATAAACAGTCGAATGTTCTATATATGTATTATATATACATATGTCATTAATCACAGTCCATGTCTTACTCGTCTTTAGCTCACAACAATCAAACAAACGTTTGGAATTGAACTCCATTTGCATATAAACTACTTGTTGGTTTATTAGGAAATGATACTTGCGTTATACACATTGTATTAAATACTAAATAGTCTGTATTCGCCTCGCGCGTATGTCAGATAGGTAGTGAAANTATTCCGCGCACAGCAGGGTACGCGTAGGGAACCTACCGTTAAGACCCTGCGTTGCCTACTTTTCACTTCTTATAAATGTATTTTCATCAGATAAATTTAATTTTAATATCAATTATATGTAAATTTGGCAGAACTCGTACAAATAATTGAATGCTGAATGTGCTTTGAATTTTACATATCTGCATATATTTTGCCTTTAGAAATTTTGTAATTTAATTATCTATGTAAATTATACATTTCATTCAAGTACAAAATTTATTATAAGTATTTGAGGTGCCAGTTCGATTTTAACCTAGAGTGATTGTATAACAGATATATGTTCCATGTCTAAGTTAATTTATTTATGTATGTATTTACAATGACTTACCGTAAAGTACATATTTTACTATTTTTTTTTATGGAAAAGACAAGGCAAACGAGCGCTGGTCACCTGATGGCAAGTGATTACCGCCGTTGCCTGCCTTTAAGGTGGGCTGGGCGCCGGAGCCCGGCATTACCTGATGCGAAACGCAGTGGCATAAAGCCACTACTTCACGCCGGTTTTAAATGTCGGGGGTGGTAATGATCCGGTCGAGTTTGCCCATGCGTGTTGCCATTGCTGGCGACGTGACTCTACCACACGTACTTTAGTCGCCTCTTACGATACCACCAGTACCAGGATGATCCTATTCTAGACCGGAATCACACGGCACAAAATAGGCAGAGGGAATCTAGTGTTAAAACACTCTGTTCCCCACTTTCCGCCAAGTTCTGGAGGCATTGCGTGTTGAGTGGCTCAACGCCGCGATAATTATTATAATTAAATTCAATTCATAAAAGTACACAATTTTTCATCATTGTTTCCTTATGACGTTATTAGGTTAAATTATTTTTACTTGACTTTACAAATTGTACTAACTGTATTACTGTATTCTGCGTATAGGGAGTACCTAGTATATAAATATAAATATGTTACTATCATCTTATTTGGGCACTTATGCAAATATTCCGACAAATCCAACCGAATGTGACAAAATTATTTAAGATAAATAAATTAATATCACATTATTTTGTATTTCCCATCACTCACCTTCTAACGTCATCTGCACGTAAGCTCAATAGATAAAAATACTGCTAGTTTCAAAGTGTTTCTAAAAGCATTTAATAATAGACGTACCATTAGGCTTACTCGAGAATATTACTTAATGGAAGCTATGTCAGTCAAGTTTTACTACAGCAGTCATTAAAATTAAACGGCTATATATTTTTATTTTATTTATTTATAAATGTAAATAAATCTAAGGTAAATTAAATAAATGTCACCAATTCAAATCGATTCAGATTTGGTAATATAAAAGGCATAACTTTCAATATTACATTATTAGGGAGGCCATTCGTGTCCCAGGGGCACGCTTGCAAGCGTGTGGAAACGTTGTGGGTTCGATTCGCACTCGAGCAAATGAAATGTAAAATATCTTCATTTCTGATTTCGAGAAAATTAAATATTTAATATTTTCATTTCTTCGCTCCCGTGTCGAGGCAAAGCGAGGCGTTGAGTCCCTCAACACGCAATGCCTCCAGAATGCGGGTTACAGCGTGAAGCTAAAAATATTGAGAAGTGGTTACACTATTATTTATATAAACATCCTTATATTTCACAAAACATAAAGAAAATATACTTCAACATATTATGCTTGTAAGTGACGTCATTTAAAGACGCATCAATGCTCTTATGTAGAATATATAAGTTTGCTTACATTTATATAATGTATTTAGATACATCACGCAATATCATAGTGTCTGACTGTAAATGTGATTTTTTTTCGTTTGTATAGTGTGCTGTTGGTCCTATTGGCCTCTACAGCGTCACCGGGTTTTGTAGAAGGCCAAGCTAGAAGAACTCTAGCCTTAGCATAAACATAAAACAAGTATAAGTTGTAGGTTCAATCCTCACTTGGGGATTGGGGATAGGGTTTGGGTTTTAAAGTCACACGTTGTCCGGCGCCAGTACTCGGTTACATATATATAAAGGAAAAAAAACATTCTGAAAGGTCACAACATAAGGTTGCATTGCTGTGTATTGTAATTTAACAAGTAAAAGAAGTGGTTAGTCACTGCGGTCCTTGCTTTCTCTAAACAAGGTCAACAATATTACAGTAATTTACAGTATTCCGTAGAGTCGCAACTTGCAACTATAATTTGCGTATGGTTTAATATAAAATGATTTGAACGTTCGTAGACTTAATATCATGGATTCATTATTTCACTCGAAAAATAAGATTTCATGTTTAAATAGTTATTTATATGTACTTAATATGATTAAAATCATCATTTAACGGGTGAACAGCTAGAATAAACATTAATTTTAAGATTGACCTTCTAATATAATATATTATATTATAATATTTCACTTTAAAACATAAGGCGAACTGCGCATTTAACTTAAATTAACTATTCTAAATGATTGAAACTATTTCAAATGATGGTAACCTTTGCTTGCGGCAATTCTTTTCCAGGCAACCTTGTATTTTAGTGATGAGAAAAAAATAAGCTTTGCTTTTGATATATAATTCATTAAAAAATACATGGGTGCAAATATGAACATCAAGTGACCTGTTTAAACCCCGCAACCCTGGGCTTGCGGCAGACTGAGAGCTGGCAACCATTGTTTTTTCCAATTCCTTATGCGATTTTCTTTCAAATGATGTGCGATTCACATAAAAACATATGAATGCAATTTTCTCCAAAAACGAGTTACGAAAAACATTAATTAAAGGTGATTGCGGCAGGATTCTTTTAGGCAACCCTAGTGTAATATATTTTACTATCATGTATCATTCTTAAATAAAAGTTTCATTAGAATAACGCATCCCTACAGATTCAAGCAATGGGATCTTAGGTTATAGTTTTAGTAGTTTATTCAATTATGAAATATATATATCAAAATTAAGGTGTTTATAAAATCTATATATATAAAAGGACTTGTGCTGACTGACTATTAAATTCAGACTGTTAAAAATATTTTATTGAACGTGGTCTTTTTAGAATTCACTCCTAATAAGCGGGCGAAGCCGCGCGCGCCCTCTAGTATAATATAAAAATGCAGTAGATTTTTTATACATTTTTTATTTTTCAGTGTTCTGCATATTTATGCGTATTTAGAAAAAAAAATATTTTTGTATGGTTATCTATACTATTATGCATTTAATAAATTGTTTTTTAATCTTTTGGGTTTTTATTTCATTAAAACAAAACAAAACATATCATAATATAAAAAAAATCGTATTATACTAAATATTATAATTGAATGTGTTGTACTTTCTTGTAACTTTTTTGTGAAGAAATATTTAGTTGAAAAATTAAAATTTGCTTTTTAACACTAAGTGTCACAAGCGCCAGAGAGTGTGCTTTGAACATTGAATAATATGATAGAATTATTCACTAGAAAACTCTGAAATGTAGCAAGCAGGATAGGCAGAGGGAGCCCAGTTTTAAAACTCCGCTTTTTACTTTCCGTCGAATTATGGAGGAATTGTGTTGAGTAGCGGATCTCAACGCCGCCCTTCGTTTCGATAACACAGTGAAGAAATGAAAATAGTATATATTTTATTTCTTCGACAATAATCACACTTTGTCGCATTTATAGTCTCACGACCTCGCGACTGGCCTCTGTGATATGATAGATATTTATGTGAAAAATTACTATTACAAGTGGATCAAATGAGTGTCATACATTTTATTTCAAAGTTATATAGTTACAACTCTATCTAATAAAAGCGTATTATAAACAGTCGAATGTTCTATATACGTATATACATATGTCGTTTGTCAGTACATTAATCACAGTACATGTCTCACTCGTCACTGTATTCGCCTCGCGCGTATGTCAGATAGGTAGTGAAATTTGTTATATAGAAATTAAACTTGTATCGAAATGATGAAATCTTATACCTTATTTACGTTTCGTTAAACATGTATTGTTTTTAAAATTCTCGTAAAATTTATAAGAATAATTAAAGCAATCGTCAAAAATTACATGAATTAAATGTTATAGTTTGAAAATATGAATAATAATTAAATGACTGCTTCAGTTTTGACTTTGTGCTTAATATTAAGAGTAACTTAATTCGAGATTTTTCATCGAAATATGCGGCCCCGACATACCTCTTACGCCTCATTACCCTCAAAGCCACTTTAAAAGAAAATAAATAATTATATTTCACTCAGAAATCATTATTTTATATAAATAACATACGTATAGAGCTACACACGAAAATGTCGAATTTGGTCACACTTTATACGTTTCGTGACTGCTGTCACTCAGAACTAAGATAATTTCGTCAAAAAAACCTACGAGTAAAGGCATTCACGTTTAAATGAGGTATATTGTCAAATTCTTTTTTCCTTATATTATTTATACTGGCAACTCAGCCTTGTTTTGTTTAACAATAAGATTTTTTTTATATCGATGTGATTGTTGTCATTATTATTTGTTGGAAAAAAATACTACTCAATTTTGTTTATAATATTAACAAATTATATAAGAGTGTATTAAACAAGTTTTGATATTTTTTTCATGTATTATGTTTAGTTTGACGTTTTATCCCACGCACAGCGAGGTAGACAAAGAACGTAGTATTCCATTATCTGCATTCATCATTCGAGACGGGGGAATAAAGAAAATTTTACAAGTGGGAATCGAACCCACAATCATCATGCTCCTAGTCAATCATTGTACACTGCGCCACAATGACTTCTAGTAGAAGGCGTGTGGCGTTGTGGAGTTACAATCTTACAATATGGAAAATGAAACCAAAAAAATGTACATAAATTATACAGTAGAAATTTATACATTAGTATGAAATAAATAGCATAGTAAAAATATTTCAATTTAAATAAAATTTAAGGAACAACTTAAGACGATGTTTGAACATGATAGCTAAAAAGCAACATTTTACTTTTCACGAAGCGTTAAGTGGCCGTCGTCGAAGATTACAGCCTCTGAACGCGTAACGAAAGATGGAAAATGCCCACGCCATTTTGTAAAACCTTTAAAAAGCCTTTAAGAAACCTCCTTTTTAACATTAAAACACATTTTTTTACGCTCTTATGACGTAGTGAAGACTACGGTCTTCAATTTACGAATTAAATTACTTAATTTACGAATTAAAGTGCCTTCTACGTTTCGCTGTCACTTAAACATCGGTTAATCGGTGCATAAATAAAGTATTATATGTTGTGTAGTATAGGGATCGTCGGTTCTATCTTATATATTTCAGTGGCAAAATTTGAACTTGTACTATAGACAGCTCCAAATAGATTGTGTCACGTCGTAATCTAGAGAAAATGCCATTTCTGAATACTATGTTATTTTTTTGCCGTTATTAAAAACGTAATAGGCTTATTAGAAAGGTGAGAGATGACAACATAATCCGGATATCGTGAGCAATTTGCTGGCATCATAAATAAATTTCTTTGAGCAAGATATTTTTTGTTTATGTTTTATTTTGAAAAATATTTAACAAAAACTAGTTTAGCGTCGGTATGGTGTTCATTTAGAGTTAAAGCTTAAAATAAATTTTAAACATATTGTAAAAGCATGCTGTATGTTGCAAAAATTATAAAAAAATAAGGTTAACTACTCAGTCATTTATTACTGTATAAGGAGTCAGTTTATG
>JAAIXJ010000699.1:0-74390 GCA_013403705.1 Heliconius hermathena | reverse complement strand
CAAAATGGGATTGAAATTACTTTCAAGAGTAAGGCCCCAGACCATGCCAGAGAATGAATAGTTGTTATGGGTTTGATTTTCATTCAAAATGATATTTATATCTAATAACTATTTTAATATATCTAAAATTAGTGTAATGTTGAGTTAAACAAATTAACTTATCTATACCACTTACACTACAATTGTTTTGTGTAACTCGTATTGTATTAAACCAAAAGATATCTATATAATTATAATAATTGAAGACATGAGTAGATCAAAATGATGATATATCGCAAAATTCTAATTTCAAGAAAATTGAATTCAAAGCTTTGAAAATTCGAAAACTGATATAAACAAAATGGTACACGTGACTGACACCTTCATCAAATAGTGAAGTAAAATTATTACGTAACATCATTCTTGCATTAAACAGCGAAAATCCAAAAATGCGACATATAGATGATATGTCTTCAATTCAATTATACTAAGACCTACACTTTTTATAATTTATTTTGTTTGTATAAGATAGAAATCATAGACGTGTATATGCGAGCCAGCGGATGCTTGAAACCCGTCCGTAGCCTCGCGCTAATTAATCATCGCTTTAAAGAATACTTATATTTAAAACATATTTTTGTTTCTTCTTATCTAAAAAATGGGCGGAAAATTGGCAAAAGAGTAACTTATCAAAACGACTAAATCTTTTCTGTGTAACAAAAAATATAATTGAAAATATATTTTGATAAAAATATTTATAGTTTTAAGATCTTATTTTTACTATACACCAAACCTATAATTTCATAGCATAATAGTTATTTTGTTATGCAATCCAAAATCGTAGACGGGTATATGCGAGTCGGCGGGCGTAGCGAGCGCCCCCGACACGCCGCAGCCCCGCGTCGACCTGCCCCAGCCTCGACCGCTGCCCATGCCGGAGTATGGAGGGTTCTTTGCCCTCTTGACCGAATATCTGCCCGATACAAACCAACCTGTATCCGGTTTTCATAGGTACGTTTAATATTTGAATTTGTTTTTCACTATAAGTCGGAGTGTCTTAACACTAGGTTCCCTCTGCCTACCCTGCTGTGTGCAGGATACAGCGTGAAGCTGATATGATAGCTAACCAAAAGGTTACAATATCGATGAGATTGATGTTCATGATATAAATGTATGCAAAATATAAAACATATAGCAATATTGAGACTATTTAAGAATTTCAATATAAGTAATATTACGTGAATATCATGTAAAGTTCGAGACGCCATCGCGACTCATTTATAACATTTGACTATATAAATGTTTGTGGGTTCAAATCCACTTCGAAGGATCAAATTCTACTTGACATTATTATCGATGTCGACGACAATAAAAATAATAATAAAACAAAAGTGATATACTAAATCTGAATTATACTATGACTCAACTAAATTGACTATATGTTTAATTATATGTTATATTATATACTTATACAAATTCCAGGTGTAACGTAGCGGTGATGTTACTCTGCGACGTGGTCCTCGACGGCGTCGAACTGGACTGGTCCATCCACGTCCCACTGATGCTTCACATTGTGTTCCTTGGCATGGATCATACTAGGTATTTATTGGAGTTTTCGTTAATATTTTTCTATTATTTGTATGTATTATACATTTGGAATATTTATATATTTGAGGCTGGTCGTGGCGCAGCGGCACGAGGTGTGACTGCTGTGCGGGATACAGCGTGAAGCTAATTTAATTTATTTTTTTTATATATTTGGAAGTTCAATAGTTACTTCAATAAAATTGAATCTCCACCACCACCATCACAAATAGTAAACTAAAATGACAATATATTTTTTTACAAAGACCACTTAATACAAAATTGATATGTTCTCAGGATCTGACTTATTTATGGGTTTTTTTAGAAAAAGACAAAATACATCGGTGACAGTCGCCGGTTCAATTTCCGGTTTGCTTAATACGTTTACGGTAAACATTTTGACTTTGTCTGTGTTTATTTCCAAGGTTTCATATTATACGCATTTCAATGTTATATGATTCTAGAGGACTGATAGACAGATTATCTTGTCTAAGTAATAAAAAATTTGCAAATGCTATATTTTACCTTCCCGCTTTATCCCGCATATAGCAGGGTAAACAGACAGAACCTAGTATTAAGATACTCCTGTCTATTTACGTATTACTCAAAGTGGAGAAGTGGCGGAACTCAACGCTGCACTTTGTCTTACACAACCGTCAAATTTCAGTCAAATACTGTTCCAATGTGGGGCCACGACATTTTTTATTTTCTAAATATTTTTCTTATGCTAATTATTTGTTTTTGTATAACATATACGTGCTTAGTTTGTATATAATTTATAAATTAAATTCAAAACAAAATTAACGTAAACTTAAAAACCCATATTAAGTATTAAGTATTTAAAATTAAAATTTGTTGTCATTATGTATTTAAATAGGTTATTAACATTATTTATTACATAAAATTATTAAGTATGTTAAGTATGTTATACGGTCGTTTTTACACAATTTTCAATTATCTTTATAGTTCTAATTAAAATAATTAATTTATTGGCTAAACTCACTCACTTTAACTGTTGGGCATCGAACCGACATCCATCACGTTTACACATAGGAACTTGATACCACAATTTCGTAGTAATAAAATTGTATGCTTCCTGAAGATCGACACTGTACTGGCTTCATCGAATTCGATTCGAAGCTATTGAAAACCGGAAACCATTACACTTATAAAGATATGAATTTTCTCTGTAGAAGCATGCTATGATTGTACAGCGAGCGAAACTAGGCCCCACTTTTTTTGTAATTCAAGTTCTTTTCTTAATTTTTATTTTATTTTGTAAAAATAAATTGAAATAAGTAACATGTGAAAGTTTTCAATAAAAGTTATTGTACAGGAGTTCCTTATCAAATTTTGTCAATTATTTTTCATTTAAAGTGACATCTAGTGTACAGCGTTTTGCAGTTCTACGTCCTTGTTTCAGGCTAAGTCCCTGTATTTGACGTAGCGGGCAAGTCACTGAAGGTATAAAACATAGGTACAAGTCTTCGTTCCATTCTAAACAAAGAAATATAATTTTCAATTATCAATTATCTCCTTCATTGTGCTTAAACTGTGATTGTAAACGTGACGGTTGTGGTTTCGATTCTCCGTCTACAGAATAAAAATATTTAATATTTTAATTTCCTTTAGTCACGAGGCAAATCGCGGCAATTAACACGCGATACCTCGACAATTCGGTAGAAAATGGGGAACGCAATTGTCTGAATGGGAATGGAGTGTCTTAACATTAGGTTCTCTGCTTCTCTCTGCCTATCCTGCTATATGCGGCATACATATCGTGACGAGACGTTCCGTTTTGAACAGGACGTACAAATGTCCCGTTTTTTCGAAATGACACTTAAATTTTGTCGGTTGAATCACGTATCGCGATACGCTATTGTCGAAATATAACTGAATGGAAAAGTCCACAAAAAACGAAAGCATTCAAAATTGCAGTCAATAAACGAAAGCTATTCTAAAAAACAAGCATACCTCAAAAAATCAGAAAAAAAAATGTCTACTTTCTTAATACAATAATTAAAAATGAAAATTATAAAACCAAAATAGTTACGTTAGGCATATAGCGTGAAGCTAGCTTACTTAATAATATAGTTTTTTCTTAATAATATAATTATAAGATAATATAAAAAATACAAATATTTCAAAATTATTAAAGTAAAATATAATATCTAACCACCTCCATTTTACTCGAATATAATATAAAATTACCCAACAGAAATTCCATAACCACAGTGTACCTAATACTGCAACAGCGTTAAGTGCAAAATAAACAAAGTTTAAATTGTACCTAATCCTAACTATAGGTATTTAGACCGCAGCACGATCTAACCTTGGGATGACCATAGAAATGTGGATGTTCACTATCATGCTTCTATTTCTCTATATGAATTTCCCGCATTTAGTAAGGGCGGCAGAGAGATAGATCACCACTTTCCAACCAATTTCGAGATATTTCATATTAATTTGCAGGGTTAAGAGGGTTCTTGTCCGTGTGATCTGTGTTACCAGAGCGAGAATTGTAAATAGTTTAAATACAATTATTCGCTCGAGTAGGAATTGAATCCACAGCCATCGATCGCATTTACTGTCAAACGTTTTTTTCAAAATAATTTATCAGTTATTAAAAATAAAAGTGAGAGAGTCGGGCCGTCGTGGAGCTGCTGACTGCAACGCGACGGTTGTGGGTTCGATTCGCACTCGGGGGATTGAATTATTATTTATTAATATTTTCGTTTATTTGCTCCGGCACCAAAGCAAAAGTCCGGCGTTGAGTTCCGCCACTCAACACGCAATGCCTTGAAAAAATCGGCGGAAAGTGGGGAACAGAGTGTCTGAACATATATACAGCGTGAAACTGATTTTAACAGTAACAGTGACCTAACTCACCATTTTTGTAATCTACAGTTTCCAAAAATGTTTAGTTAACTACAAAAGCATACAATACTAATAACTTTACATAGAAATACAATTCCACAATCAATTATAAAATTAAAATCTTGGAATAATAAATAAACAAATAATTAGGTCATAAAAAGTAAATAAACAACCGTTCGTCCACTCGAGTGACCCTGGACGACGATCCCGCTAAGAGTGTTTACGCGGACCGCAACACGACTCCGGCATTACATCTGACCTTTACATTTGATGCATATTGATTTATTTCTATTCATAAATTGGTGAACTTCACTTACTGTTGGTTAGTATTGGAAATTGTATTCAATTTTCAGGTTTTTTTTTTTAAAGTATCTGTTGGTTTCGCGTTCTAGATTCAAGTTTTTTGTAGTAATGCTGAAAATACGTACTCATTTTTTTATATTTATTTATAACTGATTCAAAAGTATTTAAAATGCTTGTAATTTCGAATGTCATTCATATTATGCTTAATATATAATTAACGATATTGTGATGTACTTGGATTTTATTCACCCTCTGAAAACAGCTTATATTTGAACTAGGTCTTAAATGCTATTTCGTTCATTGGATCGTTTATACTGTATAGCCTATAAATCTTACTCGAATAATAGTTCCTGAGATTAGCGCATTAAACCAAACAAATTATTTAGCTTTATAAATAAAATCAGTTTCACGCTGTATCCCGCACACAGCAAGGTAAGTAGACGCAATCTAGAGTTAAGACACTCCGTTCCCCACTTTCTGCCGAATTCTACAGGCATTGCTTATTGAGTGGCAAAACTCAACGTCACGCTTTGCCTCGACACTAGAGCGAAGAAATGGAAATATACATTTAAGTAAATATTTCATCTCCTCGAGTGGAGATCGTACCCACAACCAGTCGGTTTTACAGTCACACCTCGTGCCGCTACGCCACGACTGACCTTATTGTTTGTTTAAATTGTTTTCATTTAATCGATCTCGAGTAATTAGCAGCTTTCGTAACCCACGTTATTTTTCTAAAACGAACAATTATAACATCTTCTTCTTCATACTTAGTTCTCTCTGTTCATAACGCTAAAATGTGTCGAAAAAAAATATGGTATTTTATGTTGACTTTGAATACGTTCAATTTGATTTACGAAAGTTACTACAGTACCCCTAACGCCATCTAGATTAGATTTAGAAAGTTTTTTATACAGTACAAAATACTGAAACTTATCCTATTTCAGTTTTTAATTGAAATGTATATTCCTGGAAGCAATTTTCAAACAAAAAATGGTATGCATGTTCAATGTTTAAAAAAGAAACATGAGAAAATATTTTTTACAGAATACAATTCTAGGTATTCTAGAACTGAAGTGGTTGTCAAAAGTTAGGAGTTGAACAAGTTTTAGTTGATTGTATGAAAAACGTTACAATTTTAAATGTATTTTTTTAATAGTAAGCAAATTGCGCATTACTTCCTAAGTCTTGTATTTTATTATATTCGCCCGCTTAAACTACTGAATTATTTATGACTTCATTACGTTCGTGTTCTAATATATAATGTGCATTTGAAAAGCAATAAGATTTCTAATGTGAAAATTATTAAAACCTTAAGTTGCATTTTCGGAATCCCACACCAATATTCAATTGAATGTTTGAAAAAAAATCTTAAACTTATCGATCTTACAATAAAATCGTGTCTCGTCGATGTCTGTACATGAAAGATATATTAGAAAAATTGTTATACAGGGCATTTAGCAATGTAATAGACCTAGGTCCGTTTTACTGTTTGTCCATGCGTTTGTTCACGCTTATCTCGGAAACAGCTGACCGACCGATTCAAATGCATTTTTTATATTTTAGTAACATTCCCGTAACATTTAGTATTTGTTTTATTTTATTCAAATCTTAAATAAAAAAGGTAAAACCAGATTCACTATGTATCCTCCAATATAGCAGGGTAGGCAGAGGGAAAATCACTCTGTTAAATCACTCTGTTCCCCACTTTTTTGCAAATTTTCGATGCATGACGTGTTGAATGGTGGAACTCAACGCCGGTCATCTGCCTATGCCAGAACAAATGAAGATATTAATAAATAATCATTCCTCCGAGTGGGGCTCGAACCCACAACATCGCGTTACAATCTCACCCGTACCCCTACGCCACGACGGTCTCTAATACCTATATAGGGTGGAAGTGTCAGCACCACTTTAAATGAAACCACAGTTTTAACTACTCTATAAAAGCCTAACACAATTAAAAAAAGATTTTTTCTCAAAAATGAAAAAGTGATTTTTTTTTATGGAAACTATAAAGAAAATCGGGATGAAACACAAAAAAAATGTACCATCAGACCATATTAAAATTCATCTATTTCCGTTTGGTAATTTTTGCGTGATTGGCGAATAAACAGACAGACAAGAATTACGATTAGTGATTTTTTAACTTCTAGTATCGATAAATTAATTTTAAATTGACCTTATTTTTATTTATTTTATTTTTATCTTTCAAGTACAGAATTAACTTTTCTGTTCTTTTATTATATATAGAGATTATAGTATTCGCTAACGTTTACGAATTAATTGGTTAATATTATTTTTGTTCGCGATAATACTACAAAGAGTTGTATTTAAACTGTAGGGCAACTCTCTAAATAAAAAAAGTGAGTGAAATACTATCCTCTCTTCTTTCCTATTTACTCCTAAAAAATAAATTCTAATTTAATCTAGTGATAATACACTTGTGACTTTTATAGGTTTCTCTCAATTATTAACTAAATGTTTTTAATATAAATTTAATAAACATTTCTTAATAATAATAAAATACAGTTTTAATTCTAAATTCGTTAAAAATATATACATTTCACATCGACAATAACATGTGTAGGCAGCTGCGTTTTTTTAAACAAGTTCAATACAAGTCAATATATGCGGAAAGACTATTTGCAAAAATTGATAGCATCTCCTAAAATATTTATAAAAATACTACAAATATATAGATGATATTGATCTATAGCACAAAAATATATTTTATCTACCCAGGTGGATAGTCCACCAGCACTGCAGGCAGTTGCTTCTAAACCTTCTGGTCGCTGTAGCGGCACACCACGATCACCTGACAGTGGCGAGAGTCCTCTTGGCCGCCAGATCTGCACAACTCGGCCTTGGTCTTCCACCGCCGCCCTTGCCATTGGTACCGCATAATTTTACTGGTAAGTATTCAGAAATTTTATTTTTTTTTGTGTTTTGGGTAATTTTAGGGTGGTGTATGTTCAGTGGTGGTAGATATGTGATTAAAGGTAATTGATATGTTGTTGTAATTTATTGATGGTTAGACTAGTTGTTCTATTTAGATTATACTGTATTTAGTTAGTTGTAGACAAAAAACCTTTTATTAACTTTGATTTGAACCCAAGCATAATACGTACTGTTATGCATAGTATCAAGATAACATCTATTAAAACCATAACATTTTAATATATGTCATAAAAAAGAGAATAACTTAATAGTCGATACAAGTGACCTTGCTGCACTAAATTGATATTTCATCGAGAATATTCGCTAGTAAACGTTTCTATCGCCAAGTAATATGTTTAGCTTTTAATTTAATATTTCATAAAAGTCAGGCACTAACAACATTGACGTACCTTTGATCCTGGTGCCTTTAAGGTCAACTGAAACTTATTTAATTATGAAACGAGGAAATATCGTTTGTTTATAAGTTATATTGCTTAAATTTTGCTCGTAAAGTATAGGTATGTAGGGAACTATTATTTATATTTACAGTTTATTTAATATGTGTTATTTATATATTTCAATATCTTAATTTATGTATTTATTCTTTATATACATACGAGTACAACATACATATATTTAATATAATTTATATATTTTATAACAAGTATTAAATATATGTATGTTGTACTCGTATGTATATAAAGGATAAATACATAAATTAAGATATTGAAATATACGCACAATTCTTGTGTATGTGTGATTGTCCGTCCCCGTCCGTTCTAAGCGACTGGGCTGATTTGGATGAAATTTTTAATATATTTTTAATTGGCTCCTGGATAGTTAAGTAAATACAATTGAATTCAACATGTCGTCCATTCGTAGTATATAAAAAGTTATATTTAATTAGTCTAAAGGTCTGTATGATTAATGTAACAACTGTTGTATGTCCAAATAATATTTTATATTATATACATTTTTATTTATTTACTTTATTTATGTATATAAAGGTAGAAACGAATAGGAACATATCTACCAGGCCTAGATAATATCTACCAAAATACAAATTTACATAAAAACTGGTTCTTTATATAAATTTGTATTTTAATTTGTATCATCTCATGATATTATTTCTTCTAATATGTATGTGTTTTCTTTTCGTTAGAACCAGATGCAGTTTTTGACAATTTCCCCCAGTGCGGTCATTCGCCGCGCTCTCATGTACGCTCACTGTCTTCCGATCCTCAAGTTACACCGGAAGGTAATATATTATAATATAATGATTTTTTTTGACACTCTGTTCTATTTTATAACAGTTTTCGACATATGAACATTGTTAACATATAATATGCATTATGACTATGTAGAAATATATCTCCAAGAAGATATAAACTTACAACTTCACGAACACTTTGCCATACCACCATACCATTCACCATATTAAACATAAATTAATTATCTTTCCACCAGGTGAAACAGACAACTACCCATCCCTCCCAGTGATAGTGACAGGTGATGCGGAACCTGAAACAGAAGTGGAAACGGAAGCCCCACCCGCGGAACTTCCGGTGGCAGACGCCATCAAGTCCATGGTGCAGTTCTTGGCCAATCGTCCCACTCACATGGCATTGTGGCAGTATGAGGACATTACTGCTAAAGGTTAGTAATAGTGACAGATGAAGACCCGAATTTTAGCTGCGTACAAAAAAAAAGATTGAAACATTTTAAATTAATGGTATGATGTGTCGCGACAGCCCATGACAACGCCATGTCTTTTCAGACCTTGAAATGAAGTGGGAAGTGTCTGACTTTCATACGGTAGAATGTGTATATTTAAAATTTGAATGTTCATATTTAAAATTTGAATTGAAATGTATGCCCTGGAAAATGACAATAAATTAAAATAATAATTACAGCCACATAATGTTAGTGTTTTAGTAAAAAATATTTTTTTATTTACGTTATAGTAAGTCGATTGTTTTATTTGGTCGATTATTATTATTTATATCCAATGGTTTTAGATAATATACCTACTTAATACATGTTCATGTCCCCACTGTATAAAGACAAACTCGGACGTTGAGAGCCGCCATTTAACATGAAATGTAATAAAATTGGGCAGAAAGTTGAGGATGTGTTCTAAACATTTTTTACGGTTCACGCTGTATCCCGCACATAGCCGGGTCATCAGAGTTAGTCAATCAGTCAATTTCTGATTGTATACAATTGCAGCCATTCTAAAGTCCACGCGGCGGTATATTTATAATTATAAATTGGATACATATTATTTTTATTAGACAAAATGTTAAGTTCTGAAGGGATGGGATACGTTACTTAAGACTTGTAAAAATAAATAAAAAAAGAATATATACTACAGGAGATAACTCTAACTACAGGTACAGTCATCGGTATCAGTACATCGGAAAGATGTACGTGATGTAATTTAGTCTATACATATTTTATTGCCAATATGTATATTTTATCACCGATATGTATATAGCTTTTCTCGATAAATGGACTGTCTAAATAAAAAAGATTTTTCAATTAGAAGCAGTAGTTCCTGGACATTATATTACATGCGTTGATATAAATTTCAGCGTTTGGCAATAAAATATGAAGAGACATATATATATTTTTTATTATCTTTTTTGCGATAATTACCGATAACATAACTTTATAAATGGCAGTAGTGACTTATTTGACGAGACGATTTACTGGATTTTTTTTCGACGTGTGTTGGGATCCGATTATAATACAATATTTATGCAGCAATAGCATGCACCTGTTGTCAGTAATGGACGGCCAGAGCAACGACGAGCTAGACGAGACTAGCTTCAATTTAATAATGTTTTGTATACATTTGTCATACATAATAAAATGATCTATTTCTCCGCCCAGTGTGGAGTCTCCGTAGTTGTCAACAGATGGCGACACTCTTGCGACACACACTGCGTATATTCAGAGAGTCACTACCACACGCTCTAATATCGGAGCGATGGGCCCAGACAGCGCTACAGTTGGGATTGTCTTGCCCTTCTAGACATTATGCTGGGAGATCCCTTCAGGTAAGTTCTAGTTTCTTTCGTTTTTTTAAATTGTTTTATTACTTTATTTTCATATTTTTACTTTTAAATAAAAAAACAATAAAAAATTTGAAAATGAATACATAATACATTCAATTAATTTGTATAATTACATAATTTTCTTTAAACTTAATATAATGGACCAAACTACTGTAAAATTGCAAAATCATTTGTCATTACTATCCTATTAGGTTTCTACTCTAGGTTCTCTATATTTCGCTGGTGGCTTATAAATTGTGTAATAAATGGAGTCTTTTAAATCTTTCCTCGTGTTGTAGTGCTAAACCTAATCCCTCTTTTTTATGATTTAATTATAAACATTTTATAATAAATTAAAATATATATCTCTTCCTAGGTATTCCGTTTCATCGGTGTCGCAATGACAGGCCGTATGGTGTCAGACATTCTCTCACGTCTAGTAGAGACTGTAGCAGAACAAGGGGAAGACATGCAGGGTTATGTCACGGAACTACTCTTGACTCTCGAAGCGGCTGTCGACTCGCTGGAATCGAACTTCCGGCCCTTAGACTATATGAGAGATATATTCAAAAGTACCCCGAATTTGAATAACAAGGACGGACAACATCAGCCCAATGGAAATGTTTATAGTGCTGGTGAGTTCTTATTTGTATTTTTTCAATAAAAATAATCGATTATAATGTGGCAACGACGACGAGTTAAAATAAAAGTTAGTATTGACTGAAAACAGGGATTATTCATGACATTTTTTTTATATTTTATACAATATGTGTATTTTTTATGTTAAATTCGAAGTTGTGACTATCGACGCTGTTATTTAGGTTTACTTATGTAAAAATTCTCAAAATATTTGTATCTTATATCCGTTTATCATTTTAATTCAATCTGTTGAAATCGTAATATTTTTATTAAGAATATTTTAATTGACAGTTTCGTGTAAAATTAATTATGATTGCTAAATATACATTGTACGTAACAGTAATGGGTTCAGTTCCCATATGGAAGATTGTTTACATTTAAAATATTTTTATATATCAAGTCAGGTTAGACCAAATACGGTGTTGAAATCTATCATTCAACAATGTAATTTGTTTTGTTTTTAAATAGACTAATATGTAAAGAATTGTCTCATTTTCCCCAAAGGTAAAAGATCGCCGGGTGTCTGCGTGGGTTGCGTCAGTAACCACACGCGTAGTACCAGCTACTCCGTATCGTACTGCATGAGGAAGAACGCACCCGCGTCAGCTGAGAAACCAACACATGGTAATATATATTAATAATATAAATAAATAAATTTAATTATTTATTTATATTATTAATATGGTAAAGAGAAATATTAACATGCCTTTAATATTATACTATCTATCATAGAAGATTTGATGATTAAATAAATGAACTTATTCGATATCACCGAAGGGAAACTTTTGTACGTAATTTTAATGCTTAATAAATATGTGAATGAATGGAACTATTATTGTTGTTTTAAATTATATATTGTAGGTTAAGTTTATATTCTTAACTTAACTTTTCTTAATTTGCATATTTTTAGAAATTGATAATACATTTAATCACAATATTGTTTTTATAATAATATTTTTACTTAATAGAACCTCGTACAAGACCATGTGATTCATCCAAAGGCGCCTGTTCCAATTTATGTCGGTCTCGATCTGCGCAATCCCTCAAGTTGTTAGGAGATACTGCTACACAGGTGAATTTATATATTTATGTATAATACATTGTTAAAAATATATATATTTTGTTTTAATTTGGACCATTAGATTTTGATTTACATATTGTTTAACGTGAAAATAAAAGACCAGGGCGATACAGCTAAGTTCTCTGTAAATTATTTACTAAAGCAATCACAAATTATACTCACTTATACTACAAAATTTGGGACTTAAAGCCCCTAAAGTAAATTTTTTATTGTTTTCTATATATATTAATTTGAAAACTAAAATAAAAAGAAAAATTCATTTGTTTTATTTCTCCAAAAATGACCATTCCTAACTCACTTTTCAACCATATTTAACCATATATTTTTTTCACTTTAACAGGACGATAAACTGACAATATTAGCCACTCTCTTCTGGGTGGGAGCTTCCCTCCTAGAATCGGACTATGAACACGAATTTCTCTTAGGCGTTAGATTATTATCTAGAGTTATGTCTAGACTGCCCTTAGACAGGCCGGATGCGAGGGAGAGGCTAGACCGAACTCAGGCCCACGGGGTTCATGCGCCTTCGTCGTTACATTCACTTTTATTAAAGGTAAATTGAAACACATAAGAATTTCAACGTAGTTTGATGAGAACGTATGGCTTAGTGGTCAGAGTTCTTGGATGGTAAACAAAGAGTTTGTTCCAATAACGCTACGTTCAGTTTTTTATGTTTTCTAAAAAAGTATGTAAATTTGTCTTTTTTGTATGAATAGTATGGGTTTTTGTTCTTTTGTTTTTTTTCTTCAGTTCTTTTTTTCATTTCTGAACAGGTATTGGTAGGTATTGTACAATTAATGTCATATTAGTTTAATGAGTGGGGAATGATTCAAATTAACTGAATTCAAAATATCTAATGTAAACATACTAAAAAAAAAGAATATTTTTAAGCTGTATATATAAATTTACACCTTTCATTGCACCGCTCTACGCGCAATGTATCCAAAATAAACGACAAAATGTGCATAAGAGTATAGTGTCAATAATTTTTCTTAACCTATGAGTGACGGAACAAAGTGTCTTGACTCTAGATTTCCTCTTCCTATTCTGTTATATGGGAATAAACGCGAAACTAAAAGAATCTTTTCAGAAAACAACTATAATATGTATAACTTATTCAAATTCATTCACTTTTAGGGTTGTACTCATCCCAATACATACGAACCGGTGGTGGGCGTATTAGTCGATGTTATACCACTGTTGGAACTGCCGGTAATCGATCCTACACAATCGTTGGCCTTCCCTATGACAGTGGTAGCTTTGTTACCGTATATGCTACTACACTATGAGGATGCTAACGAATTATGTGTAAGAGCCGCTTGTCATATAGCTCAGGTGAGTAATGGTGTTTTTTATACTTTTCTATATATTATATACGAGGGCAATCATGACGCAGCACAGTCAGGGCACAGAGTGTGACTGTAAAATTGACTGGTTGTGGGTTCCCCACTCGAGGAGATAAAATATTTACTTACATTTATATTTCCATTTCTTCGCTCTGGTGTCGAGGCAAAGCGCGACGTTGAGTTCTGCCAGTCAACACGCAATGCCTTCAGAACTCAAATGATAGGAAAGTGGGGAACGGTGTGTCTTAACATTAGGTTTCCGCTGCCTACCCTGCTGTATACGGTATATAATGTGAAGCTGATTTATTTATATATATTTTATATTTTCGAAAGTAGGTTCAAATCCCGCTAGTAAAAAAAAATATTTTTATACGTTTCCTAAAAACTTAAGAATTCATACATTTCGAAGATCACAAGTGAAAATCTTGCCAAATTGTATTCTTTATAATAAATAAGCGAATTGGTAGTTTTAAAGATATTTATAAACTAAAACTAGTTTAGAAAATAATGTAGGATATTGAAATTGTTNATATATATATATATATATGAAAATGCATGCTACATGTATTCTATTGTATTATAATTTCAGATGAATAATCAGAAATTGTATCTTTTGAGAATATTACTATAACAATAAATATTATGTTCTTTTTTTAAACTCATGTTTGCTAATTATCATATACTTTCACAGGGTTAGTTAGTCAACAGTTAGTTTTTAACGAAGCCTCAATATACATATGTAAATGTAAATAATACGTATGTGGGCGGATACTGTTGGCAACATTGCTGTTTTGTTAAAAAGTTAGCTTGTTAGGTACTAACGTTGTTATTATTTAACTAGTGAAATTATAATTCCTTTTTTTTGGCACAACTAGGTACTTTTTGTCATTGAAATATATTGTGTCATTGCTTATTGATTTTCGCAAGAACAAATGAGTATCTGTCTAATTCCTACTTTTTCTCTAGTTTACAGCGGAAAAGAGTAAGAAACTGGAAAACTTAGGTACAGTGATGACTTTATACTCAAGAAGAACATTCAGTAAGGAAAGCTTTCAGTGGACCAAATGCGTGGTGAAATATCTATGGGACACTTATTCTCATATGTCGTTGCAAATGTTAGCCTTTTTGGTAGAAGTATTGGAAAAGGTAAGAGTTGTATGGCTATCTCTTTCTTTCGTGTTTTTAAAGTTTCTTTTTGATTAGAGGTTGCCTGTAAGAGATCACTTATAGCGATAAGGCCGCCTTTGCACTATATTAATTTGTTATACCAATTATGTATAATCATCTTTGTGCAATAAAGTGTTTTTGATTGATTGATTGATTTAGTTTGAATATAATATGAGATTTGTCAATGAATAATCGTCAGGCTTGATTAAACGCAAACTTATTTTAATATGAAAAATAAGATTAAAGTAAATAAAAACTTAAAATTTGATTTCTTCAGTTTTTTTTTTACTTTGGTGCTGATTTTTATTTAATATACATATATGTGCGTACTTGTTGATTACGGATTCGATTTCCACTTGAGATAACGTTTATGCATATTTTTTTTTCTTGAGGCCATCGTGCCGCAGTGTCATAAGGGTGTGAATGTAACTCGACTATAACGTGTTTATAATACCGATTTTCTAAGATAATAAAACAATCCAAATCAAAATTTTCCCTTTTTACAACTTCAACAGGGTGCAGTAAACCTTCAGTTGCCAGTTTTATCAATTCTCCACTGTATGTTGTATTATGTGGAGTTAAACGCACCCGCCGCTCAGGCTGTCAACGCGGACTTACTTAGAGCTGTCGCTAAGTTTATTGATGTGAGTACATTTTTGTGTTTCATGTGTATGTAAGAAGATCTTGAACGTGACGTTTAGTTACGTGATGTCCTGCAGTGTTTCGGGAAAAAACATAAAGGATTGTAGTTTTCTAAAATATTGATTTAAGTGGAGGATGGAATTTTAGACGTTTGTCTTTTCTTGTTATATGTAGAATAACAATAAAGATATTTCAATATAAAAATGCGTACAGATAGTACAACATTTTAGATGTCTTTTACTTTTTATTATTCTTTATGCAATTTTTTCCCCGACCGGATTAAACTAAATCCTGTACAAAGCGCTTGTAAATTATTCAGTGTATTAATGGCAATTCAATGTTTCCTTAAAAGTAAAAAATTATAGACGAATTAGTTTATGAATATATTTAATAATATTTTTAAAATTTTTAAATTTTTTTTCTTTTCTTATACAGCAAGATGGAAACAACTACAAGGAAGCAATGAAAATATTAAAACTAGTTGTAACAAGATGTTCAACGTTAGTTGTACCGCCACATTGGGAACATACATCGTCCATATTAGATACGGATTTACATGGGAAAAAGGTAATTACTTTTTTTAGTTGTGTTGTATTTTTATATTTTATAGATATTTAAATATAAAAAAAGAGTTATGAACGTGTGCATTAAAATCCGCCACGTAACATACAATATCTAAGTTTATTTGTTGTCACATTGGCACTTTAATACACGGAAATAAATAATCATATTAATGTTATTACGATAAATACCACCCGCAAACGTGTCATTAATAAAAATGTTGATTTAATTATTTTAATTTTCTCGCTTTGGTTCTGGAACAAAGCGCGCCGTCGAGTTTCGACATTCAACATATAATGTCTCGAAAATGTACGAAACGGAACAGTTTTAACATTACGCCTACACTGTTAAGCAAAAAACCGTGAAGCTGTTTATGTTTACTAAAATTATTAAAATGTCAATTTCTCATATGAATAAATTAAAAACATTTGTTCCAGGAGTTACCAGGACGTACGATGGATTTTACATTCGATCTATCACAGACACCCGTAATCGGTCGTAAATATCTGCCTAAGGGGGGCAGTCAACCTGCGACCGGGCCTAGTTCTTTATCTAACGCGTCTAGTGCGACCCCAGATAAAGGTATTTCTTATTTAGTTAAATTCAAATTCAAAATATTCTTTATTCAAATAGATTATTATAAGCACTTTTGAATCGTCGAATGAACATATAAACAAAAAAAAGCTACCACCGGTTCGCAAGGCAATTCTGCTGAGAAGAGCCGAGAGAAGAGTTATGATCTGGATCGACAGCTTTTATTTTTTTTTTAAATGTTTATATAACAGTTGGAATTGCTTGCTTATATACTTATTTAGAAAACGTATTTATTTTTTAACCGAATATATCAAAATAATTAGTTTTGAATGTACTTTGAATACTATGTTCCCTTTGTACTTTACACTCCCCTATATGCGATATTTTTAACTATTAAAATATTTTGATTGAAAGAGAACATTTGAAATTTTTAGTACTAGATTTTCACTTTGCGGGAAGTTTTTATCCTTGTGGCCTTCAGTGGCGATTGTTTGTAACTCCTGTAGCCTGATGATTCCTTGATAATTGATAATAATTTTTTAATGATCTTCAAAGTTTCTCCATTTATATTGTTTTATACAAGATAATGTCGAAAATGGTACTATTATCAAATTTATGACTTAAATAACAAACTGGTTTCGGATACAAACAATGGTTTTAGGTACAAAAATTTCCACTTTTCAGCGTGTAATTTTTCTAGAATTAAGTAAAAATATAACAGTTTCACTCGAAAATAATAGACATAGACAGTAAAGTTACAATTTAAAAAAATGTAATGTTAACGCTAGAGAATATTGCAAAGGCACCATTTCAAATATATACGATAACTCAAATATTATTCAAACCTGCAGCCACTTTCAACTGCGTCACTAGTAAATATAAATGTATACTTTTTACTGTAAAACTTAACTTACAAACACATACAAATAGTTAATACAATGACAAAAATAGCATCACCAAAAATTATACAGTGTGGAAGCGTCTGCGCTTCTTTTACGGGAGCAACGTATAGGGCAAAATATTTCAAACCCATAACCTTAAAATTAATCAAGATGTCACAACAGTTTAAACGTAGCATTTTTATTTCATTTCACGATGTTTATCCATACTGTATTTCGTGTCACGTAGTTACGAAGAGATACCAATAATGTAAACACCTACATGTACAAAAATTTTACTAAAGGTTGCCGATCTGCCACTTTTCATTCTCAAAAGACATTCCAGAATGAGAAAGGGATATCTCTCGTTCTATTTTACGCAATTCAACATCGCCGCCATTAACTACAACTCGATTTCGAGGCGTGTGCGGCGCGTTATCGCTTTGATAGGTTTGTATCTGTGTGCGTCATTCTTGACAAGTGGCGTTTTATTTTACAACGATAATTTAATTTATTATTTTGTTTGAAAAAATCATTTTATAATTTTTGAAAAAAAATCTTTTGTTATAATATAATAAATATAATTGTATTAGATTTTTAAGGAGTAGTTGAAACTGTGGTCTTATTTAAAGTGATGATGACAAAAACACTCTATATATAACATGTAATAAATAAATAAATAATACAATTTTGTTTAAGTTCACAAAAGCAAAAATACCATCTGTCTATATGTCTATTATATTGTATATAACTGAAACCTTCTTCATTGAAGAACATTATTATTAGGGACCATCCAGTTTAAAATTTTTAAAATTAAATTAAATTAAAAAGTATTAAATTAAATTAAATTAAAAATTAAATTAAATTAAAAAGCTGATTTAAAATTTTTAATTAAATAATACGGGGAATTTCTATATAGTCGTCATGGCCATTTTTTTGGACAAAACTTTCGTTTTTTTAATGTTGGCATCCCATTAAATCCATATAGGATAACAACTATTTTTAACTATAAACACTTGTTTCCTTTTCGAAGGCGATATAAAAATGTATTATTTTAAATAATAATTTTATTGACAAACTGAGTGTTTTTATTAATTACGCTTGTTTAAGTATGTGTTTGTAAGTTCAATTTAAGAGTAGTGTGCATATTTGAGTTAAACACTGCACGCGGAAAAATAATAATCATGTTTCCTGATGATACCGCTAATATGGCGCAGTGGCACAGCATGTGACTGTTATTTACAATCATATGCTGTGCCACTGCGGTTGTTTTGACTGTAAATACTACGATGGGTGTAGTCTGGTAACAACAAAACACGCGGCGTTGAGTTCCGCCATTAAATACGCAATGTTACGAAAATTGGACGGAATGTGGGCAATGGACTGTCATAACACTAGGTTCCCGTACTAATGCTTACACTACCTGTTTTGACAATAGTTCTTATGATTAACATAATTATTATTCTCTTAAAAGCAGGCTCATCCACGTCAGGCTCAGCGTCCACGGTGGTGGGCGCGGAGAGCGGAGTGACTCAGCCGCACAGTGCCGCGTCGCCGCGACGCTCCCTCTCGCTCTCGCCGGCAGACGCGCTAGCCTCGGGGTGGAAGAGACCGTGGATGTCACAGGTAGGTTGATTGGGAAAGAATTTGAGTTAAGTGGTCTTATTATTAGGGGATATGATAAAAAAAATTGAGAATTTTATATTTTATTTTTATAGTCGTTTTGCAGTCATTGAAACTTTTCGACGACTGTGATATAGAAAATTTGGAATGCATACTACAACCTCTAGATTATTAACCCAATAGAAAACTTGCAAGTATTATTAGATAAAAAAGGTGTAAAACATTCTTTAAGAATTTAGTGAAAAAATGAGAAGAATATTCCCAGGACGGTGATCAAATCCACAACCATCGCGTGTTCAGTCAGAACCACATATAATAATAGTTATCAATAATAATAGTTAAGGTGACTATTGATACTTTCACACTGCCTAAACTGAAAAAAAAAGTAAAAAAATATTTGGCAAATTAAAAACTATTATTTTTGTTATTTCTTCTGAAATCTGTAAAAGTTTTTTTTTCTAATTCTTCGTATTTCATAACAGAGCCGTGTCCGTGAATGTCTCGTCAACCTCCTGACTACTTGTGGCCAAAGAGTCGGTCTACCAAAGAGCCCGTCTGTAAGTAGAAATATATATCTTTATATATATAAATTTAATATAATAATAATTACATTTTTTTGTCATAGAATGATTTGTAAAAAGCATGTTTGTACCTAGACTTGTATACGCCGGATAATGTACAGTAAATCTTGTTTTATAAAAAACTACCGCTATACTGTCAAAATTTTGATTAAATTTTGAGTTGAAAAAGCGAAACGCTTTACGCTTTTTTGGTTTGTTACTAATATTAATAAAAGAAATAGGAAAAAAATATATTGAAATGGGATTGTTCAGGAAATAATATTAACATTTCTATCCATGGCTGACATAGGACGATTTAATTACCACTTTATGTTCAAAGGTAACGCTACATATATTAAATAACGCTTTCGCACGCTATGTTGGAGGCTCAAATAGATACAGAGTCATACTATCACAAAATCAACTCAAAAATTATATTTTGGGTAAAGAATCGTGTTTACATTTACATAGCTTTACGCTTCTCATATAAAAAAATAATACGTGTTGTCTTAAATTACTCGTCAATCTCATTGTGCTGGTTGTTTCTTTGATAATTTTGATTATATTGAATGATAACTAAGTCAATCTACTTATTTATTGTCATAAAAATGTGTTAAATGAGTAAAAATACAATTTTGGTCCTTTGAGCCGGATTTTAAAGTTACACCCAGTACACTATATGTAACATACCATTCATACAGAAAATATCACAATATTTAATTTGCATAGTCGCTTTGTGTTAAATCCACTGTGTAGCTAATTCCTAGCTCTTCCAAAGTAAGTATAGAATATGGGTAGATAAAATGTATGTACTTTGAAAATGTTCTTTCATTTAATATAGATTAAAAATAGCTTTTATGAGATTGTTTAAAACGTGGTTGATACTTGGATGGTACTTTAAAATTAAAGTAATATATAAGCGCATATAAACTATGTTTATAATTTTAATAATAAAAATGCTGGAAAAAAATTATCACTTATTTCACAATGCAATACTGTAACGCACAGATTAATTCATATAGCACAGAGTACAAAGTGAGCATTTTCTAAATTCACAATGATAAGTATTTATACTTATAAAAATTACCAAACACTAATTCTAATTATTTACGTTATCAAAAGTAAGATCTTTAAAATCACGAAATCAATATTTTCATAAAACAATGTAAATAGTTAATCATAAAAATAATTGACATTGAAATCTAAATATGGATAAGCATTAACATATATCCTAAAGACCAGATATTAATAAGATCTAATTATATACTATATTCATCATACATGGATTATGTATAAATTTGCCACAATTCTACCAACAACAACTTTACAGGTGATCTTCAGTCAAAGCTCAGAGTTATTGGAACGAGAGTCGTCAATGGCGTCATCTTTGGAGGAAGTTTCTGGAACTCCCGGGAATGAGCCGTCCGGTGGAGCTCCTCCCACTGATCATTTTGGAGTGTTCAAAGATTTTGACTTTCTGGAATATGAGAGTGAGAGTATTGAGGTTGGTTTCGTTTTATATTTATATTTTGTAAAATGTTTATAATAGGTTCTTGATTTTATTGGTTATCATTTGAAAAAAGCCCCTTTTCTATTATGCAGACTTAAACAAAAAGAATATAGTGATGGATTTTCCACAAATCCATTTTTAGTTTAATAATAATCGCCACTTTCTATGCACATAACTGGAATATTTGCTTATTATTTTATATTTTCCTACAGGGTGAGAGCTCAGATAATTTCAATTGGGGTGTGCGACGTCGTCTCCCCAGTGAGGAAAGGGAGGAGGGAGCACCAGAACGAAGTCCACCACCAAACAGATCACGAACTCACGACCACGCCGACCATAGACATACAAAGGTAGGTGGAAATATGTATTCTATTTTTATATTTATATTTGTTCTTATTATTCTGATTCTTTTTTGTGTTTTGTATTATTTTTCTACAGATTGGTTTTTATTGATATATTATAATTAATCTAATTTTGTTTAGTTTTCGAGATTTTATGTCTCTTTGGTATGGTAAAAATCGGATGGCATTTGTTTGAATAAGTATGTTCGTCTCCTGCCCGTCTCATGAATTGGCGTTACATGACAATGAAGAGCTGTATCTAATTCTTTAGGGGCATTTGCCGACATGACTAACAATGAAATAAACAGATTACATTTTGCTATTTACGCTATAAAATTGGCGCAAATTAAATTGTGGATTTGCCAACTTAGATTTATTGTTATATTATAGCCAAATTACATAAAATGTTTGCATATTTTATAGCCTGTGTGCTATTCTTCCAATAATATAATTGTGAAAATTTGTGAGGATGCATTGTTTGTTCCACTTTTACACTAAAATTACGGAACTATTTAAAGGAAACTTTACACAGTAATATAGCTTATACATCAGAATAGCACATAGATTATTAATGTTAACAGTTTGTATTATATAATTTAGCAATAATATAACATTAACGGGTGAATGCAGGCTAGTTGAAGCGTTGATTGCGCGCATTCATTGTCAAGCGTTTAGCATACATACATACATATAAATGTTACAACATGTACTATTCCATATGTCCTCCACCTCCAGGGCGAAGACTCGTCAGATGAGGAAGGCGGGTGCGGGTGGGACGAGGGTGGGCGCGGTGACACGGGCGATGGGGACGCTGGCTCCGCGCACGAACTAGCTCTGCGGGCGCGCGCGCATTCACTGTCCAGTGCATCGAGTGGGGAACCTGATGGTTAGTTAACCGCCTTACGAATGAAATGCTTGCTTCATGAACTGTGACTGTGATATCAAATAAATCGACGTGGCCAAATACTGTAAAGTATCATATGAGCATTCTGATCATTGACTCGAAGAAGAACGAGACTTTGTTTTGTATTTTTTGACGTTTTAAGAATATTTGATATTAGTTTGAGGACCGGTTTACCGGTACTAATGTACTTTAGTCAAATGAAGAACACGCAGCTATGTCGTCTACAATAGAAATAACATCTCAATTGCTAAATTATTATATGAAAAAGTATTCATGATAAAAGTATTTATAGTAAAAAGATTTAATAATATTTTTGTTTTACTCTCTAAATTTGGACACCAATATATTTTTTTCTCCACTCCTCTCCTCCACTTTGTTCAGCAAATAAAAATTATTAATTCTCACTAATAAATAAATGTGAATCTGAGTCTGATGATCTGAATAATTTCCCCGAGAAGGAATCGAAGCCACAATGTATATTACGCCACGACCTCTATATACAGTATTTATTAAAAATACATCAATTTATCTAAACAGGTGAACGTGGCGACGTTACCCCAGTACCCGGAAGTACGCCACACGGCATACACCACATGGGCCACGTGGCCAGCGCCGGCATGGCGCGCGACGCGTGGCGTGTTTCCGTAGCATCGTTGTTGCGCCACGTGGCCTATCAGCCACCGATAGCGCTGGTCCACACATTGCATACGGTGTTGAAGGTAAGAGTGTGGCTTATTTTGTTTGTATTATATTATTGTGTAAACACAGTAGAAAGATATTTTTTAAGGGAAATTTCTTGTTGGTTGTTGGAACGTTTAAGTTTAAGCAACATAATTTGAATCTGCGTCTATTGCTACCTACCAAAACTACGTGTACGTATAATTTAATAGATTCAGGTACATCATTCCCCCTCTGAAAATTCTGGCAGTTTTGGCATTCTGAGCACAATCAACCTCTATAAAATAGGAGATTACTGAGAAAAAAAGTAGCAGTCCGTGAAAAAGAAAGTAGCAGTCGTTGAAAATATCAAACAAACTTGAAAGCACTCAAAACAAATCAAAACAAACGAACCAAATGACGCGAAAAATGCAAAAGCCATTAGACAAAATGTCAATATCAATCAGCTGTCACATCTGTCATTTAAAATATAATTCATTTTAATCGATCGATTCAAATGGATTTCTTTTTATTTTTTCAGTAACTAATTGATATGTTCTTAATGTATATTCTAATTATATGCACTAAAAAGTGCGTTAAATTACTTAGACTTACGTAAAATTAACAAATAATTTATTTTATTACTACTGTAATCGATTATGTCGATTAAGGATCTAAAACTATTTATCACCGCTTCCAAATTGTTAATTGAGGTGATTTTTGGTACTCTAAAATTTTAAAAAATATACCAACTTTTTAAACCATATCCTCAACTTTTCACGTTTGGGCCCAAGATTTTCCGTCTCCTTTACAATATACCTACGTATAATATGAATAACACACACCAGCGTTGCCAGATGTCACGATTATATAAAATCAAATAATTGAATGAATAATAAATTAAATCCTCATTATAATTTGTTGTACTGGTTTGGCGAAGGAATCCTTCTTTTTACGAAAAGAAAAGCTGGCAACACTGACACACACAAGTGCAAAATTAAATAACATTACATGCTAGTATTAGTGTGTGAAACTTGTATGGTATGCACTTAAAATCGATAACACTCGCACTATTCTAAAAGTATTAGTAACTTATGTTTCTCTTTGTTAACTCACACATAGTTAAAGTGTTAACGCACACATATATACATATGTATATTGATTTTCAGCCTACATTTTCCATAGTAAAATAATACACAGAACCTATTATACTTGTGTTTGAACATTGTGGGAATCCAATATATTTGTTTTCATGATCATTTCAAAGAGTTGTAATTTACAAAAAATCAGTAACTTTGAGTTCGATCATTTTCATTCTAAGCGTGCAATATTATATATTATATATAATGCCTTGTCTCTCTAAACATATTTTAGAATATCAGCCTCAACGCCACCTCTTGCGAAAAAGCAGTACCTAGGTGCTCAGTTCAAAGTTTTCACGTTAATCTTAAGTCCTATAAAAATTCAAAGCTTAATTGCAATTTTTATAAAATGAACAAAATTTCAACACCAACCGCTACGTCATTATTTTGAACAGTAAGAAAAAAGACTCCAACATATTTTATAAAATAAAATTAATTTCCTTATATACCAAAAACTAATTTCACATATTCTGTGAAACGTGTTATAGGAAAATAAATTATCAAGAAAATTACTATCCTTACAAACTAAAAATTAATATGAAATATTTGTCGTGGTACAATAGCGCAAGCAATGGTGTGACTGCAGACGCGACGGTTGTGGGTTAGACGCCCGCTCGGTGGAATGAAATATTTAATAGTTACATTTTTCTTCGCTCTGGTATCAAGTCAAAGCGTGGTGTTGAGTTCCGCCACTCAACATACCCTGCTATATACAGGATATAGCGATACAGGATATATATGTCGATTTTTAAAAAATGCTATTTTAATTTTCCAATTTGTTACTCGTGGGATATTTTTTTAAAGAAGATTGTTGATTCAATCTCATTTGTAGATAGTGCTGTTTCAACTTTATATGACACAAATCGTTAAAGGAGACTGAAACTATTCCATACATTTTTGGGCCCAGAATGTAAAGAGATCAAAATGGTATGATTTAATAGATTTAGGTACATCATTCCCTCCCTGAAAACTATATAAATTTTGGCAATCTGAGAGCTGAGTTATTAGAGATTTGATAAAAGTGAGGTTAAGTTCGCAGCACAATTTCTTGAATATCAACTTCTATAAAATATGTGATTACTGAGTTGTTTAAGCATTAATGTTTATTATTTATAAATAAAACACATTTTAATGAATATTTTATTCTTCTTCTATTATCTATTATTAAAATGTCATCTAAGAAGTGTGCAGGTGGAACTAAATTATTTTGGTATCTAGCCCAACTAAGGTATGGTACCTTATATATATAATACTCATAACATGAGCACAGCAGCCTACCATTCGTCTTCCTACAATACAATTGCAGTATTTCATAGCAATAGCTTCCCTTCCTCTACGAAAGCTGTCAACTAAAATGTAACAGAAATATATTTTCCTGCTTATATGTCGGGATTATATCACACCTCTAAGTAACCAGGTTGTGGTGGTTTTCATCGTCTAAAGGTCGTCGGACTAGGGTATTGCAGTGTCCATTGGCTATCCCACAATTCACACAGCGATTCATATCCATAGCGTGGCGGTCGTAAGATCCAAAAGATTTCAGAGTCCAGTGGGGAAGCGAGGGTCGTACAAAGTAGGCAGAGTCAAAATCCGAGAAAAACAAAACAGTAGTCGTTGAAAATATCAAACAAACGGGAAAACATTCAAAACGTCGATGCGTTATGACACGAACGTAATGACAGAAGCAAATGTTTTTTTTTTTTATTTTTTTTATTTAATGGCCTGATTTTACGATGACAAACAGAAGCAAAAATGCAAAAAATCATTAGACAAGGTGTCATTGTCAATCAGCTGTCACATCTCTGATTTAAAATATGATTGATTTTAATCGATTAAGGATCTAAATCTTATTTTTTTTTTCATTTTTCTCCACTTCCAGATTGTCAATTAATTTATTATTTGCTATTCTAAAAATAATAAAAAAATAGTATTTTTTTAGATCACATCTCAATTCTTTACGTTTAGGCTCAAAAGTTTCAGTCTCCTTTAGTCGCCTTAATCACGCTATTAGTCTTCAATTTATAATATATTTAATGAATAATATTTCCACTTGAGATAGTTTTTATATTCTTTATTTTATCATTTTTCAAACACACGTACGCATGCACACACCCATAGATACGTCGTAATTGCATACAACGCAGATTTCATCTCCCGTCCAATTAGATTGGATCACGAGTTCAGTCTTAATGGCCCCTACTATGGCTCGAAGATAACTCGAAATACTATGAAATGTAAAGAATTTTTTCTTGTTGTTGGTGCATTTTCTCTATTAGAAAGAAAAATAAAAGTATGATATCGTTGAAAATCTGTTAATTTTATTTAGTAGAACTTCGTACTGTCGTAAGTACTTTAGAACATGTCGCTTTAATCGGCACGAAAAAAAAATTCAAATTACTATATTTATGTATGACTGACACTCGAGAAAATGTATTATTTAATATTTCCATTTTCTTTGCTCTGGTGTCGTGGCAAAGCGCGTTGAGTTCCAACACTCAACACGCAATCCATCCAGAATTCGGCGGGAAATGGGAAACGGAATATCTCTATAACGGAACACAAGGTTCCCAATGCCTAACCTGCTGAATGCGGGATACAGCGTGACGCTATGCTAATACAATCTTGAATGGTGAAGCTGTGGATGTTGACGGTTGACGGTATTTCTCTTCACCATTGACTCCAAAATACGGTGGAGACCTCATATTGTTAGATAAATTAAACGAATGGCGAATAAACTTAGCTCAGGTGTTTTTGTGGTTAAAAATATCAGATTATTAACTGAAGTGGAGACGGCTCGCCTTGTTTACTTTATAGTATTATTTATGTCCTATGGCATTCAACTTTGGGGTAATACAGCCGGTATTAAATCAATTTTTGATATCCAGAGAGTGCCCTGACTGTATGCAGAAGTTACCCTGACTAATATCTGTTCGATATTTGTTCTTGGACATACGGGTACGCGACCCTGGATATTCGATCTACCACTTTTTATACCTCCATCCAGTCCATAAAAGTGATATCCCATTCTTTTAATCCTCCCCCATTTCTCCTATCCTGCGACAAGTGAGCATGAGCTACCGTATCAATTACGGACACGGCTAAAGACGCTAGTATCCAGATGGAAACTCCGCTTTGCAACGTGAAATATTGACTCTTTAACCCACTGGTTCCCAACCAGTGGTTCCCAACCCTACATATGGTCCACGAACAATTTAAATTTTAGGGGATAGTGAGTGGATTTTATGAAACAAATATGCCAGTTCACATAAGGAAGTCATGACGTCGCAACGTATGTTTTTGACACTTTGCAAAGTTGATTTCAAATTCGAAGTACCTATTGGATTTGGTTACTTGTCAACAATCCTATTGAACATTCCTTCATCAACAACATTCATCGTATGTATGATATATGTAATCAATTACCTACGCTTTACCCTGTCTTTGTTATAAATGAGTGACAGTAAGGTATTTACTTTTATATAATTACGTAAGGACATGAATAGTTTATTACTGGCTGTGTCATCAATTCAATTATCTTTCTTGAATTTGTCCGTAAAGAATAAAGTCCGTAAATAGTAGGTAATAGTAGGTAGATTATTTTTGTGTTGATAAATATTTCGTTTGTCATTAAATGAAAATTTTCACTGTATCTATTATATTTACCTCACCACCACCTCTACACACAAAGGGTTGTGTGTACATAGGGATGTAGCACCAGAGCTGCAGGTGCGAGCCTTTGAGAGTAGAGATAGGCACATTTTTTGGTACGCAAGTCGTATTGACCTGGAAACACTGCCATAGATAGACCATTCCATAGTTCTGTGGCGTGTGGACTTAAGTTCCTACGAAACCGCACAGTAGTGGAGTGCCACGTATCCAGATGGTGAGTATGGTATTTAAGTTTGAGACGTACTGTGCGGTTAGAAAATTAAGCAGCAGGTGACAAGAGAAATAGTAGATGTCTCTATGCAAAGCCAAAGTATCAAGCTTTCCACAGATCATTGGGTCCCTAACTACTTTGTATTTGAACGACTCTACGTTGTATTCGATCAAATGGGTCAAGCTAATAATGAGGTGCAACGGTGCCTAGTCGTGAGAACGGAACGAGAAGCCGCGGTTTTACAAAGAGTATTCTAGAAAACTGGTGACACGACAAAAGGAATTTTCTTAGTGATTAACCCGCGAATTTGTGTCCCTAGACAGACTTGCTGGGCCGGAGTATACAACGTTCATTGTGCTATCCAAATGATAGCACATAGCAATATATATTAGAATCCTCTAACATGTCATTGACAGTGTAGTGGACAGCACGAAGACTAGGAGGACGCCAGCGTCCACGAGCATTATTCTAAACAAAAAAACCGCCAACAGCGGTGGATGCGCCCAGTTACATAAACTCTCAGGAAGCCCATAGGATAGTAGTTTTGCCGGATCGCCTCATGCCACACTCGATCGAAGGGCTTGCCCATATCTAAACTGACTGAAAACGTGTAGTAGCAACGGTGCAGTAGTGTTTTCTGGAGAGTCGCTGCAATCGCTCGATGCGGGTAAGTTTGCTGATTGTGGGCGTAACACCCACAAACTTAAACAGTACCTATGCTCCCTTGATGGGCTGTAGCGCGTTCTACTTGCTATACCGTCTAACGAAGTGATTTTAGTGGGGATAGGACTTGAACGGTCACGTCGGTACGGTACAGGAAGAGAGGGAGAAAATATTCTGAGAACCTGTATTGCTTAGGATTTTGCGCTAGTTCCTCTTAGGTCTGATTCATCCGCATTAACTTTAGTGAACCGAAAGTGAAGCATGTAACGTCTTATGTTGAATAAAATTATTAGACTTTGACTTTGAATATTGTTACTAGTGTGTACTCTTGGACAGGGTTGTAACTTTAAGTTATAGATTAGTCTTATGGATTATTTATTTTCATTGAACTTTATCTATGTCAATATTTTTCTTATTCCGTTCTCGTAATCCGTAGCTATTGTGTAATATGTTTATTTTTTTATTATTAACAGATTTAAATGTTAATGTACTGTAAATATTATTTAAAACTAAACTTGACTAAATTTAAGTAATATTTATTCTCTAATCTTAAATATATAAAACTAGCTTAGTCTCTATATGCCATATACCTAACCACATTTTTAATTACTATTGTTTATTATACATTTCTTTTTACCAAAAAATATTAAGCTATAATATTTTTTTAATATTTTAAATACCTATGACGTTTACGATGCTTCATGGGATACCTCTAAGTTTTTTCGGGGTATCCCGACTTTTCTTCGTCTAATTTAGATACAATACTTTTTAATTAGAAGAACTTGCATTTTATTTACCAGACTGGGAAATCAAACATGTATTTTCTATTTAAAAGTTCTTTGTTGTCAAGGCCAGTCGGGTCGCAAGTGCACAAGCGTGCTAATGTAAACGCAACAGGTTGTGAGTTCGACTTCCAAAGTAATCAAATTAATGTAAATAAGATTGTTATTTACTAAAGTCTTTGAGATATATTTGCCGGTGATTATTCTAAAAGAGTTGAACATATTACTTATAGTAATAAAAACAATATTATAATTCCAACTTTAACTATACTTTAATAAAACATCTTGTTGTAAAATTGTATTGATAAATTATATTTGATCAAAAAATGTTATTTCTCATTGCACCAGTTCCATTAGTAACGACTATAACTAATATATGCATCGTATTGGATCCCTTACTAAGTATTCCTGTTGGTAATGATTGCGTTGACATATTATATTATATATTCTGGGGTTACTTTGCTGTCATTTTATAGGTATTATATTTGTTAGACAGAGAGTCTAATGGAAAGTAAATTTATTGTTGAAATGCTGTAAATATAGAGACTAGCAAAATTCACGAAATGTCTAATACAGAGTGTTATAGTATTAGGTTATCTCTAAAGTTAAAGCGAAACTCAGAATTAAGAGAAAATCAAAAATAGTAAATATTTTAGATTCATTTTAATATTTTTTTTATATTTACACCTGATATCAGGACCAATATTAAGTGCTTGTGAAGCGCATCTCTATGCCAGTATGGCGTCATAAATAAATAGCCAGTTTTTAACGTCAATAGTTCATGATGATTAACATCTCTCAATTTTGATTATAAATTTGCAACCCATTTTGTATTATAAAGGTACATATGTACATTTAAAACCTAAAATTACAACATACGTCGCTCCCCTTCCCCTATGTACTTTAGCTCGCAAATTAAAATCTGGCAACCCTGCTGTGTGCGGGAGATGTGTGCATGGACCTAAAAATAAAATGATTATATTCAATCAGCTCCGTGGTAAGGGATACAGTTATACTGAAAATGCAATATTAAAGCTTTAGTAGTGAGGGCTTGAATAGTGCGGGCGAGGGAAGGTAGATAAATAAAAATCAATATCTACCTTCACTGGAAAACGTTAATTTTATAATAGCAAATACGTAATTGGTAAATGGAACTTTCTGGATACTCTGAGTATAGACCGTAATTAGGGCTCAGGTGCTCTCCACTTTTCCAAATACTAACTGAGGTGGGACCCAATGCCGGATTTCAAATCCACTAATTTAAGTATCACAATTAGACTGCCACGGTGTGTATTCACTATAGTTTTAATACAAATATATGAAAAGAAGAATATTGTTACGTTGCGCGTCATTTTAAGTAACACTGCTTTGTAATTTGTTATCATGTCATATCAGAATCTCTCAAGAAGCTGATCAAGGCTTTTGTCTATTATTGATTTACAGTAGCGACAATGTTTCCGTAGGCAAGAAACGACTGGGCCAATTTATTATTTGATTCTAATATTTTCTAACTTAATGAGATTGTCGTTATATGAAATATAATAGGAAGTCACTAATTAATTAAGTATCGTCGAAATTAGATTTCCGACTTCTTTAATAATATTCTTACCTGAATCTTGACGATTGAGCGATAAAACAGCTCACAAGGTGCTATGATTAATGTAAAATATCTATATCGTGGAATTCAAGTTACAATCTTTCCGTCGTGACAAATATTTATCAGATTAAGTTCAGGTTACGACATGATTTCTGTTGAAAAACTAAAAATACAACATATACACGAGCATATCTGTACAAAACTAAAGTCTGGGGCCCCCCAGAAAATATCTCTAGACACGCCCATGTTATTGCTACAAAAACACATTTTGGTCTCTATGACCATTTTTGGTGCTTAAACATAACATATAGAATTAAAATAAAAAATAAATCAGCTTCACGTTGCATCCCGAACACTGTAGGTTAGGAAGAGGGAACCTAGTGTTAAGACACTCCGTTCCCCACTTTCTGCCGAATATGGAGGCATTGCGTGTTGAGTGGCAGAACTCAACGCCGCGCTTAGCCTCGACACCAGAGCGAAGAAATGGAAATATAAATTTAAGTAAATATTTCATCTCCTCGAGTGGGGATCGAACCCACAACCAGTCGGTTTTACAGTCACACTTTGTGCCCCTGCGCCACGACTGACCTCATAGAATTGATTTTGATAAATAATTGTATGAACCGCCTTACCATGTGCAGTTATTTCGTAACCCAAATCCTGATAATTGATTCATTCTTCTGCCTTATCATTAATAGTATATGTTTATCCTTAAGAATACTAACGGAAATAATTAATTATTATCACAATTTGTTTCCTGTCTATCTTACGTCCGATCTTAATTATATAAGATAAATAAAGATAATTTTCCGTAATTATATAAAAACATTTATATAAAAACATTTTTATCTGTTATTTCTTCGTTAGTCATGTGTAAAAATTATTAAGAGTCATAACAATCCAAATTGTTAGTCTTGTAAGAGTAATATATAGCTGAAGTATGATTATCTTTTTATATTTTATGTTTCGTAAATTAGTTTTGAGCAAAAAGTCAATTGGTTATATAAATTTAAAAATAATTAAGAAATTATAATATATATTTATTTTCTTTGTAAATGCCCAGTTTTATCCCGATTGATTGTTACAACTATGACCTGCAAAGCAATCCATATTAATTATTCTCAACTATATCATAGTCACCTCCTCGAGTGGAGATCGAACCCACAACCAATCGGTTTTACAGTCACCCTTGGTGCCGCCACAACTGGCCTGGCCTCGAGGAGATGAAATATTTAATTAAATTTATATTTCCATTTCTTCGCTCTGGTGTCGAGGCTAAGCGCGGCGTTGAGTTCTGCCACTCAACACGCAATGCCTCTAGAATTCGGCAGAAAGTGGGGAACGGAGTGTCTTAACTCTAGGTCTCCTCTGCCTATCCTGCTGTGTGCGGGATACAGCGTGAAGCTGATTATTATTTATCAAAGTCATATTTTTTGTGGTTCACACTAATTGGGCTAATGTGCTTTAAAGAGATAAGGCTATTTTTATCTATCCTGACTCACGAAACAGCTATTTAAAAAAATATCAAGTACTGCCTCGGATGTAATGTTCAGGCAGATCAATGAAAGCTTTATTTATATACATGTCGTTTTTTAAAAATCTATCCTGTTAAAATGTTAACATTAATTGAGCATTTACAATATCTATTATATATAAATAGTCAATTAAGACGACGTATAAGTCGTACAAATAATATGAAATTAAATATTTTTTACGTCATATTTTTTGAATTAATATTTATTTAATAAATGTTCCTTTCTAAGTAACTGCAAGGTTACACGTGCGTCCAATTATTTGCTGAGATTACCGATTACAGCTAATAGTTACGGTCTCCCTACATAGTTCGAGAAACTGGCGATACAAAGAGAAGTGATGGCCTTTAGCATTTGTCGATAAATTATCTGTGGTTTATCGTATCGTTTAGTATTTTAATTGTTAGTCAACGTCACCTTTTTGAGTATCAGGCGAAAATATAGTGATTACTTTATTCATAATACCTATCGATAACCGTAATTTTAGTGATATGTTTCTCATGAACCCTTAAATATCTTGATGGTCCCTTATAAACTAAAGCTTCAGTATATTTTTTTATATTCACACCTGATATCAGGACCAATATTAGGTGCTTGTGAAGCGCATCTCAACGCTTTGATGGCGTCATACATAAAAATACAGTTTTTAACGTCATAATTCAGGATGATACTACGTATAAACGGACGTATAAGGTAAGGTTTACTGAAGATCGAAATAAATGATCGTCTTGCTCTTATGAAAATAAAATAAATTAATAAATATATAGTGTATACTTTACCAGATGTTCAGTTATATGATCGTATGTTCTCTTGTAAATTTTTATACACGTGATTCATATGTAGATAAAGAACAATATACCAATAAATTTCTATAATATTTATAATAATTCCGAAACAATATTTCATGTAATAAATAAAAATATAATGAATCGAATATGTAGTGTATAAATTTAATTGTATTTTAAATATCCCTTTTTTATCAGATATCAGATAATATTATTTACCATTTCAATCATTAGAAGTAACTAATTATTGTTGAATTAAAACGTGGGCGTATCGGTAGAAATGTATGTACATCACTAGAGGAGTGGTGTAGGTTGGCGGTAGCGAATTCAATTTATCTGCCGCCCTGCTTACACCCCCTTTACTGCCCTTAGACTGAACATTTTCATGGAAATACATAATTAACAAGTATTTTTTTTTATTATTTCGATGTATCTCAGCTTTATTATAAGGTACATAAAAAGAACGTAGTGTTTAGATTGTTAGACACTGTTTTATATCTTTTTTAGGGTCCCGTACCTCAACAGGTAAAAACGGAATACTTATAGAATCACTTTCTTTTTGTGTCTATCAAGAAAACTTATCTTGAGATCGCGTGGAGGTATCAAAGTCATTAAATATTATATAATACCAAATATTTGGAGCTATGAAGCGCAAAAAACAGAAGAAATTAGCTCAGTAATCAAACAGTACAGGGTACTTGTCGTGACCTTACAGTTATGCAATTTGGCACGTAGTAATAACTTACATTAGACATAGAAAAAATCATAACCAACTTATATTTGTAATTGATACAAAATGAATTCAAATACGCGCAAACTTAAATTTGTAATAAGTAGGTAGTACTTCCCATAAACCTACAATCCTGAAATTGGTACGGAAGCCTCGGTGGGTGAGACCGACTCGCGCTTAACCGGTTTTTAAAGAAATTAGGTACAGGATCAAAGACCAAACCGAAGAAATTAAAATATATATATTTAAATGTATTTTTTCCTCTAGTGAGAATCGAAGAAATAAATATCACTTGTATGGTCAAACACTTAGTATCCGTTCCAACATGACATCACATAAAACAATATCATAAATTACATTTATTCTATTTATTGCTTTATTTTTTAACTTCGCGTAGTAGCGTAAGCAGAGGAAACCTGGGAAACTAGCGTTAAAACACTCCGTTTTCATTAAGATACTTCAGTTTCCCACTTTCCGCCGATTTCTGGTGGCATTGTGTATTAAGTGGCGGAACCCAGTCGCATTCTTGTGTTTTCGCATTGTTGTGTTCTTCTCGGTACTACTGGTCGTATATGTCCCATTTCAACTATTAAAACGAAACACTATGGAAACCACAGATCATTTTATCGTAGACATATTAAGTGTTATATTAAGTTTCTACTCGCGTTCCATTTTCCGTTACTACATTTTAAATATGTGAAAAACCTTTGAGAATGCAGTCTTTAGTAATCTTTCAAAGGGCCATGTGTGTAAAAATAAGCTTCTTATAACTTTTTCATATATTGGACCTCTGGACTTTGATGCTAAAATAAATTCTTAATGTCATTTCTGAACGATTAAAATAGATGCTATTACGGAAGTAACTAGTGCATACTAAAATAGATGGTATTTATCAAAAAGTGATTTGTTTCAGTAACAACCACCATGTACTAAATATAATTATTGGGCACTATTAACTATTTTATTTCTCTTTATAATAGATAGAGAAAATAGTAATGATAAATTATTCCGCCCATTGCGTTCCATCTAATTTAAAGGCGTTTTGTGTTGGATGGCAAAGTTTAACGCCGCATTTTGTTTAACAAACAAAAATATTTTAAATATATAATAACCTTTAAGTGACATTCGAAACTGTAATCACCGTGTTTAAACTCTAACCCTAGATCACGTCTTTTTTTTGTTCTTTTGTTATGAGAAATTTTCCGATCTCATTGCTTATTATTGATTTCCGTCTATATTGTTCTAGCACGTATGTTTTATACACGCAAATAATATTATCCAAATGAAATTCCAATTTGCTTCACACTTTGTCTCTACGCTCCCTGCTACATATTGGTAGTTTCATAAAAACGGATATAATTGTACTATTTACGTTACTATAAGTAAATGTGAGAAATTAAAGGAACTTATATAGAACTTATATATTTTTTTTACTTAGCCTAGCTGTCTAAAACGGTATAATTTAATTGGATTGATGCAAAGAGGCGTGGGTCCAATTCTCTACTTTTAAATTTTCGGGCAAACTTTATGTCAGAAATAATTTATAACCCGTGATAAAAAGTTATATCATAATTTCCAATCATTTATCCAGCTTTCTTTTCTCTTAACAGGAAGTAACATCAAAAACAATATCCGTATGTGGGGAAGGAGCTCTGCTGTCAGGCGCTGGTGGTGCGGGAGACCTCGCCGCCGTGCTGGACAGGCTCAGCTCCGAGGAACCGCCTCTGCTGTGGGTGGGACCGGTGGCTGCTGACTGCGCACGAGTCAGAGATGCAGTGAGATACGCTGCGTTGGAGATAAATGAACATCTCGAAACTTATTTTGATAGACGAGAACATGCGCTCGAGGTAAGTGTAGATGATGTAATTCATTGATTGTGTCAGTATCATTATCTTCAGCCTTTATTGGTAGTCTAATAATCATTTTAGTAGTTTCAAAGAGGCTAACGAATGCCTTAAGATACTCGTATGTTTTCGTATTTCTACGGTATTTGTCCAACTACGTTACGCCGCGATTTGTGTAAACAGATCAGAAATTATTTTTAAAATTATTTTCTACTACCATTGTGTGTATAGTAAGACACGTACTAACGTTGCATTGAAAGGGATTACAAACCTCTATATTTGCATACATGTGAAAAGTAGATTCTTTGTAATATAAATCTCAAAGAAGACTAGCTTTGACAGGAACAAGTTTATATTGCAAGTTTACAATATTCCTACTTTTATATATACCATAAAGACCTTAGTACAGTTCTCTAAATTCTCAAATACTATATTCATCTTAGAATTTACAGCAATATTCTCTTTGGTCCTTGTTGATAATATTTTTATATTAACAAAGGGGTGTCCAGGAATCCTTTGTGTAATGCAAGTGGACAGAGGATGCGCAAATCTTTGGAATATTAGTTACCTTAGTATTGGATATAGGAATAAACAGCTTGTTGGTCGTTCTAAGAAGTACCCTTATGAATGTGTGTACGTATGAGTGATATTAATGCGGAGATCCTAGTGAATCTCAGCACTAGAAGGTGTAAATATCTGGGCAATATATAATCGTAATAATATATTCTTTATTGTATAATACTAAAATACATAATAGACAAAACCATAAAAAATATTTCATGTACAAAAGTGGACATATCTCTATAAGAGATCTCTTCCAGTCAACCAGGGGAAGTGGATGAGTGAAAAGTAATATATTATATATTTAAATAATATTATGTGTAAAATACATGCATAGTTGAATGGTTGCTTAAGAAAATTACAGCAGTGTTTTACCTTTCATTTTGCTTGATTTAAGAGGTTTATTCATATAAAAAATATAACTTTTTTTTTACATGTTTTATATTTTTCTTCTTTTTTAATATTCTTCACAAAATCTTCATTTTGTGAGGATTTCCGTTTAAGGGCACTACATGTTGGGCCTAAAAGGCTAACCTTGATAACCACATTGCGCTTTGAAAATAACCGAAAAATTACAATATTATTAAATTTGATCGAGTGGTAACTAGTCCCATAACCGATGTTACCTAGTGTCTGAAAAATTTTCCCCCTAAACCATTATATGATTACGCCACAGGACCCCTTAAGAAAACTGCGCAACGAGGGTATCTAAAATCGGTTTTTTCCTTTTTTTCCAATTTTAATATCCAGTTTTCAATTTTTTTCATATATGTACAATATAATTACAGACTCTGGAGCTATCTCGCAGTGCAGACGAAACAGGACGGTGCCTATACAAACTCATATTCCAACTGCTGCTGTTGCTGGAGACCAACAACAAGATGGTGGTGGCGGTGTACAGCGCGGCGCTTGATAACAGGGTGAGTGGGATAGACGAGGCTTGTGGTGTGAATTGTAGTTTCGTATCGTTGTAAAGTTAAACTTTCCTTGCTTTGTACGCCATCTTATCATTTGGTCCCATGTACAGAAAAAAGGTTTTCAATTATTATTATTTTTGTTTAAAACGATCCGTCACCTCATCTCTAAATGATGCAAGCTGTACAGCGACCAATGAGGTCTGATGGCAACAAGCTGACGGATTGATATATTGTTCTGAAAATGCAATTGTCTTATATGATTACTTTGTTAAGTAATTAGCTTACAAAAAGAGACCGAGGTGATGAGAGAAGAAGCCAGTCGTGGCGCAATGGCACAAAGTGTGACTGTAAAACTGATTGGTTTTGGGTTCAATCCCCACTCGAGGTGATGAAATATTTACTCTTAAATTTATATTTCCATTTCTTCGCTCTGGTGTCGAGGCGAAGCGCGGCGTTAAGTTCTGCCAGTCAACACGCAATGGCTACAGAATTCAGCAGGAAGTGGGGAATGGAGTGTCTTAACACAGAGTTCCCTCTGCCTACCCTACTGTGTGCGGGATACAGCGTGAAGCGGATGTAATGTGATGACCACTAATTCTGGTTTTCTTAAACGCATATAAAGCAACTAAAATAACGACTACTCATTAGAAAATCAAAATTATAGTATGTAGAATCTTCTATGTGATGAGGAGTCTTTTTGTGAACGCAAAATAAAATAAATACTTTAAGGGACCTTATTAATGATTAATAATCTCAATATCGATCGAGGCCAGTCGTATCGCAGGGGTGCAAGAGGAAAAATTACAAGTTGTGGGTTCAATTCTAGCTCGTGGAAATGAAACATTTAATAATTTCATTTCCTCGCTCTAGCAACTTAACAGGCAATGCCTCCAAAATTCGGTGGAAACGGAAATTCCGTACGGGAAGAACGGAAGTGTCATAATGAACACACTCCGTGGGTCTCAACACTAGGTTCCCATCTACTCTCTGCCTACTCTGCTATGTGCGGGATACAGTATGAAGTAGAAAAAAAATAATAAAAGCTATGTAAGATTTCTTTCGCAATTGAATAATATTTAATACAAATTGTCTTGAAAAGAATATTTATATCCGCTTAAATCAAAGATCCTAGCTAAGGGTCACTCTGTCCATTACTTTAATTCCTTGAGAGATCGACCTCAGTATCGCACTTTGTCTTACAAACCGCAAGAAACAATAAAACTAATTGTTTTACTTGTTACAAGTAATTGGTGTTTCCTGGAGATGCGAATTTCAAAAACATGGAAACATAAACAAATATTTCTCTGAATCAGGAATTCAGTAGAAACCCCTAACAGCTTTGTTGAGTCCTATTACTAGAATTTCAGCTTATTTCAAGTAAATCAATACATTGTGTGGTCGCTATGATCTTGAAAACCAAATTCCCTCTCCCCCTTTTTCCACCCTTTTACACCCCCTAGGGAGGTCCTTTGTGCAACAAACAATATTGATCGTAGTATTGCACAAGCGCAATGCATGTAGGTCATAAAAGGACTTGTGCATCCGGTTGATCATTTTTGCTTAGTTACAGGAAGAAATTATTATTTGATAAATTATTTGGTTTTGGGTTAATTTAGATCCAAAATGTTAAAAAATAATGCAGGCGTTTTTGTATTTTGACTTGCTGATGCAGTCAGGTAACATTTTAGATTTAAATAGTTTTCTTGTCTGGGGTCTACTTCATTTAGAGAATAAATAAGATATATCATCTATTGTACAAAACACGAAACGTATTTAAAATTGCAAAATAAGCATTAAATAATATTGTGTTTATCAATACAATATATTTTTTTATATTTGTAAAAGTGAACACGCCCGACTCATAAAGTGATTCAGTAGATTGCCTCTCGTGTCCCGTTAGAGAGTATGTATAAATAGAAATAGTAGGTATATAAGTTAATTAATCTGTAAATAACTTATAATGGGGGAATTGTGATAAAGTAAAATTTAAAAAATTATATACATATATAAATAGAACTTCATTTAGCTTAGCCTCAAAATATACTTTAAATTTGTTTATTTTAAAATTGAAATATGAATGTTAAACATGTATTTGTGCTGCTCCGTCAAATTAAGAAAATTCTACCGCAAAAATGTTGTACAAGAATATTTTTAAATGGCAAAGCTTTCCTTATTCGTTGCTTTGTTATTTAAATTTAAATATTTTTGCCATGAGTATTACGATTTTCTTATAAGGTCCTAATAAATAAAAATATAAAATTGTAAACTTTACTATTAAACTGCATTGTAAACTAGCCTCAGCTTTAAACGTGCTTATATGCTACCTAGGTCGCGGGCTGGAGCCCCCCAGCACCCTGCTCACCTGCCCCCCTCTTACATAACGGTTGTTCCTAGAAACGTATGCTTGTTAAATTTAATAAAACATGCTTCAATTGATTTATTTATTGTTTATCGTGATAAAGGTGATGGAAACAACTTTGTTGTTTTAAAATTATAAATAATGATATGCATTCTCTTACGATGGTGTCTAAGCTATAAATATAAATTCATATTTTCATATCTTGGTCATAAGTTTTATAAAGGTTAAATTTTTACGTGTTTGGAAACAAATTGCTGTTTTTTTCTCAGCGGGCAACAATTATGATAGAGTTGGTCGGCCTCTTAATAAACAGAATAAAGACCAAACTCATGCTAGTCGATGCAACAAATCAACTTGTTAAAGTAGTCGTAGAGCGGACTAATATCTGATGTCGATATTTGAGATAATATTTCTTATATCTCGGCGGCCAAACCTCAAATCTGGTCAGCTTTAAGTAATAAAAAAACCTTCACTTTTTACTACTTTCTGCTATTTACTGGCAAGAATACACTTTAACCACGTAACTCTTAATCAGCCATAAGATCTTGATAAACTCGTTCTTGGCAAAGTAGACCGCCTTGAGACCGATTACCTAGCCGATGGTCTGGCACTGTAAAAATAATCACAGGTTTGGTGGAAGCGGTTGTCAGCTCCTCCATCATGAACTGCCAGGACATCAAACAAAGAACATTGAAATTTCTGGAACCCTTTTTATGAATATTTCTCTTTGAATTTTTTCAAGAATATATTTAAAAAAGTGAGTAGTAGATGCCCCTTAGCCTGATTCTAAATCGGACAAACATACCTTATGTTTGTTTGTATCACGTAAAAGAATGTGGAATCGACCTCCACCAGGGGATGCCTATACTTAAAATATATTTCACTTTTCAAGTTTGAGAAGAAGTGAAAAGTTGGACTTCGTTGTCGTCGAGTCATAATAGGAATTATCCTATTAACATATGCGTACAATAAATTATGTACCTTTAATAACTGCTTCGGTATTTTGACATTGATACAGGTTAAGTGATTTTGTGTTCACCAAAATAATAACTTTTTTTTATTGGTGGTAGTGAACACGCTCGACGCCCAAAGTGATTATTACGTGACACGTGACTTAACAATATAATATCATACTCTCTAATAGAATGATGTCCACTCAGCCGTGACAGGATGCAACCAATTTGTCACTTAACACGATTGCAGTTTGATATTTTGTTATATAACGACCATATATCATTTAATACTCAAGTAAACGTATGTAATTAAATAACTATATACATGCAAAGTATGAAATCGCAGCATTAAGTTCCGCTATGCAGCAAACAATATAAAAAAATCACAGTATTATATTATAAGATTGTCATCTTATTTTAAAAGTATTGAAGGTTAGATCATAACACCATTATAACCTTATCTACGAATAATATTGACATTCCCGAAGGAGCATTGAGCAATATGTGTATTAAACAGCAGCTTTAAGCTTTTTTTGCACAGTAGGGAAGTAGATGTAACTCAATGTCAAGACTCTTCGTTGTTAAATTTCTGTGTGATTTACGGAACACAACGCCGCGGAAAATCTTGATAAAGACAAATTATTGAATACGTATTCGGTACATATCGAAAGAATTTGTTGTGATGACTTTTTTTATTGTTATAAGAAGATTTATTACACAATCTTTCACAGCAATTAGGTGAATTGCTGTGAAAGACGATTATTATATTCCATAATGTATAGTGATTATTCACTAAAGAAAATTAGAAAACATTCTGATAGTAGATTCTTATTACCGATAGAATTAATATTAATTAAAGAAGTAATACTATTAAAAAGAATCGCAAATGTAACCTAACACAAGGGCGGGCGTGTCACGCTTAGTATGTCGATGTAGGCAGAGATAACTTAATGATACGTTGCTGTTTTACTTTTAAAAGGCATTCACGCTAATTAGCGGAATCCAACACAATTTACCTAACTAGACTATTATTTTTTGTGGGCAAACAGAAGCCTAGTGGGTACCTAGTATTGAGACACTCCGTTCCCAATAAGGCGCTTCCGTTTCCCACTTTCCGCTGAATTCTGGAGATATTGCATTTTGAATGGCGGAATTAATTTAATATAAATATAATTAATTTAATGAAACATAATTTGATTTGGTTTTATCTACAGGGTGTCGAAATGAGTGCGGCTGTAAGCACCGTGCGCGCGGCGCTCAATGCGCACGCGGCGGACTCGTGGGCGGAACACTCGCCCGCGCCGCATGACGATGCGAGACTACTGCATCTTATGCACAGACAGAGGTGAGTAGAAATATGTCGATAGACGGACAGACAAGTACGTTTAGATCTCACTATATTAAACGTGTTTATCAGTCAATCTGATAGACATACGAAAAGAACACAGAACAGACATACAGACTAATAAATAGGAAAAGTTACTTTTTCACATATTAAATATTACAATCGCAAGTTTAACGATAAAATGAAATGACGTGTAAGTATGTTGCGATTTTAAATTATAGTTAATGTAAGTAGACCTTAACATAAAGACAATATTGGCTAATGTTGAATGAATGGTTAAAAATATTTATTATCAATGTGAAAGAGGAATACAACACAACTACAAGAGGCCCCGCGTCTGCTGGACAAAGTTATACAAGAGAGAAATACAGTGGTTACTTAAGCCTTCTATAAACAACAAACATTGTTTATAGGTTCTATTTTAACTATTTCTATGCACTGAATCCTCCTTTTGCGATGTAAATCACGTTTTGGACATAAATAATCTTGGAAAGGACTAGTAGTAGTGGATAGTTTGGTTTGAGTTTTAAAAGAATAAAAAACTTTGTTTCTGGTTCTATATCTAAATGCGTGCAATAATAGTTTTTCCCATCATTGCTCAGATGCATTTTTATTTTTATATGTGTAGATTATAAATAAAACGTTGACTACAACAGGTGGGGCGCGGCGCTGGCGGCGGTGCGCGAGCGCAACGCGGAGCGTATATTAGAGCGCGGAGAACTGCCGGAGGATGACGTCACCAGCCTTTTGCACGTGTATTGTAAAGGACTTGCGCAGGCACATCCGGGTATGTATTTCTTCATTACGATTTTGTTTAGTAGTCATTCAAAATGTTGCATTGCTCGATTCAGATTTTAACCTTTTTATATTCGTCTGTTAACACTGCAATAAATATGATTAAATGCAATTGCAAATTGTTACGTTACGACATTGCAGACATGGTGGCCATCACGCGACCGGTGAACGAGCTCTCCCAGAACCTGTCATTCATGATGGAGAGCCTCTACAAGGTGTCCGTGTCGCTGTCGCGCCAGGAGTTTGTCTGATGCCGCGCCCCCCCCCCCCCNCAAGGTGTCCGTGTCGCTGTCGCGCCAGGAGTTTGTCTGATGCCGCGCCCCCCCGACCTCCCCCCCTCCCCCGTCGCGCGGCCACCCGTCCCGCCCGCGGCACCGCGCGCGCCGCACCCGCCGCCCAGCGCTGCATAGCTGTTTTAATATTGACATATAAATTTTTATTATGATATGTAGCTTTGGTTTGTAAAACTTGTTTAGTTGGTTTCGATTTTGGAATACGATTGAAATTTTGTTTACTAGTGACCATTTTGAAATTAAAATGTCATCACATTTGTCACTCACATACGTTTAATTTGCACTATTTATATTTCATTTTTATCTATCATCCATTCATTGAATGTATGAACGAATGGACTTTTCAAGCCAAGGTATAGGTAGACGCTAGTGGAACTGAACCCCACGACCGGACTAAGACATTACGATACACCGACCGATTCGAACCCCTGAACTACGGTTAGCTCCATCGATACATCGCACAAAACTAAAGTGCACCGACATACACTCATTGACTCATACACGTAAGCCCCACAAACAAAGGGCACATTTAAACCAAAAATTTTAAATAATAATTATTGATCATAATAATTAACAATCTTCAATGTTTAAAAAAAAGTAGACGAAATTTTGCCTTAAACATGTTAATCTTCTAAATGTCAAATTATATTATACACACTTACTTATTAAATAATAATTAAAGTTTATATTTTTGTGGAATTATTTTATGCATATATTATATTAGATTTAAATTAAGATGGTGTTTAAAATAAATGCTGTTTGTGTCTTATACTGGGGGTGGGCGATTACGAATTCGATTTGGGAGTTAAAAACTATTTTTCTTAAACAACGATTTGCTGATAATATATTAATTTTTATATAAATTATAAACGTTGAAATTGCCCAAATTCTGAAAAATTATGTACTAAAAAAGCATATCTAGTGTATAAAACAATGTATACTATATTAAATAAAAAATAATTTTCATCGACTTCATCAAATAATTAAATTAATTATACATATGTATATCGCATATTCTTATATTACACACATTATTATTACATTTTTAATTTATTATTTAAAATACTAAGTAATAATTAAATGAAAATTATTTTTGTTTAAATATAATATACAGAAAATCACGAATGTGTAGAAAAGTCAAAGAAATCTCCATATACATATATTACATTAGTTTCATATTCGAGGGTCGCGAGTTCGAATCACCATCTCTAGTGCGCTTTACGTCTATCCAATAGTTCTGAGTCCATACAATATACAATCACATTAGAAATAATGCTAATAAAACTCTCCTCTCTAAAACAGCTCTCACAATAATTATATATTCATATTATGTATATTATTATTATAATATTTATTATAAATTAATACATTATAATATAAATGTTTAATTTACGATTTTTCTTTAGTTGATAAATAATACAAAATCTGAATTCAAATGAATAATAATTTCGTATAAATTATTGTATTATTATTAGTATATTATAATATTGTTAATAAATCCTCCCCATATCATGTGAATTTAGCCGCTCGACGCGGTTGTAGCTAATTTAGTGTTAAATTATTAATTATTATTATTATTATTAGGCGAATTAATGTACTGACATTGTTAATAATTTCACTCAATTTCAAACTACTGATCTCAGTTAGGGTATTCTACACACGCGATGTTTTTTAACTGACAGACAGACAAACTAAAATGGCCTTCGTATAAATTAATATTAAAATAAATTAGTATTTATAAAAAAATACATTTGATTTAAATTATCTTTATAGCTTCGCGTGTGATCAACTAAATAATGTAATTTTCTCCTTTTTTTTCGCGCACACTATGCGATGTATTAAATTATTTTCTTAAATTTATGATATTGATGTAAAATGTATTGGAAGAAACTTTACAATGTTCACGCTTTCCTTTTTTTTCTCTTTTCTTGTATCTTTAATGTTGTAACTTTTTTTTTTAATTGTAATTTTATTTAAGTTGTATTTCTGCTATTTTCTTGTGAATTACAACATTTTTTTTGTTTATTCTATTGTGAAAATCTGGCAACTATATTTAATTTCCGTTAGCCGATGATTTGATTAATATATTTGATAAAATTATTGTGGAAACATAATATTTATCGTGTATGAATTCGTGTCAAACACTTTTTTTGGACCTGAACTCACTTTACAGTAGTCCAAGTTTTTTAATAATCAATTTTTACACGATATATTTATTAAAAATAATTTTATTTGATATCACAAATAAAAAAAATCTTTAAAAAAACATTGAATATATTATAAATAAATGTATTTAACATTGTCCTTCAGCGGCAGTATTGAGTATTCTCTTTTACCAAATGATAATTATAATTTTGTCTACTCAACGCTTTTTTGTGATATATTAATTTTCTTTTAAGTTTGAAACTAATTACAATATTTATTTTTAGCCTAATAACTTCGTTTCTCGCCCTGTCCGCGCGTAGTGACACTATACTGACTCTAATGTTTGTAACCAGTTGTATATGTATTTGGAATTAATAAATAAATTATATTAATATTTTTGTTTTATTTTATATTTTATACTCTTTATAATTAGCCTTCATAGCAGGGTAGGCAGACGGAACCTGAAACCTAATGTTAAGACAACTGTTTCATATTAAGACAGTTGCGTTCCCCATTTTATTTATTTCTTAATAATTAGTTATTTTACTCTCAAAGGTCAATTCTGTTGTCGGACTTAAGAGTAAGAGCGCGAAAGTTTAATTGTCCTTAATACGCTGCTGTTTAAAGGGTAACGCTTTTATTTCTATATTTATTGAAGTATTGCCATTTAATTAGATACCAAACAAGAAACTTGAGAATAACTCCACTTATTGTCCTAGTGAATAATATTAGCATTTAGTATAACACCACTACCACCATCTACACCTACTAAACATTCGCAGCATATTTGTGAAGAAAAAATAAAACGTTTCCAATTGCATTTAAACCTGGCGAGAGGTTCAGATTTCCAAGCAAAATTACAAGACTATAAAATGATAATATTTGAAATTGGTGGCAAAAGAATGTCCACGTATTTATATTGACGTCGTCAATATACAAGAGACAAATAAGGATTCTAACTTTTTTTTAACTAAATGTAAAAAAGTTAATAACTAGAATATTAGTAATATTTAATAATTTGAATTATTACCAATATTGTTTAACATTCTTTTTTGACTAGCAACCCTTATTAAATTTATGGATCAAATGCCATTTATCATAAAAATAATAACAGGTAACAATATTGTTAAATCTACAGATATTATTAATTGTCTTTTGACACATAGCCAACAGATGTCTTTGCAACTAAATGAGAAATCGATTATATAATTATTATCGTCGGCAATAATAATTCTATAATCGAGGCCACCCGTGGCGCAGAGGCAACAGGCGTACGACTTTGAATGTGAAGGGTTGTGGGTTATATTTCCACTGGAGAAAATGAAAATATTTAATATTTTAATTTGCTAGCTCTGGTAACAAGACCAGAGTGGCGTTGAGTTTTACCATTCAACATGTGATCCCTCGAGAATTTGGCGGAAACATGTAGAACGAAAGTGTCTTAACGGGAAAGGAGTGGACTAGATTCCCAGGTTACTTCTAGCTAAACTGCTACGTGCTTGACACAGCGAAAAGCTAAAAAAATAAATATATGTATTATGCACTCAGGACGTATGTGTATCTATATGTTTCACGTCTTCATCAGATATTAATTTAAAATAAGTCCTTTGTTTTCAGTATAATAAAAATCTATAGGATTCGTAGAATGAATCCGTTTCATAATTCAATGACTTTCAACTATGTCATTATTTCCGGTCAAAAAACCACTTCCATTTCAAAGTATTTGAAAATTTTTATATACAGGTATAAAAATTACATTCAATAAATATTATTAATATTTGTAAGTAAGAGAATGACGATGTTATTTTAAAGAGTGGCATTTTAACAAATTCTGAATGTTGTTGTATAATCAATTTTATAAGAAGCTAAGAGTCGTATGACGATCCGTTGTAGTGTTAATCGGATACTCGTATACCTTAAATCAGCCTTTATTTTTAATTACTTTAAATTAGGTAGTGAACTCTGAATTTGGCATATTGGAAAATAAATAAGAAAATAATTTTAATAATGTCTAATAAAAACAGAAAATATTAAAATATGTATACTATATATATAAGAGTTTAAAAATTCAGAGCAAATACCGTAATGGTAAAGATTCCTTCTAGAAAGTCCAATATAATGTCAACAGAAAGTACTCTGTCAAACTGGTAGATTATACAGAATCGACCACAGCATAATTTTCATTAATTCAAATATTTTTTTTTATTTAAAAAAACATTTCCAAATAATAAATAAGAATATGTCTGTATGCAAAATTCAATAATATTATATTTAATACTGTCAACATTCCACGTGCACTATGGACAGCAGAGACTATCAAGAAATATTACATAAAATCAAGGCATTAACTACGCAACAATATAATTATAGAAATTAATGTATAAAATATTTATTGTACAATATTTGTTTACAATATTTAGAGTAGGCATCTCTAACTTACCGCACTCGTTTTATTACCATTTTATCTGAACAAAATCAAGCGCATTTATTTTGACGCCATTTTGACCTCATCTGCCACAAATGTTGATGTAATTATTGAATGCGAGTTCAAACTATTTAGAGATGCTTATATATTTTCAATTAACTTAACTCTGTATCCTGCAAATAGAGGGGGGAGAGGGTGCCCTAGAACGTTAACAATATTAAATATTTAATTTTCCCAGATCGATAAATCGAACTCACAACCGCCGCGTTTAGTCACACGCTAGTGCCTTAAAATTTAAGGCTTAAATATCTATATTAATATGTGTAATAATACTATGTAGATGTTTTATTGATTAGTAAGAAAAAGGATGAATCGTTAGATTCCGCCACAGGAACACAATCAGACAGTCAAGACATTCAATATATGGATAAACAAATATTTTTTATTATATATTATTTAAAAATTTTGCAAAAAAAGAAACACAGTTATGACCGATACCTATGTATATGCAATTATTTAGAAATTATCACAGGTTTGCTCTTCGCCGTCGGCCATTGCAATACTTAGCTTATTTTAATAAAAATTCGCTAGTTCTTGATTCGCATGCAGTTAGTTTAATTGAATTAGAGGTTATCTAATTTTGATACTCTGTTCCCTACTTTCCGACAAAATCTCAAGGCATTGCGTGCCGAGTGGCTCAACTAAACGCCGCACTTTGCTTTGTTACTATTACGAGATAAATAATTTCCCCGAGCGGGACTCGAACCCACGTTTACATTCGCACGCTTCTGTATCTGCGCAGTAACACCTTGTTTTTAATTTTTACTTATATATCAAATATCAAAATATTTTCATTTATTTCTGCATAATAAATATAGGTACTTGACTAAGCCAAAAACTGAAACTTGGAATCGAACCAATTACAAAATTCATAAAAAATCGCATTTTTAGCAAACAACTTTATTTAACAAATATTTTATAAAAATCGCAATTGCAGAACGAGACTAGCACACAGACACACAAATATATACATTAAATAAGAAAATAAACAAGCACACATTATTTATAAGATTTTCATTTATTACGAATAAAATAAGATTCTAAACATACTAGTCGAGAAGAATAGTGCCAAGAAGACACGGTTTTGGTCATAAGAGCCGTTTTCCCTCAGTCGTTGCCCGCGGCGTAAACTAAGCTTAAGCTAAACGTAAACTAAGTTTAAACCAAGCTTAAACTAAGATTAAGTTGAGCTTTAACTAAGTTTTAGCTAATCGAGCTGTATCACTCCGTCCTTTGCCAGATGTAAATTCTAAACACTTCTTAGAAAAAAATAATATATAATTTAATGTCAGTGTAAAAGTGATTAAGGAAATTACTAATAAAAGTTACAAATAATTAGCACAAAATATTTAAAAAAGAAAGGAAAATGCCACCAATCAAGTTTACAATTTATTAAAAAAAATCTTGAAAATTAATAAGACATGAACATAAAAATTTAAAAAATACACAAAAAAAATGTTTGTAAGGATGTTTGCAACAGATGATTTAAAAGAAAACAGAATAATCAATATTAAGTTGTAACACAATATGATACATCAAGGCCGTAAATAGTTTTTTTTTTTAATTATAAACTAATTAAAAATACAAATCTTAGAAGGTTCCTCCACTTTTACACAGACTATCAAATTTAAATGAAATTGGATGTTTATATACTCTAATAAAAGCCTCCGTTTTTGTAAAAAGTGTACATTAAGTATTTCATGAATATATTTTTTTCTAGAAATGTTCAACACCGACGATCCCCATACATAAAAATTCATATGAAAATTACAATGGACAGACAGACGTTCGTTTTACATATACATACATATTAGATATTATTTTTTTAACATTATAGACATATGTATATAATTCCGTGTCCACTATTAAATAATATATATAGACATATAGATTTATTTCAATCTTAGTACAAGAGTACATTAAGAAAAGTCTACTTTATTTTTGGTGGCCATTCAGGTCTATTGACGTAATAATTTCATATATTTTTTTACCTTCACGCCGAATCCCGCATTTAGCGGGCCAGACATCAACATCTCGTTGACTTTTTAGCAAACCGAGGAAACGAAAATAATTCATTCCCCGAATGGGGATCGAACCCACAACCGTCGCGTTTATATACAGACGCCATGATGGTCTGGTGTACGTTTATAATAGATTATTAAAATTCTTAAATTACATTACACATTTTAATAATAATATCTGATATACACAAAAGTCGTAGCTTAAATATTTCGCTGCAAAATAATCACAAAAAATTGCATAAGAGAAGGTTACCATTTTATGTTATGCTTTAAAAGTGACCTAATAAGAAAATACTTGATTTTTTATAAAATAATTTAGTAAAATCACAAATTACATATTTGAGTTCGGTCACTTTAGTTATAATTGCAACAAGTAGTTTACTCTAAACTAATCTAACATCAATGCTATAATATATAAACATATTTAGAAATAAGAAAAACAACGGATATGTACTACACACATCAATACACATCATTTATCTACTTTACATTTGCCTTCCTATAAGAAACATTAAATATTTATAATCTTTGAAAGCTGCTTATTTTTTTAATATCTAGAATACATTATACATCGTTTACATGCTTGTTGGTGAACACTTGCAGAAGCTTGCCAAGCGTGTAAGCGACGTATAAGATCAATTGCCAAGTTATACAGAATAAAAACATTTTCCAATACATATTTTATAAATATTAGTGGCCCTCGCTAATTATAATGTTGTGTAGTGTTGTTCCATAGATTTCTCTACATAATCATGTATTCGGAAGGAAACCATATATCTAATCTATATTAATATAGAAATTAAAATCTTACTATTCATATAAAACTGACATGCTCTTAATAATAATTAGTATCAATAAGTATAACAAATCTAAAGTGGAACTTGACACGACTAAAAATGATTAATAAATAGGGATGGACGAAAAGCAATGAAATCGAATTTTATTAAATTTTGACAGTAATTGAATGATTTCATGTTATTTAATATAACATAACAACAACAACATAGATAAAATTAAGGAAGCTGCCTGCATATAGTATTTTATTTGTTTATTAATATTATATTTAAAGTAATTTCAGTATTTTTTTTTTCATTTTTAAATATATACACCACCGCCCATCCCTATAAAAATATTTTACATATAAATAATATAAAGGACAATAAAAAAATGGAGGTAAAAGGTTGGAAATAATACTATAAAATGTAAATATTGCAATAATCAAAAATCCAAAAAAAAAGAATAATATGATACAAATAAAAATTTAAAATCGACATTATGAGACTCTTCAATAAAAAAACACATAAAAAATGGAATATCCAGCCAAATAATATACTTATACAATTAGTCCTATCTTCATTTACAATTTATTAGAAGACAGACAGACAGACACACGACGTATATTTACACATATGAATATAATATGACTAATGCTATTAAAGTATTCATGATAATAATAATATCTATAGAATAGTTTTAATAAACTCTTTTTACAAACACTTATGTGACATTAACACCTCAATTAGATAGTGCGGGTTCGAATCCCGTATAAAGTAATATAATTACATATTAAATCACGGTACTTTGCATTCCATGCCTTAGATTTATAAAGGCCCATAATTGACGCGTATTCAAAACATTCTTAGACACCATTATATATAACAATATTAATATATAATGATCATTAATAATACAAGTCAATATGTCTGTCAATCACACAAAAACCAATTGACACTGTATCAATTATTATATATAATGAATACTTATGGTATTAACAGACAAACAGACATTTTACAACTATTTATATTTATATATATAGATAAAGCTTTTAATAAGCATTAGTAGTAATTTAACATACATCATAACATTCATATACATAAATTGTTATTTGATTACAAATATTTTTTATATTATATTTAAATTACTTAAACACTACATATTTTTAGCATTTTAGACGCTGATAGTTAAAACTTCATCTAAAATCACATGTAATTGTAGAATAATGTCGTCGAAATAAAAGTAATATAAAAAGATGGACATGATGACTGTAAAAGTAAAAGAATCTCTAAAACATTTATATTTTATCTATTTTAATATACAAATTTAATATACATATTCTAGAAATGGATCTAACATATACAGTGCTACCAACGTAAATTTGTAAATGAATTCACTAATTATTAGCACAATACATTTATATTACAATGATTTTATATAGACATTTAATTGATTATGCAATATAAATAATATTTAATTATTCGTTATTGTACCAATTAGCCAAATTAATCCATTATACAATTTAAAAAAAAATCGATTACCGCAAACAATCGAATGATGAAAGATGATTAAAAATGTGAAATATACGATTGATGAATCGAATATAGTTTCAAAAGATCGATTAATCTGAACAATCGAAAGGTGAAATATTCAATTGATTTGTATAATTCGCCTAGTAAATACTTTGTGTAGGTTATGTTAGTGTGTCGTATTCGGGTAGTTTAGTTGAAAAGTACAGAATTGGGATCCTCGTTGTCCATTTGTTTGACATGCCTTAGTACATCCTTTTTTGTGATCACCCCAAGTAAACGGCTGTGTTTCGAAAAAGAAATATCTTATAATTTTATTCAAATTACAAATAAATAATTATCTATATTTGCTTACAAAGCAATAATATTTTAAATAATTCAATTTATTATAATAATTAATATCGAGTAAATAATGATTTATATTGTCATCTAAGAGGATGTACATTTAAATATCACTTTATTAATATTGACTTTTAACTAAGCACCTAATTAAAAAATTCAAATACTATATATAATGAAAACCAACAAAATTAATTGTGTTGAACATCCTAATTCAAAAAATGTACGCAATTGCACAAATTCAACAAGTAAAATAAATAAATCATTATGTAAAATAAATAAATCATTATTTAAAATTAAATCAGCTTCACGCTGTATCCCGCACGCAGCAGGGTAGGCAAAGGGAACCTAATGTTAAGACGCTCCGTTTCCCACTTTCCGCCAAGTTCTAGAGACATTGCGTGTCGAGTGGCGGAACTCAACACGCCGCTTTACCTCGACACCAAAGGGAAGAAATAAAAATATAAATAAATATTTCATTTCATTATTATTATTTAAAATTATTGTTTAATAATAAAATAAACACCCACCCATTATGAGTGACGAGGGTCTGCCTCAGGCCCAGCTTGCGAAACATGTCCACCACAGTCTCCATGGGGGTCTGATCAGTGACCGTGATGGGGGCCATGTCTAATATCCTATTAAGGGGCAGGCATGGAGCCCCGGGCTGGGGTTGGATGGGTCCCGCAAAGATTACCAGAGATTGACCTGTTATACCCTCCATTGTTCGCCGAGCGTTAGCTGAAAGGGGTAAAGGGGTTTTAATATACATATATATTATATAGTTTATTATTTTATACATTCTTGTTAATATTGTAACAATTTTTCATAATATATAATATTATGACAAAAATACAATATATGTATATACATATTTATCAAATCACTATAATATAATCATCAATATTGAAATGGAATACTATTTTTTAAATAGTATTTCAGCCCCTTAACACTTTATCCTCTACTAATGCCAAAACCCCCAAATGCCAAAAAAGCAAAAACACTAACTTAGTTAGTCTGTGTAAAGTGTAAAGGCGGCGGTGGTGGTTTCGACTCTCAGTCGGGGGAATGACTTTATTGAGACAATTTCCATTTTCTCACTCTTGTGGTAGCAACACAAAGCACGGCGCGGCAAAGTTCCCAATAAGCAGGTTGCAGCGTGAAACTAAAAAATAGGGAAAAAGGGCACTAACCAATAGCCAAATTAAGATCCCTTCGCAGAACAAAACCAACTAAATATTGGGATTCTTTGGAGACCACAACTGGGTAGCCATTGTGTTCAGTTTCCTTCAAAAGCGTCTCCACATCATCCACTGTCATCGAATCTTGAGTTATTACTGAGAGGGTTTCGTTACGTCTGAAAATTTTTTTATTTAATAATTATTAACTTTTTGCTTGTCACATTAAAAAAAAATTAACAATAATTTCTTTATGTTTTGCAATATTATTATAATATGTTAATTGATTAGTTGAAAAATTGATATTTGATGTAGACTGTCCGGAAAATAAACTATAGAAATAAAAGCAATAGAATCATAAAAGTTAATATTAATTATTAAGGAAAAATAACTTATTTAACATGCAATGATTACGACTTCACGTTCCAAACTATTCCAGCCATATTTCCTCTCATCTTATCTTAAGATCAAACAAAAATCTTCATTAAAAAAAATCCAATAAAACCAAATTAAAAATTCAATAACGACCCAACATCTATTACAGAAAAGTGACCCACTCACTTTGGTTGCATAACATCAGCAGCTAACGAAGTATGCTGGAATTCATCTTTACTGTCCAAGAAGGGGTATCCGTTTAGGGCAATATGGGCATCGTATATACCCTGCCTTCCGAGAGCATCGCCGACCCATTTGGACGCCATCGCGGCTGCCATTAATGGCACAATATATCGTACACCGCCGGTCAATTCAAACATTATCACCACTAGAGATACTGGAATAACGAATAGATGTTAATAGTGTGTTTTATTTTTATATATGTATATATGTATGTGAGTATTGATTAATATAATCTATAAACGTTTTATAAAATTTTTGCAAAGTATTATATATTAATAGAACATCTACAAAAAGAAACAAAATTAAAACTAAAAAGAATTGATTATTAAAGAACATTCGTGTGTATATATAGATAAAAAAAATGTAACAAAAAGCACTGACCATAATATCCAAAACAAAAATGGCTGAAAAAAAATCAAACAAAGACAAGTAATAATGACAAAGACAACACACCAGTCATCCTTGTAACTCCGCCAAGTACCGCCGCAGCTCCGACCATAGCGTATAGACCCGGTGTGATACAGTCGTCGCCCGTCGAACATTCCCCGGAGAACAGCCATATCTTGGGATAAGTGAAGGCCAGTTGTTCTACACCTGGGAATGGAATTAGTAATATTTAAATATGATATACAATACGGTGTTCTGCTCGATGTTTCGCCCATAAGTCCATACGGGCGTATCTTTGATCTTTTTGTTTTGGTGGATAAGCACAATAAAGAAAAAATGTTTTCTATATCATCACATGTAAAAATTAAATCAGCTTCACGTTGTATCCCTCACATAACACTGCTCTGTTGCATGGGAACCTAGTGTTAAGACCATTCGTTCACCACTTTTTGCCGAATTCCGGAGGCATTACGTGTTGAGTGTCAGAACTTAACGCGATGCTTTGCCTTGACACCAGAGCGAAGAAAAAAATATATAAATTCAAATAAATATTTCATTTTCTCGAGTGGGGATCGAACCGGTCCGTTTACAGGCCCACTTTGTGCCCCTGCGCCATGACTGGCCTCAATTTCGGTCCTAATGTAATACAATACGTCAATATTTTTTTGGAATAGCTCTTTCTATTACTGAAAACAATTATCCATCTACTGAAAGCATCAAAGGCCAGGATCAGAGTGCACTAACTAATACCAAAAATAAACCCCATCAAGACCAACTTCAATCAGAGTCAAGATTAGTACTTATTTCACACTTATATTGTCTTGTAAAACTTACCAATTCCAACAATCCTTCCTGCAATAGCACCCAGGGCCAGACTCGGTATAAACAGACCACATGGTACTTTAATACCGAATGTAAACACCGTCATGACCAGTTTTAATACCAGGGCCAGGAGTAGCAGCCATATTGCATGGTATACCTCAGGACCGGCCGGCGCTTTCTCTATTGCTGAATTCACGTGTGTGAAGTTACGGTTGTAGTCACTGCGGAAAATATTATTCTTATATTTTCTTTTAGCTGCGTGCTGTATCCCACATGTAACTGGATAGGTAGGAACCTAGATTTGAGACACTTCGTTCCCTACACTCCGTCAAATTTTTGACACTTTGTGTGTTGAGTGGCAGAACTCAACGCCGTTCTTTGTTTTGTTGCCAGTACCAGAAAATAAAAATAATTCATTACCTTGAGTGAGTTTACAGTCACAGGCAATGTCTGTCAGTCACTCAATAATGATGATAGCGTTTTTTGTAATATTTATTTATAAATTCAAGATGTTAACTATTTATAGTTATAGTTGTAAGTTTCATTTCATTTAAGAATATTAACATTTAAAATATAAATTAAGCCACAGTGATATTTTTTGAAAATATTCTTACCTTAATTTCACTGAGAAGAAAATATTATATAATATTAAATGATTTTTTTATCTTTCCGATCTATACAAAAAATATGACATCAAAATTCAGATTCATGCTCTATCCTTCATAGAGCAAGGTTGGCAGAGAGAAGAAATAAGTCAAACGAAGAAAAAAACACCGCGTTCCGCTAAAATCTCGAGGCACTGCATGTTGAGTGGCGGACATCAACGCCGCGCTCACTAATTTATTATATTTTTTGTGACTGAAAAAAAAAAAACAAAAAGAAAACTCACCACAGCGGATCAGAATTGGATATCCCACATTGATTGAACAGTAAATAGATCAATTGACTCGTATTCATTCTTGTGTAGGGGTTCGGATACGCTATGATGGCGGTCACTAGGGTCACCACTAGTACTTCCGTCACTGGGTATTGTCCCAGCTTGGAATATTTACGATATCTACACCAGTATATGTTTGCTTTTATGAATATCGTTGCTATACAGCCCTGTGGAAACAAAAAACTTTGAGTATTTAATTTTTGTATCCTATATATGGCAGAGCAGCCAGAGGCCACATAATATTAAGACATTCCATTCTCCAATTTCATTCAAATATATTAAGTTTTATATCACACTGTTAATAATGGAGGTTGTAATAATAAAATCTATGTAAATTATATATATGTGCCGCCTACAAGTTTTTCCAATTGTTATCAAAACACAGTTTTAATTCAAATAAAATACAAACTAAACAAAAATTCAAGTATTATTTTATATTCAATATTTCGATAGATTATGTCAAAAATCTATACCAATTTTACCAATTTTATGGAGCTATAAAATTGGTTTGGTTGAACACTCTAATCTCACGAACTCCTATAAAGAAATTAATTAAAGAAAATATCTAATTTAATATAAAAAAAAATAGAATACTTACACCAATAATGCCCAAACCCAAAAATGGTATAAGCTCAAAGAAAATCCAAGGTTTATTATATTCCACGAAGAACAATACTGAATGTTCATTGCCAAAAGGATTTATGGAGCGGAGTATGAAAGCAGCTATTAGAGCGCAGAAGAACGATCGCCATAGTGTCTTCAACGGAAAATAATAGGACACCTGAAAAAAAAACATAAATTACTACTTGCTTGTTTTTTTTTATTTTACAAGGGTTTTGAGTTTGTGTATCAGTAGAGATTTTTTTTTCTAAAAATATGAGTATTAGACAAAAGAAAAGTCTTTCACACTTCTTTATTTGTATTTGATGCTTCATCGAAACTAAATGATGTTGTTATTATTATTTTATGACTCTACAATTTGATATAATATTAATATTCTTTCTTGTAGTCAGATGAGTCAAGTATTATTCTTTTATAGAGTAGTTAAAACTGTGGTTTCATTTAAAGTGGTGATGACAAAAACTCTCTGTATAAAATATATACATATATATTCTATGTTACTTTAGAATTCATAACATCACGACTAGCAAATATTATTTTTTTACATATATATCTGTAGTATAGTATACTTTCATACCTCTTCAAGACTGAAGAGTACGCCGCCAATGGGTGCTCCGAAAGCAACAGACACTCCAGCAGCGGCTGCTGCAGAGAGGATCTCACGTTTCTTAGCCTCATTCCTTCCATATTTTGGGAATAAGTAGGATAGAATGTTACCTGTTATATAATATATTATAATATTAATATAATATATATTTTTTAAATAAAATTATGTGTATCATAGTATAGATTAAGATCTGAAAGAACTTATACAGAACATAGTGTAATGTTATAATACACTATACTCCCCTTTTTATCCATTTTAAAGAGATGTACCAATATGTGTAATAAATTATTTTTTCAAGTAACTAGCACCTATAGTAACATTTTGAAATACATGCAAATTTAAATTCCAAACTGACACATCATTACTAATAAAATCTAACTCACCCAAGCAACTAGCAATGTGTACCATGGGGCCTTCCTTGCCCAGAGACAGGCCGGACGACACGGACAGTATGAGGCCTACCACTTTGATGATTAGAGTCCACTTGCCGAGGTAGCCGCGGATGATGAACCCGCTGAGGATCGTTTTGATTTCTGGGATACCTGGAAAATTGAGGTAATGTTGAATAAAGCCGTTTTATTCTCAATATTTTTAATTTTATATGTTTAGAATATTTACCGCTTGGTACCAAAATTTAACTTTTTTAATAAAATAGACTATATATATAACTAAAAATTTGACATGAACCTTGAAAATGCAAATAATCCATTTGTGATGGTTGTTGATTTGATTCCTATGAGGGGTCTTAGGAATCAAATCGACAACCATCACATTTGCAATAAGACGCTGTCTCATTGTACCACAATGGCCATCTTTGCCCACAACTATTAAAAAAATAAAAAACACAGACTTACCTGACCCACACGCGTACGGCGCGAACATTCTGACGAGCGACGCGGACAGGGCGGCGAACAGGAGGGCCCAAATGATATAGAACAGGTAGCTGATTATGTACGCCCCGGGACCGTCGCGAGACTCGCCGAATAATTGCGGCCAGGTCATCCACTGTCGATAACCAATCATTTTTCCCATTTTAGTCATATTAACCATAAAAAATAAAATAATTTCATAAATGTCGATTGATACTTAAAAAATAAATAAACTAATAAAATAAATAAATAAATTCGCTTCACGCTGTATTGTGCGTGAGCCGACACAGCAGGGTAGGCAGGGGCGTGTTAAATGGCGGCAGAGCGAAGAAACGGAAATATAAATTTAAATAAATATTTCATTTCCTCGAGTGGAGATCGAACCAACAACCAAACCTTTTACAGTCACACTTTGTGCTCCTGCGCCACGACTGGCTTCAAACTGCTACTAAATCTAATTCTTATAATACGTACATATAATATAAGATTTAAACAAATTTTAAATAGGTTAAACTTATTTTAAGAAATTTTGTAGATTGTATTTTCGATTGAAATCGTTGATTCATATACTTAACTAAAAGAAGAAGATTAGAATTTGAATCAAAAAAAATATTTTACATTTAAAATTAAATATCATTATAAACATAAACACATACTTGCGAGCAATTCCCGTGGTCGAAGGTTATTTCGTCGTTGGACCAGCAGCACTGTTCCCGGTTGAACCAGAACGCCTGCGGGCATATGCCGAACTTGAGGTCGGTCATCCACGAGGCGCCTATGTCTATTACGCCGGCGACCACTCCCGTACAGACGCCTACTAGCAGCACGCACACCCATCCTGACCACGCGTCGTGGGCACCCTGAGTGATGGAGACCAGCTTATAATAACCTTTTATTGGCAATTTATTTTATATTTGCTGCCAGTAGAGAGAATTGAGAATATTGTTTTAAGACATTTTGATCTATGATTATCACAAGTTTTTGGGAACATGTTGAATCTGTGAATTTTGAAATAGTGCTGCCTCAACTAACTTAATAAGCAATTTCTGAAAATTGGACGGTGCCCGACAGGAGTGATTTAACACTAGGTTCACTCTGTCTTCGCTGCTATATACGGAATACAGCGAAAGGCCAAGAAATAAGGTGTCACTAGTATTTAGTAGTGTAGGAAGAGAGAATATCAGAAAGATGTTTCAGTGTCAACTTTCAGCTCATTTTGAGAAAATCCCTTTAAGCTTTGGAAAATGCTGAAAAAACATCGCGTTCAGATATATTTTTATTTAGCTTATTAACAATATATCTTTATTAGTAATAAACGTTAAAAACAAATTATTTAATTGTTTTAAATTCAAAAATATACCGTTGACTATGAATATAATATAACACTTCCAATCAATAAATTATTTTTTAAGTCACACGCTTAGATTTCTATTAAGAAAAGAGGCAAAAGCGGAGAAGACCAATCTGATGGTAAGTGGTTATCACTTGCGAATGCGTTCTCTTGAACTTGGACGCGTTGACTCAACATTCGGTGAACTATCGTAATATTTTTAATCATCATAAAAGGAAAACCGTAAGAGAAAAGTTATTCCACAATTATTTACACTTATACAGAAAAATAATACATAAACAGGTAAACAATATGAAAATACAACTAAATATGTAAAGACAGTACAAATTTTTCCTAATAAATAATTACATATATTGGTAACATTAAAATGGACACTTAAAAGTAATGAAATAAATAAATAAATTATTACTTTAATCAAATCCCAAATAGAGTCCTGTCGTTTCTTCACAATGTGCCTATGTCGCATGCGATCGCGGGCTATGTCCCTCTGCCAATCGATCGTGTGGAAATCATCGTACTGCCCGATGCCGGGTATGTCGTCTGCGTCGCCTGAAACAAGGGAGAAATTGCATATTGCAACACAGAAATATATTTTTTACCCATTTTTTTATATAGTAAAGTATTAATATTTCACCTTTTTCTTTAGTTTATTCTAAATATTCCTACTGTTTACTAAAATAGTTGAATAATTTTTTTTATAAGTATAATATAAAACGACCTCGAATTATGTACATGGATTATTTATTTATTCAGCTGAAAATATAAGTTGTAATCTTTACTTTAATAAAAAAAACCCTATATAATTGAAGAAAAAAAAATCGAAAAGAAATCAAATTGAAATGCAAAATCTCAAATAGAGATCAAATGATCATTAAGAGATGCAATATTAAAATCGAGGGTCCGACGCAACTGCGCATGTCGGGCGTTCTGTCAATACAATACAAGACAAAACTAAACTACTTTACTTCCTTTAAAGTGAGAAATTAAAATTGGCATAAGTGCAATGATGGTCACTTACAACCATTTGATCCAGACTAATTACTGATAAGGTTAGATAATCATTTAATTTATATTTAAAGCTTTTTAATGTATTTGTTTATCAAATGATAATAAATATATTTTTGTTTCATACTTCCATTGGTTTTGAATAATGTGAAAAATTCAATTGTCTATAAAAAAAAGCAATTGTAGTGACAAATTTGCATCTTAACACTGTTGAATTCAAACAAAACTTCTTCATACTTCCTAAATAATTGTATATAAAAATATCAATTAATTCAACTACAAAAATGAACATATACAACAAATTTGATTTTACACTTAATAAAAAAATATATTATATCTTGCTACTTTTATTAACTACTAAAAGATTTGTTGGATATAAAATATCATTTTATTTTGGATATTATTTTTTTATATATAATAAAATCAAGCGAAAACATTTGAGTATCTTAACATTGGAACCTCTCTACAGTTAGCTATGATATCCCCTGACTAGAATTGTCATCGGCTAATTTCAAGAAAATTCTTTGAAGGTGGCATGAGTAGAATCATTTTGAATTTGATAAGGTATAAAGAGAGGCACATTTTAAAGAAGTTTCTTCTCTTCTTAAATGATACAAATCCACTTTGTTAGTATAAGTCATATAAAATACCTTACCATTGTGGTTTACTATTTTGATAAATATAAATTATAAAAGTTTAAAAGGAATCTTTGAGTATATAATAAAATGCAGTTCAATTGCAGCACAAAAGCAATATTAAATTTTTTTATGTTAAAATGCCTCTCTAAATAGATTATATTTAAAAAAAAGGCATTGGTTTATTTTAAAAAACTTAAATTTGAGATAAAAAAAAGTATCTTCACATATTTCTCCACATAGCAGGGTAGGCAGAGAACCAGAACCTAGTGTTATAACACTGTCTTATTTGCTTTCCAATTTCAAGTCATTCCCTATATAGTGGCAGAACTCAACAGAGAGAAATTGAAAGTAATACATATGGTCGTAGGAAGGGGGAGAGCTGCATAGTCTGGTGGCACCTCAGAAATTTTACTTTCAATAAAATTTACCTCAAAAAATTATAAAAACAACATTTACACAAACATATCTGTTCAAAGCTAAATTCCAGGCCAGAAAATATCTCTAATATGCTAATGGTAATACATTCCCCTAATTCCAATGGAGACTAAAACTACAACTGCCAGACTCTATCTCACTTTACCACAATAGATGAAACTGGCAAATTTTAGCAATAATAAATATTTAGTATTACACATACACAATTGAAATTCTGTTTCAGAATCTAATAATAAAATAATTTCTTTAAGTTGTCAATTACTAAAAATTTTCAATATTTCAAATTTCTAGAAGATTCTACAAATCAAGCCTCTATTGTGTAGTCTAATTTATGTTTTGGTTTATTATCATAAGCTTAATGGTACCGAGTTTGATTCCCATTGGTAGGAATGATTTTTCTTGTTATAATATTATTATCTCACTATAGTAGAAAGATTATGGTAAAGTGCAGCATTGAGATCTCCTACTCAACATGCAATGTCCTAATATATAATAATAATTGGGCAGCTTGTGATGAATGGAGTGTCTTAATCCTAGGTTCCCTGTGCCTACTATATAATATTTTATTAAAAAAACATACATATATTACACTATATGTAGTATATAATACAATTGTTATTCACTCTCTTGTTTCATAGTGATAACATATGATAAGGTTGAATATTAAAGATATCATTAACTAACAAAGACTTATGTTTAAGTTTTTATAGTACCACTTTAGGAAAAATGGCATAAAACCATTCTTAATTTTACTATTATAAACTAAAAATTAATTTTTACACATTATCAGTTTTTAATTGTTATTATAATTCATAGTTGAACTTAATATTACTAAGCATAATGATATTTTAATGATGCAAAATTACACATATAGTGGTTCTGTTCTTACTTATTTTCACTTATTATACAAACGTTATAACAAATGCCTAATAGCGTCGATCATTATAACTTTTATTATGTTTGTTCAATGTCAGTTTTAAGTCATGTGACTTTGAAACACTATTTAATTTGCCATACATATACATATGGACAAATACAAATACACATATAAAATTATAATATCAATGCAAAACTTCAAATTTACTTAGAAATATGTAAAAATGAATCATAACGACTATTATAACAAAAAAAATGGTAATCTAGCTGTGTGATGTATAAAAACGGATTTGAAGGGTATAGACAGTAAATAGAGAAAAATAAAAAGCAAACACTTTATAAACATACCTTGCATTCCCGAGAATATAACTGCGTCCCCTGTAAATATATTACAACTATTTAATTTAACACAGCGTAAGGCACTGGCATTATCACAATTGGCTCATATTGCTCTTTCATATAAAGTATAATTTTGCAGAAAGTTAATTTAAAACAAGATTTAACATTTGGGAGGAAAATAATGTATTCTAGATAACAAAAAGAATAAAGAGAGTAAAAACTTAAAAGGGAAACGAAGATTACAATAGAGAATGGGCCGTGGGTGACAAACAAGCAATGAAACGTCAACTTGTCAAAAAGGTTGCCATGCGTAAATACAATAGTACTACCAGACAAAACAGCAACAATACAATAACATGCAGCGATATACATTTCAAAGATAAATGATTATGTATTTTCTATGATATGATGAACATTTATATAATATTGTTATTATTATTATTATTTGGAATAGCAAATAAATAATTAATATTTAAATTAAACCAAATTATATTATTTTAATTTACGTTTAAATATTTTTTTTATTTCTTATGTTTTATTCACATCACATTTTATAAAATGTCGCAATGAAGAGATTTTTGTTGAAATTTTAATAATCGCTATATTAATAAAGAATATTTCACTTTACCTACATCGGGGACGAGAGGTTCTGTATCGTGAACGTTAAAATTCTCAGAAGTATCCATATTTATATTTACACACGACTTATAGTCACGAATTGTTTCACGTTACTCCAATAAAATTTATACTATCTTATCTAATTGATAACATTTAAAAATGGCATTCATTGAAATGTATTGAATTCTAGAGATTATATTTATATTGTTTATATTTGGTAAAATGTTATTGTTGTTTTCGATATTTGCCGGTATCTAAATGCGACTAATAAAATAATAATGAACCAATTTTTTTTTAAGTTTTCCGAATGTCCAGAGGTCCCAAATGTTTACACATTTTAAATTATTTTATATTTTTAAAACGACGACATCGATTTATAAGAGAAATTCATGATTTTATATTAATTTCTTCAATGTTATATTTATATTTATCAGTTGCTACGTTGCAAGGAGTGTAAAAAAAATTATAATAGTTATAAATTTGACACAAACGTAAATTTTTACAGAGTACTTTTTATGTTATTTTATACTTAATTTATTAATAATATATGTAATAATGAACATACCCAAATACATTTTAATATGATATTCTAAGCTCTATATTGTTTAGGAATTTAATAATAAATACTGCAGCTGTTGTTAAACCACAAAGCAGATTTCAATAAGCTACTTGTTGCAATAATAATGCATATTTAATATACATTTCCGGTGAATATCTTACCGGCTGATGAACCGAAGTACTGAGCGATGTACGCTTAAATGTAAAAAAAAAGAAATTTATTATTTAGTCTTTATAAGAAAATAAATGTCATTTAAAAGTCAACGTTTTAATCATTCCTGTATCTCAGGTGACTTATTACTGATAAACAAGTCGCGATTAAAAATATGTAAAAAATAAGGACTTTTTCCAATATTTCAGTGCCTAACTAAATAGAAGTTAAAATAAACAATTAGATATTATTTAGAATTTATCTGACTATAAATTTTTAAAGCAATTACCATGGTGGCAAAAATTATCCGAAAAAGATTTTCTCAAAGAAATTAAAATAAATATTCCTAAAATAACTATAACAGATATTACATAATAATCAAACTAAAAAATTCCATACAAGATCCCAAATACATCTAAAAACACATCTACTGCCTACCTCATAAATGTTTTTTTTGCTTCATGCTTGATCCTGCATAGAACAGGATAATCAGAGGGAACCTAACGTTAAGACATTCCGTTCCCCATTTACTTACCACAGATTTTGCGAGGATTTGTGTCTCGATTGGCAGATTTCATCGCCGCGCTTTGCATTTTTACCAGAACGAGGAAACGAAAATAATAAATTTATACACTGCCCCGAGTGTGAATCGAACCCATAAGCGTCGCGTTTATAGTCACACGCTTGTAAGTTGCAGATGAAGATAGCTGCACAGATTTAATTTTAGCATTTTTCTTACTTTTGATTAATTAATTTAGTCTCGAAATGGCGAAGTCTCATCGACCATACTATACCTTCCCACAAAAATACCATAAAAAAGACAAAAAAATACTTACAACTAGCACTGCCCGTGCTGCCCCTAGTGCCGTGCTCGTACAACTGGAATGTACCGTGGTTGGTAGGCGTCGATGCTTCAGCCGCCCGGTGCGGCCCCGGCGTTATGTCTACCATGTCATCCTCGGATGTTGGGTGACGACCGTTCGTTGTGGTGCCCTGGATCAATGAAAATATTTTTAAATATTTTCCATTAATTTGTTCTAGATTCATGCTGTATCTTGCATATAGCAGGGTAGACAGAGATAACCTAGGAAGCTAGTGTTAAGACTTCGTTCCCCACTGTCCACCTAATTCTGGAATCATTATGAGTTGAGTGGCAGAAGAGAGGAAATGAAAATGTTAAATCTTTTCTCGGTGGGTATCGAACCAACAACCTGTCGCGTGTGCAGTCAAACGTTGTGCCTCCGCGCTACGGCAGCCTCTTAAAAAATATTAAATATATTTTATATTGTTTATAATTTATATTTTAATGAATTTAGTGAATTAGGCATAGAGAACACAGATTTAAGGCACTTCGTTTCGTTCTCTACTTTCCGTTCGCTTAAGAGATTGTGTATTGTCTGAGAAAATTAAAATTAGTGTATTAAGTGTCTCAGTTATTTAGTTAGTTAACTAACTTTTTAAAAGTTAATTATTGGAAAAAATTACGCAGTGTCTCGAATTATTCGAAACGTAGAGAACGTGTGTAGTGTCTTAACACTAGGTTGTCTATTACTCCGATAAATCCTGAAAATGGCGTAAATTAAAAAAATGAAACAAAAAATATTATCTAAAATCAAAACTTGCATATCGAGAAGTAAGAGATCGAAAAGGCAACGCGACGAAACAAAAGCATATGAGCAGCTAACTGTGGACAATGGAAATACGACACGCCCCATGTTTCCATTTTAATCTGATGAATGTTTTATATCGACGATTGAAAATGATGGGATGCCAGCGAGCACCTGCTACACTTTATTTCTATGTTTTTTTTTAAATTCAATTATAATAATTAAATACATTTAGTATTTATTAAGTTTATTATATTACGAGGCCGTTGTGGCGCAGCATGTGTGTTCGACCCCACTCGAGGGGGTGAATTATTATTTATGAATAGTTTCATTTCTTCGCTGTGGCACGAAGACAAAAGCTCAGCGTTGAGTTCCGTCAATCAATGCGTGTGCAATGTCTCGAAAAATATTTGCGAAAAGTGGGGAACGGAGTTTCTTAATACTAGGTTCCCTGTGCCTACTTTTCCGCTCACAGCAGGATACATTTAAATGTCTAATATTTTAATAGTATCTATATATTACCTACGGCTGAGCTCACAATTTCAACAACATTTTCTGTGCGGAAGGTAACTCTAACCGCAGGACCAGCGGGGTTTACATTGAACCGATTAACGTAATGTAATATAATAGCTTTTAGCCTTCCTCGATAAATGGACTAAACTACACAAAAACAGTTTTTCAATTTGAATTAGAAACCTGAGGATTAACGAGTTCAACCAAACCAATTCTAAGTAACTAAAGTATTTTCGAGATGAAATGATCAATAATATATATTATTCGATTATTATTCTATATCTCTTTAGGAATCAATTGTATAATTTAATAATTAACTAATTACCAATTAGAATTATATATATTATGTATAATTATATTATATTATGTATTATTAACGTCTTTTAAAGAACTTTAATAACAAAATAAAGCTTTATTTATAAGGACATTCAGGGCAGAACGTAAAAGTTAAGTGGATAAAGGTCTAATATTCTACAATTACTGTAACTATTATACTATAACTATTAAAAGAGCCAACTTGATAATTGAATTGGTGAGAGCTAAATCGATTTTCACAAAATTCGTACTCATACAGAGTTTTAAGGAACACATTAGGTACATATATTTTGTTTTTAAATGTAATGTGTATTTCTTTAATATATCTAAGGATAACTGTATATGTATTTTTTTATAAGTGCATTTAATAAAGAAGAGATGTAAAAGATACTCCTACTTAGATTTTGGTATATAATATTTTTTAAGAAAATTAATGTCGAAATGTGCACTACTACATTTTCATTGTCATTCGACATGTTTTATTAATTTATCTAAAATTATTTTTAAGAAAAAGGCAATTAATTAGTAATACAACATTATAATAAAGATAAATTGATATCATTCCAATAACTCGATACGTCTGTTCCTAGCATAGTTAGCTTTGCGGTGTACTGCTAGCACCTACCTATGCATAGTTGCATTATATTATGTTCGTATAATAATTACTACATATTTATATTACACAACGTACTAATGCTGATAGTACGTTATCCTTAATTGTTCACGATATATTTCATTACTATAATAAAGTTTTGAATTTTATATATAATATTTTATGCGGAAAGTGCCGCGGGCAAAACCTAATTTTGTATAAATATAAAGTTAATAGTGTCTGTTCAATGTCCTTTGTAATACCAAAAAACGTCAATTGTTTCCAATGATATTGGAGATATTCGCCTTTTTTAAAATAATTAATCATTATTAAGGCCATTCATCTTTATTACTTTTATTTTATTCTTTTTTCTATAGTTATAAATCAAAAAATATTTTTGTTAATATTTTCTTTTAGTATTCATTTTTAATAGATTAATTGTTCAATAATATGCGGTCCGGAGAAACTAACAATTTACAAATACATTTTTTCACCATATAAAAAAATCTTAAATGATTGACGCATTAATGATAAAAATATCCATCCCATCTTGAGGAAATGAAATATTTAATTAAAATTTATATTTCCATTCGCTCGCTCTGGTGTTGAGGCCAAACGCGGTGTTGAGTTCCGCCATTCAACACGCAGCGGCTACAGAATTCAGCGGAAAGTGGGGAACGGAGTGTCTTAACACTAGGTTCCCTCTACCTACCCTGCTGTGTGCGAGATACAGCGTGAAGCTGCAAAATGATAGAAATATATATATTGAAGATCTAATAATAATTGGTTTTTAATTAATAGAAAGGTATTTAAATAAATTCGTACTGGGTATAACTTATATTATACTCGCTTCTTTAAAAAAATTGCAAGAGCATTTGGAAGTTATCCTGAGGCACCTCCGATTATTGCATAAAAATGTATGAAAACGCTACATTTTTTTTAAATGTTCACCTAAATTATTTCATGTAAAATAAATGTACTGCGACAAAAAAATTAAATTGCAATGGCGATTTTCACTTCCGTTAACCTATGACCTTTCAAAGATTTATTGATTAATCCATCACACGTCTAAAAATAGCAAAAAATAAAATCTAGAACGTCCGTAACCTTCTATTTTAAACAAAAATTCTGTATAAATTGAGTAATCACATTTTTTTTACCGAAAATAAAATAAAATAACCAAAAAAGTAGAATCTATTTTACCTACTTCTTCTATACAAACATCACTAAGCACAATCACTTAACTTGCATACAGTTAGTCAGTCTTTATTATTAAAAATCACTAAGTATTTTTCAGTTTTTTATTCGGTAAATAGTCTAGTGTTAAGATTGTGCGTCAGCCGTGCACGACGTTCGTTCGGTTACCGTTGTACTGACTGGGATAGGGAAAATCAATAAAACAAGGTTCTATCTTTCGCTACGCCGCCCACTAGTGATGTACGCGGGTGTCGACGGCATAATAGTGCTGTGACTTAGGCTTGCGCTTTTTGTTAGGCTAAAATTGACGTGTGGATGATTTTTTATTTAATTTTTATATATGTATGTGTTTTAGCGATTTAATATTTGGAACATTATCTTTTAAAAATAATATGTCGAAAAGAGCCGAATATATTAAGAATCAAAAAGTTAGTATTGTTTTGTTTAATTAACTATCGACATAATTTGTTGATTTTGGATTTTTTGGCCCTGGCAATTTAGGTCAGTGAACGAAAAAAAAAATGTATATATACANATTATTAGTTAACTGATTTAGTTAAACAAGGTGCGGCGTTGGATAAAAGTTTAATTATTTTTTTATCACTAATGTCCCATATAAATATTAAATACATACAAAATGTCGTGTTAGGAAGAAAATAATAACCCAATTCTCATTTCGAGCAACTTTCAAATATTTATTAAAATGTATTTATTAATATTTTTCTATTACGAATGTCATTACACTCGTTCAACAACGCACATTCTATAATACCATTATAATCAGCTGGCACGCCTAAAAGCCATAACATAATAAACAAGCAATATAATTACAATGTTTAATGTGGCAACACAAAAGAAAATATCGCCAACGTGGGGCCAAAAATATATAAATACTTACTTTTTTACTTCCTATCTAATATAACAATGTGTATACGGCACTTCTTATTATTCATAGCTCTTCTAACCCCACGTCTGGCTCGAACAATATAGACTGACATATACTGTGCATGTAACTACCTATATGCGGCTACAATTGAAGCTGTTTTCCTAGACTAATGTTATAAAGCTGAGTTTGTTTCTCAAAAACTACTGGTATCTATTGAAAAATTCAGTTTCCGTTGGATATTCATCACGTTACTAGTTTCAAAGTAATCCACTGTATTTGCGGTCAAAGTTACTTCGACTTAAAATGTATCATGCGATTCACCATATATTATAATTTTTTAAAATTAAATTAAATCAGCTTCACGCTGTATTCCGCAGGGGTACAGCGTGAAGCTGATAGACAGGGTAGACAGAGGGAACCTAGTGTTAAGACACTCCGTTCCCCACTTTCTGCCGAATTCAGGAGGCATTGGGTGTTGAGTGCCAGGCTCGACACCGCGCTTAGTCTCGACACCAGAGCGAAGAAATGGAAATATAAATTTAAGTAAATATTTCATCTCCTCGAGTGGGGGTCGAACCCACAACCAGTCGATTTTACAGTCACACTTCGTGCCGCTGCGCCACGACTGGCCTCAATTTCTTAGAAAATAAATATTTAACAAAAACATATTATTTCAGTACCTACTATTTTCTTATTTTCGTATTATTATGTTTCTATTAAAAAACATTGTGTTAAATATCGTTCACTCAGTAATTGAAATGACATCTTATTGAGATTAATTTAATATATTCAATATGCTAAACAGTTTGTTTGGTTGGATGTTCTAATCTCAAGAAGTAGGTAGGTACTGGCTCGATTTAACAAAAAGGCTGTAGGCGATATGTCGAATCGGCTCCATGTTACCTCACTGTACCTGTATTAGAGCTACCTTGTGACCTTATAATAAGTTATGTATGATAAACAACTTATACCGTATTTATAAATTGGTCTTAAGCCACTGATCGCATGCCACTTCATTCATAGAAAAATTTTCAGTGACCACAGACAGGTTTATTTATTTTGTGACATGTTATGTTTAAACTAATAAAATAAAAATTAAATCAGCTTCACGCTAAATCACAGATCATCGAACACAGATGAGTAGGCAGAGGAAACCTAGTGTTAAGACACTCTGTTCCCCATTTTCCGCCGAATTTCTCGATATATTGCGTGTCGACTGGCGGAACTCAACGACGAGCTTATTATACCTTAGTACCAGGGCGAAGAAATGAAAATATACATTTAAATAAATATTTCATCTCCTCGAGTAGGGATCGAATCCACAAACAGTCGCATTTACAGTCACACACTTACTTGTGCGCCTCCACCACGACTGATCTAAATGAAATTTAAATAAAAAATAAACAAAAAAAAAACTCCATTAAAGATGTATATAATCTATAACCATCATATATGATATGCAGAATTATTCGCCATACAGACCAACTGGGTCAGTGCTTCCTTGTAATTTCACACTTAATCTATTTAGTGTATACATACACTAGTATTCGCTTTGTATTATATAAGCAGAGAATCAAAGCAATAAGATAATACAGGACAAATAGGATTTAGATACGATATGCATATCAATATCTACGAGACTACGAGACGAGATTTCGATACTTGTCATGATAATATAATAATTAATAAGCAATCGCAATGGCCCAGTGGCGTCGTCTGTCTGTAAACGCCACAATTGTGATTTCGATCTCCAATCGAAGTAATTATATTTTCATTTTCCGCACTGGCAAAATCAGAACGTTGCGTTGAGTTTCGTCACTATTTACGGAATGTCTTGATTCCGGGCGAAAATATATGAAAATTACGGATACTGTCAACATTATTTTTGAGCGATATAAATACTATACTATACTATCTGTGTATAAGCTCCATCTTAGAGATAAGATGGTCTATAAAGATATGATTCACGAGATATAACTTTAAACTAGCCATTTAACCGAATACTACGTATTCATAAAAAAACGACAATTATCCGCACAATCGAAGGCTATTAATTAATGAACGTCGAACTGCACTAAGCTGCTGAAATTGTTCAACTCCTGTTAAAATTTTAAGCATTTTCATGTATTTTACATTACTATATAGTAGTATAGTATTTGTATTTTATGAAATATTCCATTTATTAACAGGAGTGGCGATGTCTTTTGGACTTTAGAAAAATATACAATTTCAGCTGGAAACCAAAAATATTTTCTAAATACAATACACTATTATTGAATAAATATGGCGCGACGTACAATCAGTCACAAAACGAACTGTGAAAATCTTATATTTGATGTGGCTTGAAATATGTAATATAATTATGGACAATTGAAGAAAATAAAACAAGCCAAATTAATGCCAGGAGTAACATCGATAGAGGTAAGTTAAGCATTAATAATTTTACAGTAAATTTTATTGATATCACATCGCCATTTGGGTAAGTATTAATTTTCGTACAAGTTTTTGAATTTTCATTACATTTTTAGATTATATTTGAATGTGAAATGCGCTTTTTTTTGTTTATGTTAAGTATTTTAGCCTAAAATTATGTCTTAATTAATTTATAACTGTAAGTAGTCAGTTTTAGTTGTACCAGCGGTGGTTACGGTTTCATTTGAGTTCGACTTTTTTATTAATATTAAAAAAATATATTATAATTTCTTAAACCTGAAAAGTTTGAGAAAGTATTAAGTATGATAATCACTAGATTCTTCTTCTTAGATAATAGATTAATAAAGATTAAAAAATCTAATATTTTAATCATTTAGAATAAATACAACATACATACAACTCTAACTGCACTAAAACCACCCTATTTGAGCATATTAGCGGCGATTGTACGAACATAATTGGCTTTTAGTAGGGACAATGTAACTCGCTACACCAGCAATATCAATAAGTGATGTGATCGACGCGAATGAGAAATGTAACTACGTTAATATTGTATGAAAAACAAGGAATTTTAAGTTCTAAGTCCTCCCCTTGAAGGAATAGGGCTGATTTTAGTCACCCCTATGAAATATCCATCAAAAAATCTGTTATTTTTCTACCCTTCGCTACTGAAATTTCGTTATTACAACGGTTTGGTCATTTTATATTTTTTACAAGGTTTTGTCTGCCTATTATTCGAGCATGGTGTGACCGATCTGTTGCATCTAATTTGGACTGGCTAACTAAATAAAGGATATATTTGTAGCTTGCAAATTATTATTATTTTTTTGTTATTTTTTAGAGAATAAACTCTTTATCGGCTTCTTGTTTTTGAGGGGCGGAACTCTACGTTGCGTCTACGTTTGTCTACCAGTGCGGGGATTTGAAAATAATGTATATATGAGTACAAGCATTCAGCCGAACCCATATGGTTCTATCGCGTTTATAATCAAACGCTTCACTGCGATACGACAATCTCCTATCAAAAGCAAAAAACGGAACCCTTATAGGATTACTTTATTGTCCGTCTCTCCATCTGTCAAAACAGTTTATTTAGATATAGCGTGGAGATATCATTAATATCAAATATTTAGGTCCCTTTAAACTCAAACTTCTAAGCCAATGCAATCATATTTATGAATTGTTTTTGCTGTATTTTGTATGAAATTCGCCGCATAATCAAAATCTATAGGACACTTCACGTGGATATACAGTTATGAAATTTGACAAACTTACCATACAACATCATTACAAACTTATATTTCTAGTTTAAATTAAGTTAAGCAAACTTAAGTAAACTTAAGTTTGTCAAGTTTATTCGCAGCGTAATCAAAACCTATAAGATCCTGTAGACCTACAATTATGATATTTGACAAGTGAGAACATCAGCAATAAAACTAAAGGAAAATACCCGAAAATGGAAATTTATATTACAGAAAAAAAAAATATTACAAACTTATATTTGTAGTACGCAATGCCTCCAGAAGTCGGCAGAAAGTAGGAAACCGAGTGTCTTAACACTGGGTTCCCTCTGCCTGCTGTGTGCGGGACACTGCGTGAAGCTGATTTATTTATTTATTTCTTTTATTTCCTAAAAAATGATTACGTACGCCCCGCAAACCTTTCTAATAATGGTACGGAACACTTGGTGGGCTAGTGTAACTCGCACTTGACCGGTTTTTTATTTATTTATAACTACTTGTATTTGATTATCTAATATTAATTTTTAATTGTATTTGATTATATAATTTATTACATTAAATAATATAAAGAGCCTTTACATAGTATGCCAAATAATTACTTTTTTGAACCGATTTGATGATTTTTTAGGGTTCCGTAGTTATTAAGGAAAAAAGGCTCCTTTATAAGATCACTCTGTTGTCCGTCTGTCAGACTGTCTATTTATCTGTCCGTCCGTCCGTCTGCCTGTCTGTCTGTTAAGACCCTTTATCTCAGGAACGCTTGGAGATATCGGGTTGAAATTCATACCATGTACTCAGATCAGATCTACGACCCAATGATTTCTTGATAAAAAACATATTTCTATAATATATTTACTTAGGAAAAAGATATGGCCGTTTATATCGTAAAAAAAGAGAGTCAGTCAGTCGACCGTGATCTAAACAGACGTGTGTTAATTTT
>JAAIXJ010000727.1:23637-75285 GCA_013403705.1 Heliconius hermathena | reverse complement strand
CAACACAATTGGTTCTGGTATGGATCGTTACAGTATCTATAATATCTACAAATAATAATCATATTTATATCATACATCCCCCTTTTATATGTTATAAATGTTACTTTGTAAAGATCCAGCCCTGTTTAACGCAAAAGTTACAGAACTGATTTTGATTAAACCTTATAGTAATATTATAGTAAGATTTTGTATGATTTGATTATCATATCGAAATAAATTAAAGCGGACGAAGCCGTGTTTATTTCATTACTTTTCCATGTTTTATTAATTTAAATATACAAAATTTTCCTCGCCGAGTGACTGACAGGCAACGTGCAATCAAAACTAAGTGGCGTTGAACGCTGAAATTTACCCTGTTGGTTCCGTGGGAACTGAAGCTACTTAGAGGGATATCTTCGAATTTCAACGGAAACTGATTTCTTTTTAACTTTTATAGTTCATGAAAACAAAGATGTCGGCGGCGGATTATAAGTTATATTTACATTATACAAATTTTAAAAAATCAGCTCCCGCACACAGCAGGGTAGGCAGAGGAAACCTAGTGTTAAGACACACCGTTTCCCACTTTCCGCCGAGTTCTGGATGCATTGCGTGTTGAGTGGCGGAACTCTACTACTCTCGATACCAGAGCGAAGAAATGAAAATATAAATGTATTATAAGTAAACATTTCATTTTCTCCAGTGGGGATCGAACCCACAACCAGTCGATTTTTACAGTCACACTTTGTGCCCCTGCACCACGACTGGCCTTAACGTACATTATACAATTAAGGATTTTTCAAGGGAAAGAAATTCAGTGACCGACAGGACAGATTTTACGTCCAATATATAAATATGCCGACCGGTTTACCAAAAGGTCACATCTATTCACAACGCTGCTCTTTATAAAAATATTACGTATGATAGTGCTGTGCTAATATCACGTATGGCTTATATATAGAATAACGATATAGCCCTAGATCCCAGGGGCCCCAGACCTACGTTAATTTAGAAAAATTGAAATTACGAGGGTTATTATTATTATTTTAATCTAATATGTAATTAAGATAGTATGCTTACTCACTAACTTGAAAATGGGGCCCTTTCGGAGGTAGCGCCTACTAAAGGTACATAAAATCCACGCTCACCTACATTGAAGTGGAAATGCTCGTATGTAAAAAATGTATATTTATCATTGCCACCCTTTTATTATTCTTTATATTATTAGACCCTTCACGTAGGCCTTTACTCCTGCCAGACATCCAAAATCCGATGGGCCAATCATCCTCATTTTAAGCAAGGCTAAGTTGGCCTCGAAGAAACTGGGGGTCATCAACAGAGCGAGACGGTACTTCACGCCAAAACACCGTTTGGCCCTATATAGGGCCCAGGTTCAGCCTCATATAGAGTACAGTTCTCATCTCTGGGCTGGTGCACCCCAGTATCAGCTTGAACCATTTGATCGCATACAACGTAGAGCCACTCGAATCATTGGGGACCCAATATTCTGTGAAAGGCTTGATACTTTGGCTTTGCGTAGAGACGTCTCTGCTGCCGCCGCATTTTTTAACCGCACAGTACGCCATAAGTCGAAAAATCATCCACGCCACCTGGATACGTGGCAATCCACTAATGTGCGGTTTCGTAGGAACTTCCTTCCACGCACCACAGAACTGTGAAATAGCCTACCCGCGGCAGTGTTTCCAGGTCGATATGACATGGGTACCTTCAAAAAGCGCGTCTATCTCCACCTTAAAGGCCGGCAACGCGCCTGTAGCTCCTCTGGTGTTGCACGGGGTCGTGGGCGGCGGTAATCACTTACGATGGTAAGGTGACCCGAACGCTCGTTTGCCTTGTCCTTTTCCATAAAAAAAAATCCTCCCAACGAGATAGAACCGATCTTTGAAAGGGCCTCACTTTCAAGTATGTGAGTACGTATACTGTCTTAATTACATATTAGACTAATAATGCTCAAAATTTCAGTTTTGCTAAAACGACATAGGTCTGGGGACCCTGGGATCTCAATCTATTAGTATATGGAACATCTACTCCGAACATCTACTAACATTTATTATTATTTAGAAGTTGGCGCATCCCTCCGTTCACCGGTTTCTCTAGAAGAGTCAGAAACGCAAAACCCTATGTAGATTTGACTTTACAACACGACAACACTTATATTTTTAAAAGATAATATTTGTAATAATTAATAATATTTATTTAATTTAGTATTTTTATTTTTTTTACCGTAAATTTTACTGTATGTGAATAGGCTTAGAATTACCTATAGGTTTAAAAATCGTGCACTAAGATAAATGGGTCGTGTAATGTTGAAAATACAAAGTCAAGAGTTCTTTGAAGTGTAAAGCTGTATCTTGATAAAGAAACTTTTAGAGTTAACTATTTATGGGATAAAATTTACATTTATGCTTGAAACAGTTTCAGAATGTTTCAGACCAACTTTCCGCGTTCTGACTTTTGAAATATTAAACACTAGGTGGCCTATTCAGCCAATAAATAAAATTGAATTGAAAGCGTGAAGTTGAAAAAAAAGAATTGAAGTTGAAAAAAAAAACAAAATTTCTTAACAATTTAAAAATAAATTGTTAAGAAATTTTGAATAACTAACTATATAGCCGAAAACCAATAGGGATGGCAGCGCGGAACTTACTTAAGGGAAGGATTTTCCTTAAGAATATCGACGTTGATCGTCGATCGTGGACGTGATAAGGCTGTTAACATTTTTTTTTCACATTACATACAACATTGTTTCATTTCCATACAAGTTATACGGTCAAATTTTCAGGTCAAAAAAAAATATTTCGAACATACCAATGTTAATATTAAAGAACATAGAAGATAATAAGACGTCAGACTTTATCACACTACTTACCTTAGTAGACCATCTTTATAATGGCGAGATATTGTGTAATTTTGTGAACCTTTTACTGAAACACTCTACAAAGGGTTTATAGTTAAGGCCTAGTTACATTAACCGTGATGCGACCTAAAAGTATAGCTTGTAAATAGACATACTCAGCCCAATACTCGATATGTTTATATTTATTATAACGACCCTTATAAATATTTATTTAATTCTATTTTACCACTATACAAGTATTTAGGTTATAGCGGCAACAGAAATATAAAAATTTTAACTGTCTAATTATAATTATCACCGTTCGCTCACTGTCACGTATCACGGATGGATGAAATCTTAATAATAGGGACTTCAATTTACGCTTTGGGTACGCACGTACCCCTTAAAATACATTTTTTTATCAGCTTCACGCTGTATCCCGCACACAGCAGGGTAGGCAGAGAGGACCTAGTGTTAAAATGTGGGCATTGCGTGTTGAGTGGTGAAACTTAACGCAGCGCTTTGCCTCGACACCAGAACGAAGAAATGAAAATATAAATGTAAATAAATATTTTATTTCTTCGAGTGGGACTCGAATCCATAACCAGTTGATTTTACATTCGCACTTTGTGCTCTTGCGCCACGACTGGCCTCATTAAAAACATTAAAATACATGTTGATATTAATGTTGTGATTTTGAGTACTGTCTAGCATTACTAGTTTAAAAGTTACACGTGTATAACACTTTGGACTTTAGAGCGACTTAGTTTTACTATAAAAGGATTTTATCCAGAATTTTAGCTAAATAGGATAAAGAAATAAAATTATAAAAATAAATAGAAAACAAGTCCTCATACGGCGCATGTTTTTATTTTCTCGTTTCATTTTATAGTTACATAAAAAGGAAAAATCGTTTTAAAATATAGGTGCAGACGGATTTGGCATCAGCGAGTGTGCACGCTTTGAATACGCCTCATAAGCAAAAAAAAGTTTTACAACATTCGCTTTACAAAATTCTTGTACATTCCCGTTAAAATGAATACTAATTTTGGTTTTATTTTTTTACTTTGATTAATTGTATGATAAAAGGCCTTCCGATTGCTAAAAATAAAAGAGGCCAGTCGTGGCGCACAAAGGGGCACGAAGTGTTACTGTAAAATCGACTGGTTGTGGGTTTGATACCCACTCGAGGAAGTGAAATATTTATTTACATTTATATCTTCATTTCTTCGCTCTGGTGTCGAGGCAAAGCGCGGCGTTGTATTCCGCCATTCAACACGAAATGCCTCCAGAACTTGGTGGATAGTGGGGGACGGAGTGTCTTAACACTAGGTTCCCTCTCCCTTGCCTGATGTGTGCGAGATGTATCCCGTAAAGCTGATTTTGATTTAATATTTTTTTAAAACAAAAAAGAAAAGAAGAAAGGTTATTTTCTTCTTTTTTAAACATTTTTTAAAGTTATCCTGATCTTAGGAAAAACAAAGACTTTTTTAGAAACCGTATAAAAAATTACTTACTACAATATTTTTTTTTAATCTTTAGCAGGTAATTGTGAGTCAATTAAATTATACTTTAAATGTATTAATGCTATAATCAACAACCAAAAGTAAATAAATTCATATAATCCATGTTTTTAATCAGAATTATTGAAAAGCAGTAGTCCATATATTGTGGATATCAATATAACCAATTTGTACGTAGCTACTGTCAGCATATAACAAATTTCAGTACTCTTACAATAATTCAATTCAGTGAAATAATACTCCGAGAACAGCCATACTATAATTTCAATTGCAATTTCAATTGAACAGTGTTATGAACAAACACGAAGTGGTAATGTTTTGCTTCTGTTTTATGTATATGTATATATTTGATAATTAAGTAACTCAACACGCAATGCCTCCAGAATTCGGCAGAAAGTGGGGAACGGAGTGTCTTACGGAGTGGTTCCCTCTGCCTACCCTGCTGTGTGCGGGATACAGCGTGAAGCTAATTTAATTTTTTTTTAAGTAACTCAATTCCTGCTCAGTTACTTGCCTAGATGTTATATTTGACCTTTTTTTTTGGGTTACGTACTTCAAAAGGTAAAAACGGAAACATTATATCACTGTGTGGTCCGTCTGTTCGTCTGTCAAAACCATTTATCTCAAAATCGCGTGTTGGTATCAAGCTGAAATTAATATCATATATTTAAAACTATGATCCCCTTAAGCAAAGATAACTAGTATTTATACATCGATTTTGCATAAACACTAGTAAGTAATAGTGTATGAAATTCACTGCGTAATAAGTATAACTATAAGTCGACGGGAAGTATCCTATAGGATACTTCCCGTCGACTTATAGTTATAAAATTTGGCACAACTTAAGTGTCCTTATAAGTTGTACTTCCCGTTGACCAACAATCCTGAAATTAGCACGGAAGCCTCGGTGGGTGAGTCCAACTTGCACTTAACTGGTTTTACTATTTATATGACACTTAAGCTTTAATTTGTGTATCTATCTTAAAATAAATATCACGATTATCTCAACACTTGAAACACAATAGATCTCAATTCGGTCGGAGAAACCAAGAAGTTTATATGTATATTCCAATGTATTTACATTGGAATATTTATACAACCTAGCTACCTTTGTATATTTATACAACCTAGCTACCTTTTTAAAATTTAGATTTTTGATAAGACCTGATTATTTGGGATAGTTTCGGTTTATGATATCTACTAATTATAGGTAAGTTAAAAATAACTTCCATATTTTAAAATCATTCTTTCAGTTCATATTCTGTTTATTATTTCTTTATCTTTTTTAAAAAAAATAAAGAAATTCTTTTCTATTTTACCAGTAAATATCATTTTGTAATGAAATTTTGAAATATAATACAAAATTTTATTGTAGCTGAAATGCTTTTAAATACGGATGAAAGTGCCCATTTGCGTGCTGATGGAAACAAAGGGATTCTAATGATGGCTATACTCGGTATAACGACACCGATGCGGGCTGTTATTTTTCTAAATGATATACAAGAGGCCATTAGACTGATATTTATTTAGTGACTTGTTGTAAGTGTACTGGGTATTTAGTGAGAGCACAGTGTTAAGACCTTCTGTTCTCCGCTCTCCGCCCAATTTACAGGTACTGTCTTGTTATTATAGGTACTAGTATTAATACTATATTAGCGCATTAGCATTATATTTTTCATTTAAATCTCTTATCAAATAAATCTTATTACTAATATTATTATGCTAAGAATTTTGTTTAGTTAAAGGCACTTTTATCCTTCTTTTTTAAAGGCACATATCTTAGGAATCACTGATTTGAAATAAAAAAAATGTGTTGGATAATCCAATACCGAGGAAGGCTAAGTTAAGCTAGATTGAATCTCGTTAGCTGTCGCATGTTACCCACGATAACTGCGTCTAGAGTTACCTCGACCTTTACACTATATTATAAATTCAGACAAATACATTGTATCAGATGAAAATCAAAATACAGACAGAATTTTTCATATATGTAGGTATTTGAGTGAAATGAATATTTTTTTAATTTTCATTATTGGCTTGTGCCGTTTCGTTTAACAGAATATTTTTAACGTAAGTTCAAATATTTTTCACCGTACGCAATTGAATTATCACCAGTAAATGGAAAATGTAAGAGAATTTTATCATTTGTCAGAAACAGAATACGCAAACAACGATAGTTAAACAAAAACAAAAGCTTTCGTGACGTTACCATAAATCAAAGAATTATATGAATTTATTTTACGATACGAACTGATATTTTACATAGTATTGATGTATATAGAAATATATGAATTTTATTTATTTTATTGTAAATGAAGAATTTTTAATATGCTGAATAGAACACTGTTGTGTAATACAAACTGATTTAAAATTTATAATATTATTTAAATATAAAATCATTTTAAAATTTAGTTTATTAAATAAATAAAAATATTAAAAACTTTTACATCTCAAATTAAATTATAGTTTCATTTCAAAACTGAAGTATAACTTACAAAACTGAAGTTGTAATATTAAATTTAAAACTAATTAACGAATACAACATTGTAGCATCAGAAAGAAACGTTTAATTTTAATTCATTTCATTTAATTGAAACATTAGGGTTTAAGGTAAAGTGCTGTTATTAAAATAAATAAACATTTTGCTAGGTCAAAACATATGTTGGATACAAAAGAATATAAGATTAGAGTACCCGTAGCAAACACTCGTAGCCATATGAAACATTTTCCTAATAACGTGGACAAATGAGGTCCCATTCAACTTCGCCCCTAACGTATGTTAGAATTATTTTTTTAGTTTATTGTTTGTTATTTTTTATTTTTTTTTATTTTACAAAAAAATCTGCAGCATTTTGAATTTAAAAATGGTTCCGATTCGACTAATAAAGACCAATAAAGTCCTGATTGCATCACAATGACTCTGAGGGTTTGGAAAATTTAATTTAATATAACGGTTTCTAATTGAAAAAAAAATCAATAAAATATTGAGTTTAAGGCAATTGTTAAGTATTTAAATTAAATGTGATAATAATGTATTCCATTCCATTTGGCACAATAACTACACGAACTGCCTCTTAATTAAATGTCGGTTGTCAGACGCATTTCGGCACAGTATTCGAAGTACAGTTTACCTTTCCCTTTTCATGATAAATGGTGTTAAAATCGTACTAGGATTTACGGCACCCATCCAGAGAAAATGGAACATTATCAAATATAACATTATAACCTATACTTATATAAATCCTTTCAGTAGTTTATTTATTTTTTATACATTATTTTTCAAAATATTTCACCCTTCGCGTTTCACTCAATTATGATATATTACATAGATGGCAAAACCTATCGTCATCTTTTAGTTAACCCAGTCCCCCAGTATGACAATATCAATGATTAGGCAATATTAAAATAGAGCAATAAAGAGCTAGATATACCCATATAACAAAAAAAAATATACATGTAAACGAAGTGGAAGACACCAAACATAACAAACTTTCAGAAGCAATAAGAATATAGGTATATCCAATCTAGCTTAAAATTAAAAATTGAAAATAGATATAGAGATATAGTACTTTTATTAAGGCTTACAAAAAAATATTAAATATATCTACCATAATATTGAACTCATATTTTACGATACCGAAATAATCGAAAGTAATAATAATATTATTAATTTAAAAACACAAATTTAATCACGAGCAAATTTTATTCCCATTTCCAATTCACATAATTCTCATTTTTTTCGTTTCTTACAGATTCGGTGCTAAAAGAAACATTCCCGACTGATTATCGCATGACACCGCAATATAGCCGACCCGCCTTCTCCTTGTTACCTAGACAGCTATTCAACAAGCACAAGCCATATAATTTATCGTCAGACCTTCAGTAACATATTTTATCTTAGAAAGGATTTTGCCAAGTTGTCTTACATTTTCCTTCAGCCTCAGTTCCATTAATTTGAGAAATGTTTCTAATCAAAATGTTCAAATTAAAATATGCGTCTTAAAGCCTTTCCTAGATATTACCGAATATTTTTTATTTCAATTACAAATAGGGTAAAACGCAGATAGTCTCCGCAGTGGGATAGTTGCCTACTTAATACTTTTAAGGATATTAGTGGCGATAGTGCTTTACTACAATTGTAAGGATACTTATCAAAAACCTAAGAGCAATACAAAATATCGGCATAGTAGTTTAGACGGGCGTTGACAATATGTTGGTCAGAAATTTCTATTGAATATTTCTGTAACCAATCATTATGTTCAGTACAGTTTTTTTTTCTTTACATCTTCAGCTTTCAGCTTCACTATATTCCGCATACAGCAGGATAGGCAGAGGAAACTTAGTGTTAAGATACTCCGTTCCCCACTTTCTGCCGAATTGGACTCATTGCGTGTTCAGTGGCGGAACTCAACGCCGTATCTGCCTCAACAGCAGAGCGAAAACTTGTAAATATAAATTTAAATAAATAATTCATTTCTTCGAGTGGGAATCGAACCCACAACCAGTCGCCGCGACTGACCTGTACATTCATTGCATGCATACATTCTATACATACATTATACATTAAATAATGCTTATTATGTTTCTTTCTTGAACAGTTTTGATTTATTTTCCAAGCAAAAAGGGCATGTATTGGTATCAAGAAAGATAGTTGCCCCAGTCATTTTTGCGGGTAATCACCCCAGGTGCATCTATCCACAAAATTCTTCAATATTATTTTTCATTTGATATTTTTGAAAAAAAAAGAAAAAGTATGAAATGAAATTTTTTCTACATCAATGTGACTATTACTTATTATAGAAAACAATGTATGATGGTATGTATATTACATATATATTAATAAAAATAAATTATTTTACTCATCACTTTTATGAAATTGAGGTTTTCGTTCGTTCAGTCCTCGTGCGTTATTATATACGAATTTACAATTATGACTGAATGCGTAAAAAAATTACCAGAATGAATTACTGTGGGTTTTGAACGAAAATCTTGTTTCAGTCATCTTTTGATTAGTAATAACAATATAAAATTCAAAGAAAAGTAGAATGTCAATAAGTGGTACACATGTACGAAAATATTTATTGTCTTTCCTTTTGTCAATATTAAATATTTGTTATATTTCTTTTGTTTCGACAAGTCTTTAGTTTGATAATAATAAAATACAAATACGTATTAACTTGAACCAATAGATATTATCGTATTAAATATTTAAATCCAGTCACACTTTGTGCTGTGCTAATAAATTTTAAATAAATACATTTGTGTGTATACGGAAAAGGCACCTGTCATAAGACGGTTGATTTACTGAATGTATAAAGAAAAAATTAAACATACAAATATTCAACTTTATTAATAGTTTATCTTACATCTAAACATTCGTGAAATCTTTAACGTACACTTTTTTTATCAGCTTCTCGCTGTATCCCGCACATAGCAGAGTAGGCAGAGGGAACCTAGTGTTAAAACACTCCGTTCCCCACTTTCCACCGAGTTCTGGAGGCATTGGGTGTTGAGTGGCTGAACTCAACGCCGCGCTTTGCCTGTCTGCCCGTTCGGCTCAGTCATACCGTGCGGTTCGTAGGCTAACTCATTTTGAAAGAGTGATATCTCCTTCAGTGTTTATTAGAAAGATGTACAGTAAAATATAATTTTAATCTAGGTGAAATGCTTAAGGTGACTATTATATTTATTTTGATAAGGATTGAATACGAAACTATAGAAAATACATTAACAATAATCCAAAAAGAAAAAATTAAACATATTAAAATGGTTACTGTGGCTCAACCTTCAGAGATAAACAAACGTCATCGTGGACTTCTTAATAGATTTTTTAAAAGACAATATTTTTGTAAAACATAGTTTTTATGCCTCATACATGTCTCATAAAGTTGAGTCAGCGCACGCTATGTAAGCGTTCAAGAAGCTCATTTTGGGCGACCTTTTCTTAAAACGTCATATAATTATTGTCTTTATAATATATAATAGCACCTAGTGTTAAGACACTCCGTTCCCCACTTTCCGCCGGATTCTGGAGGCACTGCGTGTTGAGTGGCTGAACTCAACGCCGCGCTTTGCCTCGTTACCAGAGCGGTGAAATGAAAATATAAATGTAAATAAATATTTAATTTCTTCGAGTGGAGATCGAACCCACAACCAGTCGATTTTACAGTCACACTTTGTGTCCCTGCGTCACGACTGGCCTAAAAAAAAAACCCGAAGAGCACAGAAATTATCGGCATAATAATTTAGACGGAAGTTGACAATATGTTGGTCAGAATTTTCTATTTCTGTAACCGATCATTATGTTCAGTACAGTATTTTTTCTTTACATCTTCAGCTTTCAGCTTCACTATATTCCGCATACAGCAGGATAGGCAGAGGAAACTTGGTGTTAAGATACTCCGTCTCCACTTTCTGCCGAATTGTACTCATTGGGTGTTGAGTGGCGGAACTCAACGCCGCTCTCTGCCTCAACACCAGAGAATATAAATTTGCAAAAGCGAAAACTTGCAAATATAAATTTAAATAAATATTTAATTTCCTCGAGTGGGAATCGAACCCACAACCAGTCGCCACGACTGACCTGTACATGCATTGCATGCATACATTATATACATGCATTATACATTAAATAATGCTTATTATGTTTCTTTCTTGAATAGTTTTGATTTATTTTGCAAATAAAAAGGGCATATATCGATATCAAGAAAGATAGTTGCCCCAGTCATTTTTGCGAGTAGTCACCCCAGATGCATCTATCCACAAACTTCTTCAATATTTTTTTTTCATTTGATATTTTTTTCTATGGAAAAAGACATAAAAAATGAAAAATATCAAATGAAATTTTTTCTACATCAATGTGACTATGACTTAGAATTTAATTGTATATTAAAAAAAAATAAAAATAAATTAGCTTCACGCTGTATCCCGCACACAGCAGGGTAGGCAGAGGGAACCTAGTGTTAAGACACTCCGTTCCCCACTTTCTGCCGAATTCTGGAGGCATTGCGTGTTGAGTGGCAGAACTCAACGCCGCGCTTAACCTCGACACCAGAGCGAAGAAATGGAAATATAAATTTAAGTAAATATTTCATCTCCTCGAGTGGGGATCGAACCCACAACCAGTCGGTTTTGCAGTCACACCTCGTACCGCTGCGCCACGACCGGCCTCTAATTGTATATTACATAAATATTATTTATTTTACTCATTACTTTTATGAAATTGATGTTTTCGTTCGTTCAATCCTCTTGCGTTATTATATACGAATTTACAGTTATGACTGAATGCGTCAAAAAATTACCAGAATGAATTACTTTGGGTTTTGAAAAATCTTATTTCAGTCTTAAAAATCAATTTTGATTATTTATAATAATATAAAATTCAAAGACATCTACAATGTCAAGAAGTGGTACACATGTACGAAAATATTCATTGTCTTTCCTTTTGTCAATATTAAATATCTGTTATATTTCTTTTGTTTCGACAAGTGTTTAGTATGATAATAATAAAATACAAATACGTATTAACTTGAAGCAATAGATATTATCGTATTAAATATTTAAATCGAGTCACTCTTTGTGGTATGCTAATAAATTTTAAATAAATACGTTTGTGTGTATACGGGAAAGGCACCGGTCATAAGACGGTTGATTTACTGAATGTGTAAAGGAAAAATTAAACAAACAAATATTTAACTTTATTAATAGTTTATCTTACATCTAAACATTCTCGAAATCTTCAACATAATTATCACTTAATACTGTTATTTCCTTATTTAATTCAATATATATTAAGTAAATTAAATGGAAGTATAAAGCATTTAGTTTAATATTCACCGTATCGTATATCTTCACACTGTATCCCGCACACAGCAGGGTATGCAGAGGGAATCTAATGTTAAGACACACCGTGCTCCACTTTCTTTTTCGTTCTCTGGAGGCATTGCGTGTTGAGTGGCGGAACTCAACGCCGCTCTTTGCCTCGACACCAGAGCGAAGAAATGAAAATATAAATGTAAGTATTTTATCTCCTCGAGTGGGGATCGAACCCACAGCCAGTCGATTTTTACAGTCACGCTTTGTGCCCATGCGCCACGAATGGCCTCAATAGTCACAATTTAAGAAATTTATATATATATATATAGTTACTGTTGTAAGTTAAAAAAAAGGTTTTATTATTGGACGTATTCATTTACGAGCACCAATTATTTCTTACCCTAAAATTAATTCTTTTTTTTTATATATATAATAAATAAAAAAATGTTGACATATTAAGAACATCCACTCCCTTTAGAATATAAATTAATCATAAATCGGCTCCACACTGTATCCCGCACACAGCAGGGTAGGCAGAGAAAACCTAGTAGTATCAAAATACTCCGTACTCCGTACCGTTGGTACGAATTTTAGAGGCATTGCGTGTTGAGAGGCGGAACTCAACGCCGCTTTGACGCGACACCAGAGCGAAGAAGTGAAGATATAAATTTAAATAAATATTTAATTTCCTCGAGTGGGAATGAAACCATAACCAGTCGATTTTACAGTCACACGTTGTTCCCCTGCGCTGCGCCACGACTGGCCTTTAGACTAGTTGTCCTCTTTGTCGTTCGTTAAACATTGACTATGTATATGTACATTGTAGAAAAAATATGTATATATATTTATAAACTTGATATTCATAATAGATTATGAATAAATAAAATAATAAGTTAATATTTTCTATTTTTCTTTATTTAATTTCTAGACAAGCGATATTTTACAGATATTGTTTATCTAGAAATTATATATATTTTTCCTCAAAAAATATTATAATATAATATATAAAATATTTTAAATCAATTAGAAAATTAACTGCTATACAGTACTATACAGTCTATGATACAGTACTATTAGCATGCGTGACTTTAACATTTCGTACTACAGTTGGTACACCATCTGAAATCAAAATTATAAAATTAATACGAAAAAAATATTTATCTAAAAATTATAACCGAAATTCTCGCCGAAAAATTCATACTAATTATAATTAATATATTTTTATATAATACAAAATAAACTTTTTAGTTATCACCTATAAATGTATATTTATGATTTATTTTTCTTACCCAAGTCTCTAGTTTCGATGATTTCCTCTACGGTTGTGCCATTAGCATATATCGTTGTTTTTGTCTCTTTCTCAATAACACTTGGTTTCGGTGGAACAAACAAAAAATAAAACTTTTCAGGATCATTACTATTCGTAATATTCTCCCAGAAACGATCATCAGATTGAAACCAAAACCCACCGCTGTTTGACGTATTTACTGAGGCTGCAAATAGTTATATATTTATAAAGCTTAAATATTAACTAAACTTAATTATATTTTTATTTCATTTTCATATGTATACGCATCTTACGTTTCACGTTTCAACATTTTACGTTTACTACGTACACATAGCAATTTCATCATTAAACGATCGTTCATACTGTAATGTTTTGCTACACTTATAAAACATTTTCGAATAAATTATTATATGAAAATAATTAAGATTGTAATTGCTAACTCTTGTTGATATATTATACTTGACATTTTAAAGTAAATTAGCTTATATTAAAATTAAATTAAATTAAATTAAATTAGCTTCACGCTGTATCCCGCACACAGCAGGGTAGGCAGAGGGAACCTAATGTTAAGATACTCTGTTCCCCACTTTCTGCCGAATTCTGGAGGTATTGCGTGTTGAGTGGCAGAATTCAACGCCGCGCTTATCCTCGACACCAGAGCGAAGAAATGGAAATATAAATTTAAGTAAATATTTCATCTCCTCGAGTGGGGATCGAACCCACAACCAGTCGGTTTAACAGTCACACTCCGTGCCGCTGCGCCACGACTGGCCTCATAGCTTATATTATTAAATCAAAAATATATTACGCATACTTACGAGTTATATTTTCGCTTTCTGATGAAATTCCTCTTCTCGTAGAACTTGTATTTGTGTTCAATTGTTCATCAATTGGTACTTCGGTTTTATTAAGAGAAGATATCAATGGAGCTGTTGCTACAGTTACGTTAGTTGTAGACTCATTATTATTTATATACTGTGATGTTTCATGGTTTATATAAAAAATAGGAAGGTTATTTGTTTCAGTAATGCTGAATTCAATATTATTATCTGGCTGGTTAAGAGGTTCAATGTTGTTAAAATTATCGCCATTTACTTGAACTATGTCAGAAACAGGGAAACTACTTGAATCGTATTCTCTACTCTCTTCACTGCTCTCTTCGATACTCTCTTCGCTTGTGCAAATTCCTACTTCATGTTGAAGTTGAGCTGTAGCATTTTCAGAAATTATAAAGTTTGCGCTCTCCACTTTAGTTTGGTTTTTCATTTCATCATTTTTCTCAATAGTTGTTGATACTGTAGTATGTCTTGAAGGGGTCGTTGATATACCACCTGTGCCATTTTTATTGTTTTCAGCAGTTAAGGCAACATCTAAGGAAAGTGGTTGCTGATTCTGAGTAGAAAAAATATCAGTAGAATTTTCAGACGCACGTTGGATATTTGGGATTTCTTGTGCTTTAATAATTGGCAAAGAATGTGTTATAATCAATTCACTCTTAAACCCGGTACTAGTTTGTGCTACGCTAGGTAACACACTTGTAATATTTTGATTTATTTCTTTACTCAGAAGGTTATTTACTTTTTGTTGACTATTATTATTTGGCAAATTAATGGCTTTTTTGCTAGCTATATCAACTGCAAAAGGAATTTTACTTGGTACCATATTAGCTGTGCTTGGTACTATTAATTCTTCTGCTTCCGTGTCCTTAGCACTTATTTGTGTATTTAAATTTTGTGAAAGTAGCATTTTATTTATTTGCTGCTCCACCGTTGCATATTGATTTTGATTAATCGTTGAAATCAATTGATCATTATCAAGAGGTAGAGTTACTTTTGGCTGCGGGACTTGAAGTCCTGGAATCGCGGTTTTACTATTTACATATTTTAGCACATCTTGTGACTTGACCATAATGTAATTTGGATGTATTCTAGTTATTTTTTCAATATCATCGATATGCTCCACTCTTCCATTCGGGTGGACGATCATATAACGTTTCACTGGTGGTGTTGACCTAATTATATCTTCTATTCTTCCTGTACTGTCGATAATATTCTTGAAATTTATGTCATCTGAAAAAATATTTATGTTTCTTAAGTTCTATCATAGCACAAATTTTCTATTTTCAATGTAATGTATTTTATGAAAAAATTAAAGAGAAGTTTTCATTTCATACTTCATATTTTATGTTACTAAAAAACAATAAAAAAATTACCTTGTGAAATGACTGGCAGCTGTTGACTTCTAATAGTATAAGGCAAAGCTTTCTTCATATTATATAGTACCTCTGCAGAAGGACTATCAAATCTTATTCCGTTCTGATCAAAATGATACTCACTACTATAAAAAGGTTTTCTATTTTCAATGTATCCTATATTGTCAATACTTCCAATGTTTTCATATGATTTTGGCAAGGATACGTGAGGCTGAACGAAGTCAAGAGGTTTCGATTTCATATTATTTTGACTGATCATAGATTGGATAAGCTCAGGAGAAATTCCTTGTAATTGAAACTCAGTGTCTGCATTGGATATAATCGGTGCTATATTTCCACTTCTAATCGACTGTGTATTTATACTGTAAGGATACATAAGGTCTGATTTTACTTCTTGATTTATACCTAAAATGCGTGCAGGTTCTTTATGTTGCTGCTGAGGAACATAGCTCAGAGAACTTTGTAATTGTAGTTTGGCTCCAGAATTTATTTCACTTTGAGCAAGTTGTGCATCATTAAATCTTCTTTCTTTAAGATATACAGAACGTAATTCTTGAGGCTTTATAAATTCGGAAAGTAATTCTTGAGGATTTTGAAAATATTGACTTTCAAGCATAGAATTTTCTTGTTGATTTAATGGTTGTTCATTGATGCGGTTGAATTGTTGAGAGTTAATATAGTCAGGATAAATATGTGGTTGTTCGAATCTTAGATTTGCTTGAGGCTCTTCAGAGTTAAGCCGGCCTACAAATCTAGACTTTGCTTGACTTTCACGAAAATTATTGTAACCATTATTTAAAAACGGGCTGCCAATATTTCTCTGTGGATCAAATTGGATAGATCCCTGATTTTGATAGCGAGATTGTAGAACATTATTTTGTAATTCAAAGAAATCTGAAATAACCAAAAATATAAAAGGTATGCTTGCGTTTATTGGAGTAAATTATAATTATAAGTTGATGATGTGAATATTTATAATATACAAACATTTTTTACATATGTATAAAATATAGAAATGACTTAAAAAGAAATCTTTAGCTAAATATTTGAACAAATATTTGACCATTAGAAAATGTGCAACATATATATGTATATGTGCGACCAGTTAGATTATAAATCAGTTGTTTTATAAAATCAGAATATTAAGACCCTTACTAACCTCCAGACCGAAAACATAACACAACACAAAGCACGCTTAAAAATTTCATTTTAGTCCACCGTCAGAACCTTTCGTCTGTTTCTGAAAGCAAAAGAGAGAGGCCTGATATTATAAATTCGCGCAAAACAAACAGAACTGGAAAAGCTGTACATACATCTATTGTTTGTCGAAGCACTTCATTACCTGAATTTTGAATGTTTGCCCAAACGTAAAACGAAATCAACATTGCGTCAAATATGAATGATGCTTTGTATAGAAACAATTTTCTAGTAATTGTCTAGTAATTTAATTTAATAAGCTAGTAATTTAAATAATAAATTAAAATACTTTTCGGTATTATTACATAAAACTTAAGAAAACCCATATTATTTATTATCTACGCAAATCATCTATGTATATGAAAATTTATTTATACGTATATACCAATATATGATCGTATATCCAATCTCAACATGCAAACGAATTGAAATCGAATTAAAATAATTTTCGTTGACTAATCGTTTGTAAAGTCATTTCTTTTCAAGTTCAATATTAAAAAATAAAAATCCATTACTTCCAGTGGGGATAGAACCTACAACCGTAGCATTACAGTTACACACTTGTGTCCCTGCGCCACGACGGTGTTAAATACCTATATTGTACTATATTGTCATGTAACAAGTCATAATTTGAGGCCAGTCGTCACACAGGCAGGCAGGCGTAATTGCACAAGCGTGTGACAAAAAAGTTAACGTCAGCGTCAAAAAAATCAACGTAAAGTCAGGTCGATTCCCACTGGAAAAAAATAAATATTTTATATTTTCATTTCCTCGCTGTGGTAACGAGGCAAAACGCGACGTTAAATTCCGCCACTTAATGCGTAATGCCTCCAGAATTTAGCAGAAAATGGGGAACGGAAATGTCTTAATGGGAATGGAGTGTCTTAATACTAGGTTCCGATAGGAAATATGTGGGGGGAATTATGTGAAGCTAAAAAAAATTATAATTGAACGGGATCACAGAATTCTTTGTTTGCCATAATAGTAACATGCCAATTATCTGAATAGGAATATGCCAGAGAAGCTAATTACGTAGTAAATATGAAGGAAACAAATATCTTTAATATACCTACTGTATTTACGTAAGCCTATTGCTATTTTTTGTACTAACACATTTTCCACCCTTTGACACGATCATAAAAAAGATAACATAGTAATAGGACATAGTCACCTCTTTGTCTAACATCAACAGGTTTTAGAGAACTTATATATTTGTTGGAATATAACATTTTACAGTATGTCGTTTCGCAACTAACACAGTCACAGGGTATAATTGGAAAAACAGTTTTAGATTTGATTCCTACTTTGGGGAATTCATTATTTTCAATTCTTCATTCTTGTTGACAAAGCGCAGCGTTGAATTTCATCACTCAACACGCAACTTTGACGCATAATATATTATATTTTAAGCCAAAAAAATCTCCGTAATATATTTATTTATTTACATTACCCTAAAGGCTATAATAAAATTGAAAATTAAATAATAATATTCAATGCTATAACCGTTTTCTTGTATCTTATGAAGTGATTACCATGAACCATATATATGACCAATTCGATGACGTTGAGTAACAACTGCTGCACAATTAACGTAATTTATAGTAAGCAAATAGGTGTATTACACCTTGAACTACTTGGTTTTCGAAGAAATTTATTTTTTTAGTTCAAAGTTGTTCATATATTTTCTGACATCCCAAGGCTCAATATAATACATACAGAATTACAGAACTAGTATACATATATAAATTGTCTTCACTATTTTGTTGTTATTTTAAAACGTATTATAAGATTGAGGCCAGTCGTGGCGCAGGGGCACAAAGTGTGACTGTAAAACCGACTGGTTGTGGGTTCTATCCCCACTCGAGGAGATGAAATATTTATTTAAATTTATATTTCCATTTCCTCGCTCTGGTGTCGAGGCAAAGCGCGACGTTGAGTTCTGCCACTCAACACGCAATGCGTCCAGAATTCGGCAGAAAGTGGGGAACGGAGTGTCTTAACACTAGGTTCCCTCTGCCTACCCTGTTGTGTGCGGGATATTGCGTGAAGCTGTAATATAAGATTTGGTTTTAATTTTTGGTTTTGATGCCATATGAGAAAGAAATGTCTTAGTATTTTGTATAGATCTAAAAAAGGAACCGATTAACTATTAGTCTTTATAGTCAATCAAAATTCTGTAAATGTCTTCTTTGAAATTCTAAAATCTACCTACGCGCATTAAGCTTCGCACATAGTATTGTAGGTGCAACTTAATTTTAGTATCGTAACACCCACTCTTACCTTACAGGGGTTAAATCCCTTACCAATTTTTATATGAGCTTATATATAAAAAGGATAGCACTTTTCATATTCCTTATATGCATAAAATGATAAAAAGAAATGTTCATGCATGATTTTCTTTTTGATCCAGCGAAGAAAATGTGATGAAACGTAATCAATTTTGCGTACAAAGTGCTTCTTAACCTGTGGCTAAGAATTTTCGTTTACTTATTCTTTATTTTGCAAGATTGTTTTTAACACAGTACCACTCAACACGTCGTTGGCATCTCTAGTAAAGTGTCGTAATGAAAATTTGATAAAGGCAAAAAACAAAACTAATAGTAAGTAATTAAAATTAATTCAGCTTTACGTTGAATTCCGCACACAGCAGGATCGGCAGAGGGAACCTGGTGTTAAGATACTCAGTATCCCTTTTTTATTCTTTATCTTTAAAAAATAATATAAAAATATCCAGGGAGGCAACCGTGTCGCACAGTGACAAAACAGTCAAAAGAACAGTGGTTGCAGGTTCGATCACTACTCATTAGAATGTTTCTATTACATCATCATCATCACAACCTTTTCTTACGCCCAGTGGTAGATATAGGCATCTATTAAGGATTTGTATGACTTTTTTCTCTATTACCATACTATATGAAAACAAGCGTATAGCCTTGGTTAATTCATAAAATTGATGAATATCAAAGAAATTAATCATTCTTGCGAAAAGAAATTAATCAAGATAACTGGACAGTTTAGACGTAGGATTTTTTTTCATTTCACGATGATGGATAAACATCCATACTTGTATTTCGTGTGACGCAGTTACACATAAGATACCAATAACGTAAACATATACTACTACAAAAATACTACTAAAGGTTAAACAACTTTAAACTTTGCCGCCAATATCTACGACTTGATTTCGAAATGAGGCGTATGCAGCGGTTTCCCTTTGATAGGTTTATATGTGCATACGTCGTTCTTGACAAATGGCGTTTTATCTTAAAACGGCAATTTTATTATTTACTAGCGGCCCGCCCACGGCTTCGCCCGCTTAAAATACATGATTATTGATTTAATAAGTAAAGAATTGATTGACAACTATAATGACTTCTAATATGATTTTGTGAGTCAACCATAAAAGATAGACATATGCTGTCTTGGGATATTTTTTTTATAATTTTATGTAGAATATTTCCGTTATACATGGTTTCGCTGTAGCTTTAACCATTAAGGCTGCACACGCGACGGAAGCTTAAAAAATCAAGTAACTTCTCCCGTTTTCCCAACATTTCCTTTCACTGCTCTGCTCCTACTGATTGTAGCGTGATGAAAAGTATACTATGACCTGCCCAGGAGTATGAAGAATAATTGTATCAAGTTTCGTTAAAATCCGTCAAGTAGTTTTTGTTTCTATAAAGAATATACAGATAGACAGACAGACAAAAATTTTACTGATTGCATTTTTGGCATCAATATCGATCACTAATCACCCCCTGATAGTTATTTTGAAAATATATTTCATGTACAGAATTGACCTCTCTACAGATTTATTATAAGTATAGATTTTGTTTGAAAAAATTAATTCTTCATTTTTGGGATTTTTTTTTAATTGTATTAGGCTTTTGTGGAGTAGTTAAAACTATGGTTTCATTTAAAGTGGTGCTGACACTTTCACCATGTATATTCACATATGTGCATGTAATATTCGCATCCATAAGTACATACTAATACGTAGTCTAAGAAATACAGACTAGTGAATCTATTGACGAAAATTTCACCGGTACCTGCTAAAAAATTTTTTTATTGTTATACATTCATAAAATAAGCGATAGACTTGATTTATTTATTTTTACTGATGTTCTGCAGTTTCTGTCCAATTTGAGCTGAAAAAGAAAAAGGTAAGGTATGGGTTTGAAATATTTTACCCTATATGCTGTTTCCGTAAAAGGAGCGCTGCCTCTTCCACCTGTATAGTCTTAAACGAAACAATTATAATAATAAAAGAATATATCTTTTTTTTATATTTAATTTTTATATTTTTTTATAAAACTAAAACTTTACTATTATTACTTTTCCATGCAGAACTGCGCAGCTACTATCAAAAACATTTCATTCTTAAATATTCGTTAAACGTTTTTCATTATTTTTTTTTATTTCAGAGACATCTATTATAAAATAACGAAACACTTATCAAATATTCTTATCATTCTTAGTACATACAATGCAGTCATTAATTTACCTACTAGATGGCGATAGTAACTAAAAGATAATATTTTTAAATGTTTATATTATAAATATTGTGGTATGACACTGTAACAGTCACTCAGCATCCATCACCATCACTAACTGAGCGAGATGACGTGTGCTTGGATCATTAACGTCTTGTTATCACTGCTAGTTTCTGTGTCTTCAGGTAAGTAACTAAAAAATTTTACATACAAAATAATATTATAAGAATTGTTTTTATGTTTCTTTAGAGCAATGATTAAATTGAATGGATTATTCGTACTTTTTATCGGTTGTTCTTTTTTAAGATAGGTTTTAAAATATCCCAAAAATTTTAACTCGTTCGTTCAGTATATTTAAGGCGCATCGCGCAATTGTCTTTGGCTACGTTTGTGGATAGTAGATTAAGAATAAAATTTATTGGATTTCCTTTAAAAAAACAAACAAAAGGTAAATATGACTTTGAGTTTAACAATATCTCCGCATCACTAAAAAAATGACGAAGTATAAAAATTTGGTTTAATTTAATATAAAAATAAAGTTATTTGTTTTATATATATTTATCGCTAAGCATGTTTAAATTTATGTATTCATATAGGTATCTACTGTAATACAGTCACGTACTTGGGATATTTATTATCCAATAGTGAATGCACACAAAAATCATATTAAAGATCGTATTAAACCCCAGTTGGTAATATCCGGTCTAAATTAACCAGTAAAATATTTAGTTTTAAGATAAATATCTTACACAATGTTTCCTAATAAGTAAAAAATCTAAATTAAATCAGCTTCACACTGTATCAGCTACACACAGCAGGGTAGGCAGAGGGAATCTAGTGTTAAGACACTCCGTTCCTCGGTTTCCGCTGAATTCTGGAGGCCTTGCGTGCTGAGTGGCGGAATTCAACGCCGCGCTTTGCCTCGACACCAGAATGAAATGAAAATATAAATGTAAATAAATATTTCACTTCCTCGAGTGGGGATAGAACCACAATTTGTGCCTCTTCGCCACGACCGGCCTCAATAAGTACCTATCTTAATAAGTAAACATCTTACAGGATAAGGCAAAGCAGCATGGGTTTTGCCACTCAATAAAACTCCCAATGTTTATATTATAGGAAATTGGGTACCAAAAGGCAGACAACTTTAAGAAAAAAGGACATGATATTCACAATTCCCCTAACCTAGGAAATTCCCCTTTTCAAGGAAATTCTTTTTCCTGTAGTAGTGAGTAGTAGGTCTGAATATTTAAAATATGTATTATTTCTTCTTAGAAGACCCAGTATGCAGTCCTAACGAAATACCAGACAAATGTCCTTATGAATGCTCCTTCGATTCCTGTCCGAAGACCCGACTGTCAGATCGTACTCCTTGTAAGAAACCGCTAGTCTGCCCGCCGCCGGGTTGCAAATGTGGATTCAATTACCGTCGCGCTGATAATGGAACCTGTATACCCACTACAGACTGTCGTAAGTAATTTACATCATTATAACATGGTATTGTTTTTAAATAGATATAAAAATATATCGGGGCCAATATTTTCACCAAAAAAAATGTTTTCTTATATTATTCATTCGAATAGATAAAGTGCGGTAAAGTGTTTCACCGTATAATATGAAATGTCTTTAAAGTTTAATGCAAAAATAAAGTACGTAAGTTATTCATCACAACAGTATGAAGCAGAAGATGATGTTGAAAAGACTGGGTACTGTGGTAAATGTGATGTGGTACTCAATTTAATATTAACCTGATTTAACCTCGGTTATAAAATAAAATAAAAATCTTCTTATTTCTTTTAAAGCTATATACGTTATGTTAGCCGCAACCGCAACATTTTTTTCTTTCTAATTTATAGATAAAAAATATTTCTAAAATCCAGAAATTATTAAAGAAAATACTATCAAAAGAATGAACGTGGAAGTGAAAATATTTGAAGAAAAAATAAATTAATTAGATACTACTTATGTATAAAATAATGACAACTTATGTATGTACATATATCACAATTATAATTGGAGTTAAGTAAGTAAATATATTTAAAATAATTTGATATATTTTCTCAAGTTTATCTTCCATTTCAGCTTCGTTTGAATGCCCTGAAAACGAAGAATATGACGCGTGTCCATCTTATTGCCCATCAGACGATTGCAGTGACGCCCCACTCAAGGGCATTTGCCCTTTTTTACTACTATTCGTGGTTAATTGTAGTCCTAGCTGTAAATGTGTTGAAAATTTCTATAGAAATGACGGAATTTGTGTACCTTTTAAGGAATGTCGTAAGTAACTTAATATATCTATCGTAATATTATGAAGTAGAAAAGCTTAAAGAAGAGGCCAGTCGTGGTGCAGGGGCTCAAAGTGTGACTGTAAAATCGACTGTGTCAACAAGCGATGGCTCCAGAATTCGGCGGAAAGTGGGGAACGGAGTGTCTCTCCCTATCATGCTGTGTGCGGGATACAGCGTGAAGCGGACTATTAAAACACTATTATTTATTGTAATATAATATGTTAACTTTTAAATGCCGCTCCTAGTTATAATTAAAACCTCTTCACACAATTGTTTTGCTTATATACCATAATAGGTTGTCAGCTACTCTTTATTCTATATCGTGGCGCACAGTGACAAAACTTAAAAAAAAAGTGGTTGTAGGTTCGGTCACTACTCAGCGGAATGTCAATCATCATCATCATCGTCATGTGATGATTGAAGACGTTTTCTTACTGCCACTGTTAGATATAGGTTTCTCTCAAGGATTTCGACTATTTCTTTTTCTTGCTTTGGTAAAACAGAGTTTAAGTTGGGCAGCAAAATATTGATACTAGACTTTCTTTACACTCCTAATGAAAACAAACGTAAACTTACTTTATGTATAATACATATTATTGAAGAATAAAGATTATTTTCATTTATTTTTTCAGCTCAAAATGGAAAGCAGACAGAAACTACAGAACAGCCGTTAAAATGAAGTTGAATCTATCTCATATTTTATGAATTAAGAAAAAAAAATTCGGTATTTGACTCACTAATATGTATTTACTTGACTGAAGTACTTATATTAGTATGTACACATGCGAATATTGTATTTATATAGTCTCATACGTAGCGATGAATAAAGAATATAAATTTTATTTAACCATTTTGTATTTTATTTTTATATTTTTTTATAAAACTAAAACCGTAATATATTTTTTTATTAAAAAACATGTTTTCAAAGAAACAAAATTGTATAGGCAAAACCAGTACTTATAAGAAATAAGTACCGGCTTTTAGTAAGTGAATCAAAACTCCTCTGCCTCCAGAACTCGGTGGAAAGTGGGGGAGTCTTAGCACTAGGTTCCCTCCGCCTACCCTGCTGTGTGCGGGATACAGCGTAAAGCTGATTTAAGTAAGTAAATAAGACATTCATATCCATGAAAAAAATATTTAGTAGATAGATATAATACATAATATAAACTTAAAATTATAGCAAAAGCTTAACTTACTTTTCGTTAAGCAACAATTAACTAATTAGAACTTAAATTTTAATTATAGATAAATGGTATGATGATGGAAAACAAAGACGGAAGACGAAATCTCTTCTGAGGTCTGTCTGAACATATTTTTTTCCTTAATTTCTTCTGGGGAGGAGCCGGCTTTTATTTATTTAATTTTCTACTTCATGATTCCTTACCAAAGTTTACATTATAAATTATAATAAGAGATATCAAGTGTTTTTGTGTATAAAATGGTAAAAAGTATTTGAACAATGACTCAACCTGTTATCAAAGCGCATGTGGCAACTCATATGAAATAATTTTTCTGTATTTACATATATTTTACTGAATAATTTAATTTTATTTATTATACTATAATTATTCAATCATTTGTAATAAAGTTAGTTCGAGAAACATCAGTGTATAACCATTTTTCATCACAAATTATTACATACTAATACTCCAGAAGATATGAGACTAATGCGATGGTTGTGTTTTTGATTCCCACTCAGGACAATGATTATATTTTATTTTTACTTACTTTATGATAGATTTATTTTTAAAAACATATTTTTCTTACATTATCACGAAACAAAAGACAAACACAACCTCAAGTAGACGTCACAAACTCTAATATCATCCACACCATCTGGATACGTGGCACTCCACTACTGTGCGGCTTATTAGGAACTTCCACGCGCCACTCAACTGTGGAATGGCCTACCTGCCTGATACGACCTGGGTACCTTCAAAAAGCTCGTTTTCACACAACGCCCGCAACGCACCTGTAGCTGGCGTTACACGGGGTCGTGGACAGCGGTGATCACTTGACACAGGTGACCCATACGCACGTTTGCTTTGTCTTTTTCCATAAAAAAAAGAAACAAAAGAAAACAGTACGTCTGCTTCCTTTATTCTTTTATAAATTTATGGATGAAATGTAAACATATTTTTCATTAAAGACATGTTTTGATACAAATTATAAACGTATTCTATAGTGTACGACATTGAACTCTATTTGCAAAAGACTTTGGATCGCTATATATACGAAAAACAGTATAAAATATATAACAGTTTACTTTGTAAGTGGCTGTGAATAGACGTGACGATGGCGTGTTTTGTTTTATTGTTTACTATATTCCTTCTAGGCTCTGTTGCAGGTAATGTTTATAAGTTTAATTTATCAATCATATCGACATAACACCTCTGGAGGAGTAGGGCGGTGTCTAACCATTCACGTGACAATAGTGGGTTGATCTCCATTCAAGGGATATATTTAAATAAAATTTCATCAAGCTACGTCGAAATTTTTATACGCTTCTTGTAACGTATGGCTTAGTGGTCAGAGCGCCTGGTCGGTTTCCAGGAGGCGTGGGTTCGAGTCCCGCTACGTTCAAATTTTTATTATACGTTTTCTAAATATTTTTATTTTTAAAAATTTATACGTTTTCTAAATATTTTTTTTTCTTTCCTAAGTGTGGTATAAAACTGTAAAAATGTTAAACATTTTTACTTTATTACAATCTCAAATTATGGTCATGAAATTGCATTTGTGATATCACGACACACTAATTTGAGAAATTTACTAAATTACATTTTAATTGGACTCCAGTACGAGTACATTAGACTACTATCTAACAGCAGTAACTCACTCATTATAAAAGAAATGTTAATTTCTTATATTAACAGAACATTATCTATTTTTATTAATATATTCATATAATATTATATATAAGTATTAAATTGATATATAAATACTTATATATAATAAATAATTTTTAAAAAAATGATCTCTAATCTGAGGCCGGTCGTAGCGCAGCGGCACGAGGTGTGACTGCAAAATCGACTGGTTGTGGGTTCGATCCCCACTCGAGGAGATGAAATATTTACTTAAATTTATATTTCCATTTCTTCGCTCTGGTGTCGAGGTTAAGCGCGGCGTTGAGTTCTGCCACTCAACACGCAATGCCTCCAGAATTCGGCAGAAAGTGGGGAACGGAGTATCTTAACACTAGGTTCCCTCTGCCTACCCTGCTGTGTGCGGGATACAGCGTGAAGCTGATTTATTTATTTATTTATCTCTAATAAAAATAATTCCTTTTACTTCAATATAGCCGACGATGTATGCGGTCCCAATGCGTCACTGAAAAACGGTATAAACTGCAAATCGGATTGTTGCCCAGAACCAAAAGGTCAGAATTCGTGCCCTGATCCTTGCGCGAATGCCTGCCAATGTAATTTGATGTATCGTCGGGCATCTAACGGAACTTGTATACTTGCTAGACAATGTCGTAAGTTGTAAAATAATACTAACTTTTATACTTTAGTTAAAAAAATACGCACTAATAGCACAATGTAACAGTGTCCAACTACGTGTGAGGCTTCTGGGTTCGGCCCGACTTGGAGGAATGATTATAATTATTTCTTTTTGTTTTCTGCTCTGGTACCTAATACAATCGGCAAAGGTATCGGGAACCTAGTGTTAAGACAATTAATTTTTCATTTTATTTTTGGAGGCATTACGTGTTGAATGGTGGAACTCAGTATCGCGCTTTGCCTCGACACCAGAACGAAGATGTAAAAATCAATAGAATCAGCACACTACAGGGTAGGCAGAGGGAACCTAGTGTTAAGACACTCCGTTCCCCACTTTCTGCCGAATTTTGGAGGCATTGCGTGTTGAGTGGCAGAACTCAACGCCGCGCTTGTCGACGACACGACACGATACAAATGGAAATATAAATTTAAGTAAATATTTCATCTCCTCAAGTGGGGATCGAATCTACAACCAGTCGGTTTTACAGTCACACTTTGTGCCTCTACGCCAATTTTTTTTTCTCTAAAATATTACCTATTGTCACTATTAAGTCACATTTTATTATTTTCAACAGCTCCAATACCGTGTCCGCCAAACGAAGTATTCGAATCCTGTCCAGTTTGTTCAGAGTCCTGTGAGAATGCAAACGCCGAGGGAAGAAGATGTCCGAAAATTGGAAAAATCTTATTTACCGTGATATGTAATCCAAAGTGTCGTTGTATAGACAATTATTGGAGGAATAGCTACGGTCAATGCGTTCCTTATGATCAATGCTGTAAGTGGAAAATATAATTAACATTTAATATTCTTTATTTTTGTCAATACAAAGAATTCCGTATTTGATAAACTTATTTTTAAATAATAAATAGCTCCACGGTCTGTCCTGCATTAAGCAGTCTATAATTAGTAGGGTAGGTAGACGGGGCCCAGGGTAACGAAACTGTGTTTTCCACATTCGGCACAATTTTTAATTAATTTCCAAGATATTGCGTATTTAGTAACGGAACTGCGATTGTCTGGTAACAACTATTATTTATTTTCCCAAGTGTGACGTTGTGCCTCTATGCCATGATGGCTTCTAATTTATAATAAATAAATGGATACATATATACTAGGAGTCCCAATACCGGATCATTCTAGCAAAACCGGTATTTCTGATACTGACGCTGGATATTAATTTAATATTTTCGGGATTTGAATAAAGGTAGTAATTATGATATGCATGATGAGAATGATTAAACTCGTGGTCGTGGAATGCTGGAGGAGATTAGTGAGTTTTTATTATAAAACTAATCTACTATTGACCTACCGAATAGATGTGAGATGATGCGATGATAATAGGAAATGCAAAAATGTAAATAGTTAATTATATTAGCCTCATACACAACAAAATTTCCACAATAGGAACATATCACAGTATTCCAGGACACGAAAAACATAATTTCGCTCCGTTCTCTCTAAATACCCCGCTAAGGATACAATGTAAAGTTAAGTTAAGTTAAAACCGGTATTTTTAAAACCTGCATTTGGTCCCAGGATCCTTAGCGACCCTAGTATATACTTATATTCCAAGAAATATTACATATGAATCCATTGTAGCACAATCTGAATGAGCCTGACAGAATACATGATTATAAGAAATCCCATTCTGAATGTTTCGGCTTAATATACTTACATATATTCGGTTTCCTAGTCAGTCTAGTCAGATTATGTGTGACGTTGAGTTCCAAACGCAAAATTTTAAAATGTTATTATAAAATGATAATTTTATATTTGCTAAAAGTAGTGTATAAAATAACTTAACATTGAGTTCACCTTATTCAGCAAAAATATAATAAAGTAAAAAAAAGTATTAATTCACCTGTGTACACAAAGTGACAAGCCACGCCACACAATCGTGCAGAAAGTACTGACTGCGCTCGAGTGTTATTTTAATTTTCCAGATCTGATTTTTGAAATGGCCACAGGACACTCAGTCACTATTCAACTGTAATTAAACAACACAGATTACCTGAGTGTGATTACCGTCCATTTAATATATAATAACATCATGTTTTCTTTTTTTTTCAGCTCAAAATAATTGCAACTGCTTAGATTGAAAACTGGGGAAAGAAAATTCTTCGAAAACTTTTATTATTTGTATTATATTATAATATTTTGCACCATAACAAGTTAACAGATAATTAAATATGAAATATAGTAAAGAATTGTTGTTTCTTTTGTTTCATTTAACTTTTTACACATAAATGTAAAAAAAGACCAAAAAAAGCAATAAAATGGCTTTCAATATTTATAACACATGATATAGGCGTACGTTCCCCTCAAAGACTAAGTCTGCAGTTTAAAATACTAGATTTGTCGTTTTCTAATAACTTCACCTATTATATAGATACGTTTCAAATATTTTATTTTTTTTGTAATTTCTATTTTTATTTAAAATTTACTATAAAAAAAGTTAAAATTTAGGTTCTCTAGTATAAATAAATAAGCAATTATTTTGATTAAAAGAAGTTATAGGTTGAGATTATACTATTGCAGACGACATATTTTCATTAAGTGTAATTCACGATGTCCATACCTACGACACAAATATCACTTTATAATAATTAATACATCTTTATATGTACTTACATTCATTACAATTTATAGTTTTATATCAATTCACAACTACTCCCTTTCCTGGCCTCTTTTCTTAATATCGGTATTTTTGACATTGAAAATTTCAAAAGTCCTGAATTCGATATTATCGATACTAGAAATTAAACGAACATAAAAAAGGGAGATAATTTTAAAATTAAATAAATGATATAGAAATTAAAATGTAATTAGTATATACTTAATTATGGCACGACAAAACAACAAAACTTTCTATTTAAAAAAAAATATTATTTTCTTTAGCTACACGCTAAAGACATGGAAGCCGCTTCCATTTCCAACTTCCCGCCGAATTTTGGAAGCATTGCATGTTATTCAACATGCATCATGCATCGGAACTCAACGTTGCATTTTTTTTCGCACCATAACATTTAAACTTTGTTTCATCAAAATCCGTTCATTACAAAAAATATATCGTCATTTGAATAAACTCAAGGCATGAGTTTGCTTGCGAATATTATATAGCAATCTATATCTATACTTATAATAAATGTATAATTGTTTTTAACAAATCTGTATTTATAACTGTATAATACGTATTTAGTAATACGTCGTTTTCGATTAATATAATTATATATTGAGTGAAATTTACCATAAAAACGGAATTTTTTAACTCTGTCCGAACAGTTACAATTTAATAATTAAAGCCCAATATCTATTTTCTTAGTTATTTAACTGTTGATAAAAATAAATATTTTTTGAACAAATATGTTCGTAGTACAAATTACAATATAAACAAACCCTGAAAATTATAGGCCGATCTCTGTTTTACCCACTATCTCAAAAATTTTGGAAAAAATTATATATACCCGCTTGGAACAATATTTAAATAGTTTTAATTATATTTTTGTACGTCAATATGGATTCAGGCCTAAGAGCAATACTTTGGCGGCAACGATTGACCTTACAACTAAAATAAAATCTAACATTGACGATGGAAAAATAGCCCTCGGTATATTTATTGACTTAAAGAAGGCTTTCGATACAGTAAGCCACAATCTACTCTTACAAAAATTAAAATGTCTTGGTTTGGACGGTAATGCTTTCCAAATGTTTAAATCTTACCTCGAAAATAGATATCAAGTAGTCAAAATCGATGGCGTTCAAAGTACCAAGCGTCCAGTTACGTGCGGAATTCCACAAGGCTCAATATTAGGACCTTTGTTGTTTTTAATATACATAAATAATATTCACGAAATAGGCTTGCATGGATATCTATCTTTGTACGCGGATGATACTTGTCTGTTCTACTTTGGTTCCACTATACATCAAATAATTTCAAAAGCTCAAGAAGATCTAAATAAATTACACGATTGGTTCCAACATAATCTACTAACAATTAATATATCAAAAACGTGTTACGTAATATTTAAATCAATAAATAAAATCATCCCTCCGCATAATCCATTAAAAATAGATAACTTAGTGTTACAACAAAAATCTTGTGAAAAATATTTAGGCCTTCGAATTGATAGCAATCTAACTTGGAAAGTTCAAATCGAGCACATACGAAATAAATTGTCCTCCCTTACAGGCTCACTCCGACGTATCGCCCGGTGTATTCCGCGTCACTTACGTTATATTATCTACAATTCTCTAGTGAAGTCTAACCTGCTTTATTTAATTGAAATATGGGGAAATGCTGCTAAAACCAAACTAGCTGATATCCAAACTTTACAAAACAAAATTATTAAAATACTTTTTCATTATAACTTTTTAACTCCTAACTCAATTATATATAAAGAAACCAATTTGATGACCCTTAAACAACTATATATAAACAGTACGTGCTTACTTATTAAAAAAATATTAAAAAACTCGATCCATACTAACTTAGCCTTTGTTAAATTAAAATTTACAACAAATCGTTCCTTGCGGTCGCGACGTGCGAGTTTATTGATTTTACCTAAAACCAGAAGACAGATTGGAAAAAAAATGCTTACCTATGAGGGGGCACGACTATACAATAATTTGCCGTCTACTTTAAGGAATGTAAGCTCTTTTGATGCATTTAAAACGCAACTATCCGAATATATAATTAAAAACTACCCACTCTAAAAAAAAAAAAACAAATGCATCAATCGAGTAAGCAATAAAAAAATGTGTTACTGTATTTGACTAATGTACGATCGACAACTATTTTTAATTTGTTAACCAATGTTTTCCATGTAAGTGGCCTATGTCTTTAATGGAAAATAAAAATATCTTTAACCTCATATAAATAAAATTAAATAGTGTGTATAGGTTACCGCTACTTCTAATAATAAACCGCTACGTCATAATGTACTTAAAATTTTCAAGAGATTTATATTACTTTATTTAGATACGCAACGATTCCTATTGACTTTAGAGCAGTGGTTCCCAACCAGTGGCCCGCAGAAGCCTAAATATGGTCCACGAACGATTTTAATTTTATGACTGAGGACGGTGAGGCGACGTTTCTGTTTAATTATCACAGTTAATTTTTATTATACCTACATGCATAGTGGTCCCTGCAACCAAGTATGATATAAAAGTGGTCCTTGATCAAGAAAAGGTTGGGAACCGCTGCCATAGAGTAAGGAATGTAGGTAACGCATAAAACACATTGTGATGTTATTATTAGTTAAACATTAATTAGTACCTTAGTCGGAAAGGAATATTAGCCATTTTAATACTTTAGAGTTTAGACAAACATAGTTCTCGATTATTATAATATATCTTAATTTGTAATCTATACGTATAATAAATTTAACATAAAATATAATAGTAGTATTTTTTGGTTACAGTTCAACTGAAAGTCCAATAGATAGCACTATGCATAAGACGTCAGTTTCTGAATTGCGCTGGTAAGATTCTCGCCCAAAGAGTGACATTAAAATCGTCTTGAATATATAACTGTTGATAAAGCACGTAAGTTCACAGTACAAACTAAGTATAAAGTAAACAAAATTGCATTGTTTGTGAAGGTTATCTTTTACACCTTAACAGTTACAGTTAAGTTTAAGTTGTAAGTAATTCAATATAGAGATAAAGAACCACTTGATCTTTAAAGAATCGGTCGTTTGAAATAAATATAGACTATTTATTTCAATTTTTTTTTGAAAACGTATAAAAGTTTGAACGTGGGGGACTTGAACTTTCACTTTTGGGAGTAGCCTCTAAAAAATTGTCTCTCAAGTATCCGCTTCTATCCTAATCAAATGATACGAGGGTTTATGCTTTGTTTTTGTCGCATTTTGTATCAAAACTGTAGGGTACTTTTCGTTGATCTACAATTATAAATTTAGTTTTACTAAATTTAGTTAAAACTTATTGTACGTGTACAGGAAAATTTCAAAAATATTTTCCAAAAGTTGATAATTTTTTTTATTGTATTTGTGGAAATACAGGGTGGAAATGTCAGCGCTCCTTTTACGTTGAGGTATCTAGAAAAAAAGTCTTACGTCTGAACTGTTGAGGTATCTTGATTAATTTCTTTAAAATATTTTATTTACCCTATATGCTGTTCCCGTAAAAGGAGCGCTGACGCTTCCATCCTGTATATTTTTGGAACATTACATTCTTTTTACTTATGTTATGTTCGAGTTATTATCATTGCATATTAACTAACTACAGTACAGTTTTTATACTTGGTAAATATGTTGTTACTACAGAGGACATGTACACACAATATATCTATATAAAAATGCCTAAAAAAGGGAGTTTTAGGCATTTTTATATAGATTTATTTCAAACGAACGAAGAATCTATGTATTTAATTGATATTTCTTTGGAGATCAAATCGTTCTTTATTTCTGTCTTGAATTAATTACGACTTAAACTTAACCGTTATGATTTATGAAGGTAACCTACACTAATAATTCAATTTCGTTTACTTTATTGTTTGTCCTATGAACAATAGTGCTTCAAAATATATATTTTCATCAACAGTCATGTAACCAAGACTTTTCGAATATCATTCTTCAGCCAAAAATCATACCAGCGCGAATCAGAAAATGATGCTTTTGTGCACAGCGCCATCTATGAGCTTTAAGTAAAATTATAACTGTTCTAACAGTTAAAAAATGTCGTTTTTATGTTAAAATTTCACTTAATATATGATTACTGTACCGGAAGGGCGGATCTCGAATGAACGAGCCGCTGACGCCCTGTACACTATAGGTTCCGGATCTATTTATTTAAATGTAAATTAATATACTATTTAATTATTTACTAATAGAAATTTAAGAAAGATACTGTAACTATGACGAAATTCACATAAGTTATTATGATATAAAATCTCTTAACAATTATTTACAAACATTTAGCACTTATAAATCTGTTATTTTTCTATAGAAACCTATAATATAATTAACAATAATTAATAATAAATTTTACAATACGAAAGTAATTATTATCTTAAAATACAATTAGCTCGGTAAACTATATTAAAACTATATAATTGCGATACAAATTCGAGAATTACTATATAAAACTAAAAGGTGATACTTATATCTGTTTATAATTTTATTTAAGGAATTATTTATTAAACATATTACTAATTAAGAAAATATTAAATAATACTTAAATCTACTACAATTGTATGACGTCACGAGTCACGATACGCAACTAAGAACTTGCAACTACATATCGCACCTTGGTTCAAATAGTGTCACAATTCAAAAAAATTTAAAATCTCGTTTATTGTACTATCAGTTTCAAAATATCTTAAAATAGTATCTCAAGAAGTGGCATAATTATAGCTTTACTATTTACACTTAGATGGCACTAGTGTCATTATAACGTTAAACGAAAATATTGTCTTACCAATCATGAGCATTGACACGTCTGTACTTGCGCAGGGCGGTCGTATGTTTGAATAGTATGTAAAAAGTCGCAATATTTTTGCAAGAAATGTGATTTGTTTCCACATATGACAGTATATGTGATTAGGGCAATTTAGAAACTATATTTTTTTTTGACAATAATACTGTTCTATGTCTAGTTATGGCAGTTAGTACTTGACTAACGTGACTATATTTTTTTAATTAATATTGATCTATATCGAAACATGTCACTGTTTTAGCTTACATTACGATGGATTTTAACAATATTTATGGTACATGAATTGTATTTTCATACTACATAATTATTTTATAGTCCTTAGATACAGATATACACTATGTACAGATCTGATGATTCAGTCAAAGATCCAATAGATAAAGATAGACCAAATATTTTTAAATACAAAACGTCTTATACGGAAACTGAATGGCCAGAACGTAATTTACTCTCCCGGAATAAAAAACTAACCATTCCAGACACAAAACTAGCTTATATAAAGTACCGATTAAGGAAAATAAAAAGACTGATTTAATGACTTTGGTACTAAACAATCACATTCCAAGTTTTTATGCTGCTTTTTTCAAAAATTTGTGAATATTTAAGTTAATTTTTTATAAGATTATAAAGATGTTGTTATTGAGATTTGATAGTTAACTACTACTGATGTAACTACTGTTCTATAGAATTTTTATAAAATTGATTATTGCTAATATTGCTATTTTTTTATTCTTATATTTATTGATTTTTTTAAAAATATTTTTATTGATTAAACAAGAAAGTCAAGTGTTACGTTAGAATTTAAACTCATCAATAATATTAAAAATGTAAATTTATGTTCGTAAAATTTATATTTATTTATGTCCTTAAAGTAATAAGTTTATATTTTTGTTATATTTCTTATAAAAAAAATTAAAACCGTTTTAATTAAACAATATTTCGTAAAATATTGTTTTCTTTTATCTGTAAAGTGACACAACTGAATATTTTTTATTTTTTTTTTAATATATCTACTATACCCTTTAAAAGAGCTTCAAAAATCATAATATATGTTACTTTTTGAGTTATGATCCAAAAAGTGAAGAATTAAGCTTGCATAAATTTCAAACGCCATTTTCTCGATATTTTGGTTTTTTGAATTATGACACTATTTGAGACTAGATGCGATATCGTGTCAAGTCCGCGAACGCGCGGACATCGCGACATCGCGAACAATTACATTAATCTAAAACATAAATACAGTTAAAAATACAGATTTATTACAAACAATTATACATTTAATTTAAAAGTATAGTGTCGATATCTATCGATTGCTATATAATATTCGCAGGCAAATAATGCTTTGAGTTCAGTCAAATTACGATAACTTTTTTTAATGTACTGATTTTGATGAAACAAACTTTAAATATTATTATTGAGTTAAAACAAAGCAATTGGTGAAAGTTTTAAATAAATCGGTTCAGTACTTTCGGAGATTAACGTATATACATACAAACAGACAGATAGACAGACAAGAAATTAAAAAATATATTTTTGCTTTCTATTATTCTTTTTAAGTATCCCTATATCCATTTCAGTCAAAATTACAAAATGTACAGACAAAATATTTTTACTGTCTTATTTTACAGGATGGAAGTGTCAGCACCACTTTAAATGAAACCATAGTTTTAATTACTCTATAAAGATTTTATTGTATTAGGCTTTTATAAAGTAGTTAAAACTATGGATTTATTTAAAGTGGTGCTGACAAAAACACTCTGTATACGTATAATAAATAATTAGCTTTATGCATCAATGCTAAAAGTATATCATTATAAATATCAAGTAGACATTGGTCGCATTTTTTTAATTCAAAACAATCAAAACCTTATAGAAATTATAATATGATAATGTAGTAATTAGAAGATTATAGATTAACGTAATAAAAATTCATATTAGTCACTATAGTTGTCAGTCAATTTTGTTTATTAAATTAATGCCCGCCCGCTTGAATTAATGTAGTTCAAGCGGGCGGGCTAAACGGCGGTACTAAACGAACCCAAAGGATAGGTATAAGATATGATACAAGAATGGAAAATTGCAGATTACTATTAATCTTCAATCTAAAATCGTGTTCACGTATTTTTTTAAATCCAAGAGTATTTTTTTATTTTATTACAATTCTGTCATGAAAAGAACGTTAATTTGTAATAAATATTAGACATAAAACAGTACAGGTGTTCATAAATCAGTATATATATTTTTTAGTAAAAAAGTAAATCAAACAATAACTTTTACCTTTGGCTTTGCTCGCTAAGTCAAATGAAAATAACTAAGAATTAAGTATGATCGTCGGTACATTAGGTTACTTCAAAACGACTATATAGCATTTCTTAATAAATAAATGGTCTATCTTTTTTATCGAACCAATAATTACAGTGATTAGTGCGTTCAACCAAACAAACTCTTTAGGGCCTTCTTCAATTTACAAAATTAGTATAGTTGTCGCATTATTATAACTGATTCCCTTTAAAGGTATCATTTAGTAAATAATGCTATGACTCGTTATGAGTCTAGTGGTGAGACTTTTCAATCGTTGTGATCGTGAAAAACCCTAAATCTTTTAGAGATTCAGAAGTAACAGTGTTAAGAAAGTTATATTTGCAACACATGAGTTTTAGATAATGCCATCAGAAGCTTATCTAAATAACTGAAACTCGACAAGATTGTGCTCTTATAGGCTTCGAATTATTATATTACATTTGTTTTATATTTGGTACGTGTCTTTATGTGCATCATATTTAGTACCGTAGTACATAAGAGTTTGACTCGACCACTGTGTTCCGACTGCTACCCGCTACATATATGTAACGACGGTTGCGACACTCGGGACGACAATACATGAACTGGTCTAGATTAATATTATATTAAAAAAAATATAATATATAGATTATATTATTCATAATTAACTATGTTATTTATACGTATTGCCATGATTTTTTTTTAATTTTTTTAATATATACTGTTACATTATGTTGCTTTATATTGTATATAATGAACAACTTATATACAAAAATAACTTAATCTGGAAAACCCCATCTGGACTCACCCACTGTACCAATTTCAGGATTGTAGAATGAATTTCATACTGTCAGCGCGGGTACGGGAAGTACAATTTATATAAGTTCTCAAATTTAAGTTTGCGTCCGTATTCACAAGTAAGATTATTTCACCGAGTTCGTTAAAATACTAAATAAAATACTAGCTTCATGCTGTATCCCGTACATAGCAGGGTAGACAGAATGTGCCTGAGAACCTACTGTTAAGACACTTCGTTTTTAACAAGACACTTTCGTTCCCCACTTTCCACAAAATTCTGTATAATTTTCCTTGAATGAAAATCGAACTCACAACCTCTCGCATTTACAGTCGCACGCATGTGTACCTGCGCTGTGCTGAGTGTCTTAGCATTCGGCTGCCTCTGCCTACCCCGCTACATATAGGATAGGTGTAGTTGAAAAAAAAAAACCATGGTCACCCTATTGATCAACGATTATACAAACGTGCTCCAAAGAAACCAATGGCTTATATACCCAACTAAAGGAGCAATCTGCATACATGTATTGCAGGTGGTGATCTATTTAAGATAATGGGAAATATTTTTAATTTTTATGTTCATCGAGTTTTGTTTTACTTATTTTACTTATACATAGGTAAGTTTTTATATCGTATTTTTATCTTTTTTTGTATTTTATGTATACGTGCTTTAAATTTGTGAAAAATTTTGTTAAAATAACGATACGACACAATACATTGTATACTTAGTCTGGCCATAAATACTGTTACATTCAATACACACAAAATATTTATTTAAATGTATATTTCCATTTCTCCGCTCTGGTGTCGAGGCGAAACGTGGCATTGAGTTCCGAAACTCAATACGCAATGCCTTCAGAATTTGGTGGAAAGTGGGGAACGGAGTATCTTAACACTAGGTTCCCTCTGCCTACCCTGCTGTGTGCGGGATACAGCATGAAGCTGATTGCATTACATAAAATAGGCTTGGTCTTCTTCTTCTTCCTGGCATTAATCCCGACTTTTGCCTTCCTGCTCAACCTACTCCACTTTGTACGGTCTTTAGCGTCCTCAGTGGTTAGACCATTGGCTCTCATGTCCTGCATCACGACATCCAACCAGCGCTTCCTTGGGCGTCCGAGAGGTCTCACTCCAGGGACTGACATAGCAAGGCACTTGCATCCGACATAGTTCTTAGGCCGGCGCGTAACGTGACCAAACCATCTCAGGCGACGCTCTTGGAGCTTATCCGCTACGTCACGGACTCCAAGACTACCTCGAATGAATGTGTTGCGTATGCGGTCAGACCGCGTTACGCCGCACATCCACCTCAGCATCTTCATTTCCGTGACGTGAAGCTCCTGAGTGTGCCGAGATAGTGCTGGCCAACATTCGCTGCCGTATAAAAGAACCGGTCGGATGATGCTTTTGTATATATCAGACCCTTGAGTTTGGGCGGTATCCTGCGATCGCAGACCACACCAGTGACCTCCCGCCATTTGGCCCAAGCAGCGCTTATCCGCTTATAGACATCGTGATTGATGCCTCCAGACTTGTGCATAACGGATCCAAGGTACCTGAACTTTTCCGACTTAACGGCTGGTTCAGGAGCTATAAGGATAGTACTTGAGTCCGGGCTCCCACAGGCCATGTACTCGGTCTTCGACAGTTTAAGATTGCCGTTCTCAAGCGTGACCTTCCACAGTGTCACTTTACGCTACAGCATCAGTAGGTTCTCGTCAATGAGTTCTATATCATCGGCATACATCATCAGCCATGGAGGCTGGTCTTGGATGTGAGCCGAGACAGTATCGAGCACCACATTGAATAAGAACAGACTAAGAGCCGAGCCCTGGTGAACCCCTACTGTAATCTGGAAGAGTTTAGTGTCGCCAACAGCAGTCCTAACCATAGAAGCGGAATCGTGGTACATGTTGCTGATAATCTCAATATAGGCCTCAGGGATCCCTTTGGATCGCGATGCCCACCACATGCACTGACGAGGCACACAGTCAAAGGCCTTCTGCAGATCTAAAAAGGCCACATGCAGAGCTCTCCTTCTTTCCCTGTATGCCTCCATCAATGTTCTGAGGGCGAAAACTGGCTGAAATCCATATTGAGACTCAGAGATAGTACACTCGCGGCCTGAGCCTGAGGTCGATTATGCGCTCGAAGAGCTTCATGGTATGACTCATAAGCTTAATGCCCCTATAACTACCACAATCTTGAACACCCCTTCCCTTGAAAATAGGAATAATGAAGCTAAGCCGCCACTGGTGTGGCATCTTTGCAATGTTCAAGATATGGTTAAAAAAACAGTAAGCATGAGCACACCAAGTGAGCCCAACGATTTCCACGCCTCGATCGGAACGTCGTCAGGTCCCACCGCTATTCCGTTCTTTACGCGTCGAAGACAATTACGAGTTTCGTCAAGCGTTATTGGGGCAATAAGTCCGAGGTTAGGCGGTGGGTCGTGATGAAGATTCCATGGGTGCTGAGTATTCAGCAACTCCTGGAAGTAGCTTCTCCTCCTCTCCTCTGACGCAAAGACATTTTGCGATATCTTGCGTCGCGTTATCCCGGGAACGTGCAAGTTTGTAAATGAACTTCTGCCCCTCCACAGTTTCAAGTTTATCATACAATGGTGACAAACTCTCACTGCGGGCTCTAGCTACAGCTCTTTTACTGGCACGTTTAGTTATCATGTACTCCAGTCTATCTTCAGGATAGTTAGGTTGCTCCCACTTCTTAAAGGCATCCTTCTTTTCACGAGTCACCTCCTGCACCATGTCATTCCACCACGTTGTCTCCCTGTCGATGACACGTCCTCCCCTAGAAAGGCCAAAGATTATGATTTTTCACGTTTGCCAGGAAGTCGGTCTGCATTTCTCGGCTACTTTCTTCTTCGGAGTGACGTTAAAGTCCATGACAAGAAGGCGATGTCGGGCCGTTAGAATTACCTTACAGTTAGTTACCCTGCCCATATGACACCGTCTGGTCAATAAGTAGTCAATTTGAGATGAGTGCGACCCGCTCTTATACGTGATAAGGTGCAGAGGATTCTTTTGGAAGAACGTGTTCACGACGGCCAGATCAGACACAATACAGGTTCTCAGAATATTTTCTCCCTCTGTATTGCGAAGACCGTGCCCAAAACCCCCGTGAACACGTTACGGCTCAGCAGCCTTACCAACGTGACCGTTCAAATCCCCCCCAACTAAGACCACTTCGGTAGACGGTACAGCAAGTAGCACCTCTTCATACTGCTCCCAGAATGTCTCCTTTTCGGACGCGCTACATCCCGCCTGGGGATTAAGTTTGTGGTAACGCCCTTACTCGCATCAAGCGGTCGCAGCGACGGTCAATTTCAAGGAGCCCATTCTGAAGCTCTTCAGAAAGCACTTATTGCCCTTCCAGCGAGTTTTCTGGAGGAAAGCACACTGGACCCGACGCCTCATGAGCATATCTGCGAGTTCCTTGCATCGCCCGGTTAGAGAGCCAATATTCCACGTTGCAAAGCGGAGTTTCCGTCTGGGTACTTGCGTCTTTAGCCGTGCCCGTACTTGACACGGTAGCCCTTGCCCACTTATCGCAGGTGTAGGGCGATGTGCCTGTCCGTCGTTTAGCGGCGACGCCCTAGCCATACCCAGTTTCACATGCGATCTTTCCATATAGCGGCGGATGGCGGTTTTTAAATGGAGCGACTGCCATCTGACGTCCAAAACCCTTTTGTGGGGAGAAACCGGGAGAAAGGAATAGAACAGATAGAAAAGGGGGAAGGATGGATAGAAGGAGAGGAAGGAAAAAGGAGGGGATTAAAAGAAGGGGACACCACTTTTATGGACTGGACGGAGGTTATAACAAGTGGTGGCTCGAGGATCCGGGGTCATGTACCCGAATGCCCAAGAACAAATATCGGACAGATATTAGTCAGGGCACCCTCTAACCGCAAATAAAAAAATGGGCTTAGTATTATGCAAATATTTGTGTTGCGGAGTTATTTATAGATACAATGAAACCTCCTCTATTTGTGACAGAAAAAGATCTGGCCGTCCACGTAGTGTTCGTCCTGATCTTAATCCACTGGATTATGATTTATTTTCAGTTTTAGAGAATAGGTTCTAAGCGCCATAATTTAGAGTTCCTGATACAATCTGTATCTGTATTTACTAATGTAAAATCTGTCTGATTGGCAGTGACGAATTTTGGTAAGTAGCCTCAACGTTTTAAGGACTGTATTACTGCCAATAGAGACAGACCACTTGGAATAATCTTTCTATATTTTTAATGATTTTATATTAACGTATTAAAGTAACATAAATATTATATTAATAATAAATGCTACGTACGATAAAAAAAATGTTTTTTTTTGTAATAATAATTAAGACTAAGTATGCTACATTATTTCAGGGCACACGCTAGTATGCCCCCAAAATGAAATCGAAGTCACATGTCCGTCATCATGTCCGTCCGACAATTGCCCCACGGGACCGAGGCAAACACAGTTTTGTCCCGAATTCAAAAGCGATATATGCCTTGCCTCAGCTTGCAAATGCAGCTTTAACTTCAGCCGCGCTAGAAATGGCACCTGTATTCCAACTAGAGAGTGTCGTAAGTACTTGTACAAATTTTAAAATATAGTTACTGCAAACACGATGACTATGGCTTTGGTTTCCACTCGGGGCCGTAAAATATTTGATAATTTCATTATCTCTCTCTGGTAAGGAGGCAAAGCACGACGTTGAATTCCGATACTCAACAAACAGCGTCCCAAGAATACGGCGGAAAGTGGAAAAAGGAAGTGTTTTATTTTATTTTTATGGAAAAGACAAGGCAGACGAGCGTTCGGGTCACCTGATAGTAAGTGATCACCGCCGCCCACTACCTCATGCAACACCAGAGGAGCTACAGGTGCGTTGCCGGCCTTTCAGATGGATTGGGCGCCGGAGCCCAGCATTATCTGATGCGAAACGCAGTGGCATAAAGCCACTACTTAACGCCGGTTTTAAATGCCAGGGGTGGTAATGATCCGGTCGAGTCTGCCCTTGCGTGTTGCCATTGCTGGCGACGTGACTCTACCACACGTACTTTAGTCGCCTCTTAGGACACCACCAGTACCAGGCCGGGATCTAGACCGGGATCACACGGCACAAATTAATTGGAAGAGGAGTATGTTGACACTAGGTTCCTAGATCTCAAATAATAGATACCTGCCAGACAGATAGGTGATTGCAATATTACCTATATCATTGATTTTTTTATGATATGCAAATGAATGTCCATATGTAATGAATTAATATAAAACATGTAATAATAATATATATTTTAAAAATATCTTAATATTAAAGTATCTTTTTTACTAAACTGGCGCATATCTCACCATCTAGCATTTTTAATTAAATTACCCTTAAGATGATTTAGGTACATAATATAATAAATAGCGAAATTTAACTTTATACGACGAGATAAAAAACAAAAATATTTGAAATATATTTTTCTCCAGGAAAAGCATAAAAATTGCGTCTCAACTCTCAACTACGCTATATCCGCATAAAATTGATTAAAATCGACATACGCATATATAGTGTTTTTGTCACCACCACTTTAAATGAAACCACAGTTTTAACTACTATATTATATGAAACCTAATATAATTAAAACAAAAGAGATTGTGATTTATTTAAACAAAATAATTAATAAAATTATCGCTGTAAAATAAAACGCCAATTGTCAAGAATGTCGCATCAAACACAAATCTATCAAAGGGATAACGCCGCACATACCTCATTCACGAAATTACGAGTCGTAAGTAATGGCGGCGATATTGAATTGTGTAAAATAGAACGAGAGATATCCCTTTCTCGTTCTAATATGTCTTTTGAGAATGACAAGCGGCAGATCGGCAACGCTTCCTCCTGTATAACACAATATACAAATGTATATATGTCAATTTATACATATCGTAAACATTTACCACTGTGACAATCTGAGACGTAGTGATCACTGTATAGTATAGGGTGGAAGCGTCTGCGCCCCATTTACAGGAACAGCATATAGGGTAAAATATTTAAAACCCACACCTAAAAAAAATAATAGAGATACCTCAACAGTTTAGACGTAGGATTTTTTTTTAACGATGTTTATCCATACTGTATTTCGTGTGACGCAGTTCAGAATAAATACCAATAACGTAAACACCTACTACTACAAAAATACTACTAAACGTTGCCGATCTGCAGTGCCATTATCTACGACTCAATTTCGTTAAGGACGCGTGCGTCATTCTTGACAAATGGTGTTTTATCTTACAACGATAATTTTATTAATTAATTTGTTTGAAAAAACCTTTTTTTTTAATTGTATTAGGTTTTTATAGAGTAGTTAAAACTGTGGTTTCATTTAAAGTGGTGATGACAAAAACACTCTGTGTACTAATATAATAATACTGTGTACTACTCTCTAAATTATATGTTGTTGACATATGTTTCACATAATACTAAAAACGACTTTAAAATAAAGAACTACTAGCAATTATGTTTGCATGTATTTATTATATTCTATATGCATGTATTTATATGTATTATGTTTGCATGTATTTATTATATTATATTCTATGATTTACTATGTTGTTAGGAACCGGAAGCGTTTAACGTTTTAAAAAACGATAAAAACACATCGTCTATGTTTCTAAATTATTCGGAAAGAGATTCTATATAATTGCAATAAGGAAACACGAGTTTCCTTCTAATAAGGGCCGTTGCCTACGAGCTACTGGGCCCGATTGACTTTTTTTTTCGAATTGGATTTATTGCTGTTGACCTGGGATGGTCTTGACAGCGGCGCGCCGAGGCGCGTGCCGTGAGATAGGACTGGTCTTGCCGCCTCTCCCCGATTGACATAATTCCACTGCTTTTATAGGCCTTATCTCTCCTACATCTACTCGAGTTTTACATGAGTTCGCTAATAATATATTATCTTTCAGCACCATTTCGATGCCAGAATGTTCATGAAGTATACAACCCCTGTCCACCTGCCTGCCCTACAGATGATTGCAGTCAAGCCACCCCTACTGGAAGATGTCCTATAATAGGCCGTATCGGCATAGTAGTACCTTGCAAGCCAGACTGTCGATGCAAAAAGAATTATTGGAGAAAGGACGGTATATGTGTCCCATATGCTAGATGCAATAGAAGAAACCCTTCGAGTATTGCCAGTATGTGAACATCAATAAATGTTAACAAACATTCAGATTAACTTAGTCAATTATTATTTATAGATATTAATATTACCAGATAAGAGTAGGTTCAAATCTCAATTCTTTTATACGCTTCTTAAGCCAACGATAAATTAGCTTAAAAACACTGTATAACCAATAAGGTACTCATATATTGGAATATAAAGTAGTTATTTTTTAATTAATTTACTTTTAAATTTGTCCAATAATTTAGATATAATACATACTAATAATACATTACTTATCCTATTTGGTATCTAATATTTTTATTAATTCTAAATTTCTGGAATTTACATACAAATAATATAAAAAAAAATTAGATATTCTTAATATTATTTTGTTACATTATCACAAGTAACGCACCAGCCAGACTGCTAATTTAAGTGACTACTCATTTTAATTAATAATATACATATTTATTAAATAAATTATATGTATGTACAACGCAAGACAAAATGGTCGTAGATGTATCCAACGTTTTACTTTTATAAAAATGTTAAAACGAAATAACAACATTCGTAGATAGTTGATTTCTTATATGAAAAAAATCAGTTTTTTTTACTTAAAGACAAAAATATTTTGTAATTATAAAAATAAATTATATATTATGATTTTAATATAATGATGTGAGATAACAATGATATCACATGTCGGATGTCTGGTCACATGTGTGGATATGATGTTACACATTATGTGGTTGTAAGGGTTTTTTGTTTCTTTATAATATTTTTTTTATTTTACATATTTTTATTACGATTGACTTATAAAGTTACTAATTAGTTACAAATAGAAACGAGTTTCCTCCTAGATAAAAATCAGTGTCGAACTCGGGGATTCCCAACGCGTGATCATAATATTATAAATAGGTACAATAATAAAAATACAACAATAGTCATAACGTATTGGTTTAAACATTTATAATAACTTGTTCAAAAACGGACATAAGTTGACAAAAACAACGCACATCCTGTATGAGCAGGAGATCGTGTTCGATATTTAATTCTATTATCGAATATATAGTTAAAGCTATGAAGTCTATGATTTGAAAGTTCCCGGCGTAATACACTTCGTACTCCGCTTTCCGTCCGATGTGGTGGAATATGTTAATTTTTTTTTCTTGTAAACTTGCTTTTATTTGCGGCCTCGACCGCTTGCTCAAATGGAAATTACTAGTGATACAAAACACATTCTGAGAGTCCGAGGTAACTCTGCCGTAGTTAAGGTAAGTCACATTAAATCAATTAACGTTGACGCAATATACAGCTTTCACAAAAAATTAACTATCTGACACAAAAAGATATGTTTAATTCAAAACAATAGTTCCTGAGATTAGCGCGTTCAATCAAATAAACTTATTTTTTATTTTTTTTTAGTAGCAGGGTAGGCAGAGGGAACCTAGTATTAAGACACTCCGTTCCCCACTTTCCGTCGAATTCTGGAGGCAATGCGTGTTGACTGGCGGAACTCAACGCCGCGCTTTGCCTCGACACCAGAAGGAAGAAATGCAAATATTTATTTAATTAATTATTTAATTTCTTCGAGTGGGGATCGGACCGACAACCAGTTGATTTTGCAGTACACTTTGTGCCTCTGCGCCACGACTGGCTTCCTAAATAAACTTTATAATAAAACTAAAAACTAAAGCAACCGATATAAGGAGTAAGTACATATATGTATGTAATAATGTGTATCTGACATATTTATACTAAATTAATAAAGCGGAAGTGTTTGTTTGTTTAAACTTTAAACGGAACTACTGGTCGGATTTATTATTTTTTTTATGAAAGCTACTAAGTAACGCCATCGTATTACTATAATCGCGTGCGCTGCAGAAATAGTTAACCCGCCATTGGTGACGTGTACGTCTGTGAGACCGGGGGTATCGAAAAAATCGTAAAACTTTTTTAACCCGCCATCGATGCGTGTTACGATTTCGAGTACCTGCCTTACTTTACGTCCTCCGCAATTTCTTATCTACATAACAGCACTGCGAACCCACGTTCCAGAGATTTGGCACCAACACGGTCCGTGAGATCGGCGTCACCAACGATGTAAGTCAAATTAACGTCACCAATGGCGGGTTAATATGCAAATATACTGTATCGTTAATATGTAAATATATTGTACTACAAAAACATTCAATTTCATTAGATCTAAAATGAAGTCCGCGACACCCTATACCTATCTTTTATAAGTAAGTCACAATAAGGTATTTTGTGACAAAATAATTAAAAATTGCAAGTAGATATGTCACCGTTTCTTATTAGACAAAGTTACTTACTCCATCTTCAAGAATTTTTTATGAAGATAAGCTTTGGCTTTTATAGCATGTTGTTAATTTGAACGAAAAAATGTAAAATTGAAATAATTCAACGCTCTCTTTAAGCCACGCTCAAGCAGCCACATAAGTAGTGCTTGCATTTTCTCAGAATTATGTAAAATGATTGAATGTATACGTTAAGTATGTAATCCCGAATCTAAAAATGAAAACTTGATTTCCATTGTAAAACAATTAGCGACGACTGTTGGATATAATTTGGGTGACAACAATATTGGTCGCTGTGCTCATATTGCTAAAATTAATCCTAAATCACCAAGACCACGTTCAATTGTAGTTCAACTGAATACACCTTTAACGCGTGATTACCTATTAGCTGCTGTAATAAAATTTAATAAAAACAATCCAAATGAAAAATTAAACTCTTCTCATCTTGGTATTAACGGGGACAGATCCCCTATTTATCTATGCGAGCATCTTTCAAGTACATACAACTAAATTTTTCACGCAGCTGCTCGGCACAAAGCAAAGGAGTTGAATTATAAACACGTATGGGTGCGTAATGGAAGAATTTTTATGAGAAAAACTGACGTTTCGGACTATAAAATGATTTCTAACATGGATTACTTAGATAATCTTACTTAATTGTACATATTTGTTTTATTCTATTGCATGAAATTATTTCAACTATTATTTTTTAAAATTCGATTCGCTAAATATTTATTATCAAAATGTTAGAGGCTTAAGTACTAAAACTCACGAATTCTTAAATAATGTATGCTGTAATAACTACGACCTCATCGTACTTACTGAAACTTGGCTATCTACTGGTATTTATGATTCAGAACTTTTTAGTGCAAACTACAATGTCTATAGAAGAGATCGCAACGTGCTTAACTCCAAGAAACTGAATGGTGGGGGAGTATTAGAGGCAGTTTCCAACCGTATTAATTCTAAACGAAACATAAATTGGGATAGTGCTTGTGAAGACTTATGGGTTACTTTAGAATTAAATAAAAATGTAAAATTAGCTATTTGTGTAGCCTATATTCCGCCACCAGTCAGTGAAGTAGTGCTGAATCATTTTATAAATAATTACAATAATATAATTGATACAATTAATTTATTAATATAATTGCTTACTACTTATAATGTGCTTATTATCGGAGATTTTAATATGAGTTATATCGATTGGAGTTTGGCTGATAACAACTACCGTATGTCCTGTGTTGCAAAAACATTTTCAGATTTCTGTCTTATTAACAATCTCACTTAATTAAGTCACATAAAAAACTACCAAAATAAGCTTTTAGATCTTGTGTTGTTTGACTTGGATTATCCTCAAGTGTCAGTCGAACCCCCCTCTAGAAGACTAATCCGTATTGACCCGCTGCATCCACCTTTACTAATAAATATTAGCACGTCTAAAAACAAAACAGCTCCCACGTTAAGTTTGAATAGTTCTAGTCTAAAAGCTGATTATAAATCAATAAATAAATACCTTTCTGCTGTTAATTGGAACACCAGGTTCTCCTTGTGTACGAATGTAAACGAGATGGTGGATATTTTGTATGATGTTATATACAAGTCACTGGATCTCTACATACCAAAAATAAAAATTGTACATGGTTTGAAGCATCNAATAAAAATTGTACATGGTTTAAAGCATCCACCTTGGTTCAGTCATACTCTGATTAAACGAATTAAGGAGAAGGAAATTGTAAGACAGAGATACAAAAAATACAATAACCCTATGGATGAGATAATATTAAAACTACTCGAGAAAAGATGTGAAAAATTGTCGATACAGTGCTATAATGCAGATGTTCAACTCACTGAAGATAAAGTCACTTCAAATAGTAAATTTTCTAGTCTTTTTTAAAACGCAAAAAACAAAATATCACCAATTCATATTCAGCAGAAATGAAATGTGATAATATAAGTCAATCAGGAAGTCAAAATATCTGTAATCTATTTGTGTCACACTTTTCATCCATCTATGCTCAAAACTACGATTCGCTATACCTACGACTATAAAAAATCGAACAGAATTTAGGCATTCAGAATTTTGACAGTCGTAGCTTATCCTGCGTACATCTAACCCGTAGCGAAATAATTTGTGCAATAAAAAAACTAGATCACAACAAAGGTTCTGGATCTGACCATGTCTCTCCGGGCTATTTGATACAGCGCAGAATTGCTTGCTTTACCCTTAGATAAAATATATAATGAGTCACTTAAAACAGGAATCTTTCCTATTAAATGGAAAATTGCAAAGATTGTACCAATTTTTAAAAGCGGTGACAAAACAAATGTCAAGAACTACAGACCTATCAATACAATCTTTGTTTGGCAAAATTCTTGAATCTTTAGTATATCAGAATCTTTTTTATTACTTTAAGCAACTGTTCAATGTTCACCAGGATGGTTTTATCAATGGTAGGTCTACATGTACAAATTTAGTAAATTTTTGTGAAATATTAATAGATGCGGTCGACAAGAGAAATAGAGTTGATGTCATTTATACTGACTTTAGTAAAGCATTTGATTTAGTATCTACTCCCGTACTACTTCAAAAATTATCTACATATGGAGTCGTAAATTCTTTACTAAACTGGCTAAAATCATACCTCACAGAAAGGCAGTTCTACGTTGTAGCTAATGGATATAAATCTATAAAATGTAACATGACATCTGGGGTTCCCCAAGGTCCACATTTAAGTCCTCTTTTATTTAATATATTTATAAACGATCTATCAGATATTTTCCTTTTCTCTACGCCATTTATGTTTGCTGATGATCTAAAATTTGTCAAAACTATCTATAATCCCAACGATATTCGCTTACTACAGGAGGATCTAACTAGTCTATATAATTGGTGTAAGCTGAATGGCATGACACTTAATATCAATAAATGCTCTCATATAACTTTTACAAAGAAGAAACGACTAACATCCACTAAATATTACATAGGGGCTCTCCTGTTAATACAGTAGAAACGATTAGAGATTTGGGTATTATCTTCGATAAGAAGCTTACATTTGTGCCTCATATAGACAACATTATTGGTAAGGCCAGTAGGATGCTTGGATTTGTAATAAGAAACTCTAAAATAGCCCTATACAAGAGCTTAGTAGTAAGTATATTAGAGTACGCAAGTGTTGTATGGAGACGTCATTATGCTTCTCACTGTCTGAGAATCGAGAGACTACAAAAGCGTTTCTTATACCATCTTGCTTTTTCGTTAGGTAAATCGAGGACACTAAAAAGCTACGCAGATAGACTTGTGTATTTTAGGTTAGATAGCTTGGAAAAAAGAAGAGAATTATTAGATTCGCTTTTTTTATACAAAAGCATTAATAATATATATGATAATACCTCATTGGTACAATCATTCTGCTTTAAAGTGCCAAGAAGTACACGCAAGCCGTCTAACCTTCTCGAAGTGCCTTTTCGGAGATCTATTTTAGGTAAAAATTCCCCTATGTCTCGCTTTTGTAAAATATTAAATGTAGATTGCGCCTTAGTTCCATTTAGAGACTCTTTGCTTAGATTTCGCAGAAACGCAACAAAACGCCCCTGATGTTTTTTTTTCCTTATTTCTCTTTTATGATATTTATTTTTATTACTAATGTCATTTTTACCATTACCGTTATTTCTTTTTTTTAACAAATTATAATTATAGTAACTTGTCCTTTTTAAATTTATATAATTAGACTTTATTTATATCTTTTAGCAATAATTAACATAAAAACTTTTGTATACTAATCTCCAATGTTACAAGCGGTATTCACCTTAAAAGGTAATGTATTTAGTGATAAGAAATTTAGAATTAAAAATATTATTGTAAAATTTATGTAATTACCACTGGTGAATCTGAATAAATAAATAAATAAATTAACAATCTGTTGGCAAATGCAGCATAATAAAAGAATTATAGTAGTGGTTTGCGGGCGAAGCCGCGAGTGGGCCTAGTACTTAAATAATTGTTTTTCACTAATAATTACATAAAAGAATATTTTTAAATCTATCTATCTATCGTTTGGCAAGAGAGAAACCATTTTTTAAATATTTTTAAACATTTTTAAAGTGTTATTCCACACTTAGGAAAGAAAAATACTTATATAGAAAAATACTTATTTAGAAAAATACTTATTTAGAAAAATACTTATTTAGAAAAATACTTATTTAGAAAACGATAATTCTTAGTAATTATCTTTGGGTAGCGGAAATTTGTAAAAAATCTCCCTACAGAGATGCTAACAACATAAATAAGTTGTAACAAGCGTATAAAAATTTCGACGTAGCTTGGCGAGAACGCATGGCTTAGTGGTCAGAGCGCCTGTCGGTTTCCAGGAGGCGCGGGTTCGAGTCCCGCTGCGTTCAAAATTTTTATACGTTTTCTAAATAAGTATTTTTCTTTCCTAAGTGTGGAATAACACTTTAAAAATGTTTAAAAATATTTAAA
>JAAIXJ010000727.1:0-23039 GCA_013403705.1 Heliconius hermathena | reverse complement strand
GGTGCACAATAATCCCGTAATAAGGAGTATCAAAAATTTCGCCTACATCATGCCAGAAAGTGCTCTCGATCAACTACAAATGAGGATGTATTTCATACTCTTCTCTACACATCAGATCCGTACATTTCCAGTCATAGAAAAACCAGTATAGCAAAAGTGTGAAGGCACTTGATGAAGGTACCCTAGATCTTTTAAAATTGAATGAATTTATTATGGATCCCGAAGTTCACCAAGTATAATTAAATATAATATACTCATCATATAATATACATTCATTTCTAATATTATTCTACTTGTAAATCAGTTTTTGTAAATTTTATATTTTATTAAATAAGTATATGTGTACGCGTAATTTCTTACTCAAATAGATAACAGCTTAAGAAACATTGTTTTTTAATAAACTAATTTAATAATACATTTTTATTACTACTATAAGTAGTGTGGACTAAGGAAATTATTATTTTATTCTTTTCATTATTTTTTTAATATATATATACTCCAAAAAAAGTATAATATCTGAACTGTACCTAAAGCGCTATTTTATACTTTATATTTGTGCAAAAATTCAATTGTTTATCTTAACAAATAAAAAAGTTATCGATTTTTGATCTGATACAGACCTCAATTGCCCATAGTGCGCCTGGTCGGTTTCCAGGAGGCGGGTTCAAGTCCCGCTGCGTTCAAATTTTTATACGTTTTCTAAATAAGTACATAAAAGAAAACAAATTTCGATAATATAACAGCTATTTTATAGTTATAATAACCATCTACCATAATGTGTCATTAATTACAAAAAAGCTTAGAGCTAAGTAAAATCCCGATTCCCCTTCTATAACTCAAATAATATAAATATAAACTCGAAACAAATGTATTCAGAACTGGTTAAGTTTTACATCAGTAAACATGAAGACGTTATTTGTTTTATATTTTTCCTCATTCGTTTTTTTGTGTTTGTGTCAAAATGAGTCTGGTAAGAATTAAGTATAAACTTGAAGTAATATTTAGATAATATAATCTAATGCTTCACATTGTACACCATCTTGATGTAGTAGAAGTGTTTAAGGGTTTTCGTGATGGTTGTGAGTTCAATTAAGAGAACTATCATATTTATTTCTTTTTATTTCATAGGCTTGTTAAAAGAAAACACATGGTTGAATTTTGCCACTCAATTGAAATTAGAGAAGTTGAGAGACTTCTCTCCACACTACCATTCTTTCTGTCTGCATGAATCAACACATACTTTCGCCCCTTATATAGAAACATTATATCATATTAAATACAAGAACCTTATTTTGTTTTTTTATAAAAAAGACTAAGAATATTATTATATCAATATTAAAATCTGTATAAACTGTGCATAGAACTATATGTAGATCTTGACATTCAAATAAACATAAAGTTAAAATATAAATATAATTTGATGTAAACAGTAAGCGACATTGACCTTCATTTATAAAACTGACCAATAATAGCTGTGCATGTTTTCTACATATAACAATTTCATGCAACTTGTTAGAATGCATTTGAAGAATATTTTATACATAAAAATCATTATAAGATTTTCACTTTCCTTTATTTATTATATTTGTTTAAATTAATTTAAAATATTGAATATATTCTTAAATAACTTTCATAAAAATATATAATAACATTTTTTTTTTGTTAGCTTGAACAATAAATTAATTTATACCAAAAATATTCTGTTTTGCAATATATTTAACATTTCTATGCTTAAATTATAGTCACATATCAATACTTTTAATATTATAATACTTTTTGTCTTCATCACTCACTGAGTTAGGGGCTCCAGAAAGTGGATCTTTGCCTTCATGTGTTTTAGGAAAAGCCATAACATCCCTAATAGATTCAGCTTTACATATTATAGCCATCAATCTGTCAATACCAAGAGCAATCCCTGCATGTGGTGGGCAACCACTTTTTAAAGCATTTATAAAATGTGATAATTTGCTAGAATCTATGTTCAACATTTTAAGAATTTGTAGTTGTAATTCTGAATTGTGTATTCTAACAGAACCACCTCCTATTTCATTACCGTTTAAGACAATATCATAGGCAAGCGATCGAACATTCAGTGGGTCTTTATCAAGTAAATGCATATCATCAGGATGTGGAGCAGTAAATGGATGGTGGCATGTCTCTAAACCATTCTCTCCTTTATTAAATAGTGGGAAATCAACAACCCATAAAGGCTCTAAACTCTTTTTAATGTGTAATAATTCTTTCGATTCTAATAATGGAGCTAGCATTTCTCTTATATCTCCTAAACATAAACTTGCATTCTGTTTTTTACCTAATGCAATAATAATATCATTGTGTTCACTGGTAATATTTTTTATTTGTTGTGCTAAATCAGTTCCAAATTCTTTATATATATTATCATTAAGCACTAATTTTATATCATATTTTTTTCTAAGACTATTAATTTTTTCTTTATACTTGGCTGTGAGTTTTCCTAATTTACTAGAATATGGTAATGCAAAAACTCCACATTGGGATTCTATTTCTGGAAATAAATTACTAATGTTTTTCAATTTTAAATCATAAGTGAGATTTGGTTTATCTGAACCATAGTTTTCTAACGCATCTTTATACAACATCCGTTTGAAAGGTGATTTTGGTATATCTTCTATAGTTTCTTGTAATAAATATTCAATCATATTAAGAACTCCATCTAAGTTTGTAAATGATAATTCTATATCAAGCTGTGTAAATTCTGGCTGTCTGTCTGGTCTCGTACTCTCATCTCTATAGCATCTGGCTACTTGAAAATATCTGTCTACTCCACCGGCCATAAGCATTTGCTTGAACTGTTGAGGGCTTTGCACTAAAGAATAAAATAATCCTGAGTAATGAGTAGGAACTATAAACTCTCTAGCCCCACCAGGTGTTCGGCAAAATAGTGTTGGAGTTTCTACTTCCACAAAATTATGTTTTTCTACAAGATACCTCCTCATGTTATGTAAGCATAAGGATCTTTGTCTTAAGTTTTTTTGCATTTCTGGAAACCTTAAATCTATGTACCGGTACTGCATTCTCAGTTGTTCTTTAGGTTTTTGATATGTTCTTAAACTGAATGGCAAATTTGTAACATTGTTTAATATTTCCAAACTTTCAATTGTTACTTCTATTTCCCCTGTTTTCATTTCTGGATTATTCATATTCTTTGGTCTTGCTAGTACTTTACCTTTAATTTTAATAATTGCTTCTAAGGGCAACTCATTAAAATTGACATTTATGTCATCAACAATACACTGCGTAAGACCATATGAGTCCCTAAGTAGTATAAACTTTGATAATCGCACATATTGTACCCAACCGCATAGAGTTACTCTTTGACCTATATGTTCTGGTCGCAGTTCCCCGCAAGTGTGACTTCTAAAAGTAAAAGAATTAACTTGACACAAATCTGAAGACTCAGTAAAATTCTTCTTTATATTTTCAATATTTGATGCAAAACAAGATTTTTGTGCGTTTCTTAATATAAAAAGAGGTTGTAACTTTCTGATTTGACAATTATGTATTACACTATTTTCATAAGTTGTTGAAGTCAACAAGTGTATACGACGTAAAATGTTTCTACTCCACATCATTAAATATTTATATAATTATCATCAGACAGACCGCTTCAGTTTATTAATTTCGCTAAAAATAGTCTAAATAAATGCATTAACACTAAACTATAAAAACATCGAATTCTATGATAATATAACCTTAAAATAATTAATTAATTTAATTACACAAAAGATACAGAACAGTCGACCTGACTGACAATGACAAATGTCACTTGAAATTGATAGTTCTAATCACAGAACACATATACCTAAAGGGTTCTAATACTTTTTTTTCAAGACTCGCCGTTAATTTAAAAATCAACAATATATTACCAGATATCATTATAATAAATATAAATAATATTGTGAAATAATATAAAGGTAAAGTTAAAACAATTGTATATGGAACATTCTTATTAATTTTAGTTTTACAATGCTTGAAACGTAATGAATCATTGAAATGCGTAAAAGATTGCCCTCCGGAAAGGACTTGTTCGAATAAAGATATTAAATTTAATTGTTTACAAAATAACAAAAGATGTCAAATGAAATGTGTGTGCAATCCAAACTTTTATAGAAATATTATTGGGGAGTGTGTCACGGCTGAAATGTGTGGTAAGCAAATTTTCAACATAGAAAACCATGCTAAAATATAAAACATTATATAAGTAATATACGACACATAACATTTTAGATAGATGTCCCGGATCCAACGAGTACTTTAGCTGTGGTGGTGCTTGTGATAATGTATGTACAGACCTACATATACAGAATCAAACAAATTGTCCCATTATAAATATAAAATGTAACGATATGTGTTATTGTAGGAGCGACTATGCACGAAATGAAAAAAATATTTGCGTACCAATAGGAAAATGTAAATGTTAGTACTTTTTAACAATATTTTTAATATATAAATTTTATAATATTATTTGTATAATAAAACAGTAATATGTAGTTATTTTCAGTCTCTAGTGGACATGTGACTTCTACCTTCACGTATACCGATACAGGTTAACGAATTTTTTGATGATTGTCATTGTTTTTAAACCATAATTTTTATTTTATTGATCAATTTATATTTCAGATTCCAAGGGAGCAAAAGCTTATAGTTATGCGCATGCAAGCTCAGGTTAAAAATGTAATAACTTCGTATCAGTTAGTCTGTATTTTTGTCACTGTTTTTTTGTTTACTATTATACATGCAGAGTCAAAATAAAATCGGTATGATTTTACTTCCTAAGTTACTTTTAATTACGTTAATACATTTAAGAACATTACTAAAGCTTAAGTGCGTTTACGAAAATTTTATATTGACGGTCGACGAACGATATTTGTTAATTTTTTTTGGAATGTAATAAAGTCTTTTTATCATCATGTCTTATTTTTATCCAATCACGTAAGTTTTACTCTTATTAAATTTTATATTTTATTTGCATACAGAGTTATACGTTTCACAAAGATTTTTTTTATAATAATTTAGGTGTTGCCCTTTAATTTTACAGAATAAGAATTTAAAACTATCGACAAATTGTCACTTAAAAGCTGAATGAACTAAGAAAAAAAAAATATTTACAGGTTTTGCAGAATGCGGAACTAACGAAATATATCAAAGATGCAAAAAGTCCTGTCCCCCAGATACTTGCATTTCACTTGTAGCCAAATTCAAATGCGAGAGTGAAGCCTTATGCACATCTGGCTGTACTTGTAAACCTAGTTTCCTAAGAAAAAGCTCAAAAGGCCCTTGCATTCCTATTCGGGAATGTCCACAATTAGCAAACTCACCAGTTTTTAATTAATAAATAAAAGAAATATTATATTTTTTCAATGTTTATTCAATGTTTATTGTCCAAAAATTACAAGTCCAAAAAAAGAGAAATTTGTCAGTGCATTCTCTCTGATTATATAAAATATAAACACAAGTAAGCACTGATAGCGCAGTTTTACGCAAGTAAAATATTTCTGCAAGTCTTAATATGTAAATATAATCAATTAAATTAAATATAAAAAAAATAATTGTTTTGTTAACTTGCCTAACTAGGTCTATATAACATTCAGATTGTGGTTTTTAATTATGTTAAGTCAAAAATATAATGTCATACAAATTAAAGAAATAAACTTGAAAAGTCATAACAAGTGCAAAGTATACTAAGAGCTCTTAAACAACACTATCACAATAACAAATATTGTATCAAACTGTTGTTTACAGAAGCAAAATTTACAAAGTTAACAGAAAACCTTATCTTATTGCATTAACAATAAAGAAAAGACTTCAACAATTGACAAGAATATAGAGAACTTATAATAAAATTTATTTTAAATAGTGCGCCAGACAGTTTGCACTGGCATCACAGCTGAAGATGGTGGTGGATACATTGGATAATCATATGGTAGTCTTAGACAGGTTTGTGTAGGTGGAATAAAAGTATAGTTCTGTATTGGAGGTACTGGAGAATACATAGGTGGAGCTGGAACTGGCTCTTGATTTAGATCTACTCTCAGCATCTGAAATATAAAATTATCCTGTTTTAAATTTAAAATATATAAACAATATGTAGCGGTAAACATGATGATTTTGGGTTTGATTCCCACTTATGGAGAACACAATCCCCCAAAATTATTTTTTACAACGAATATAAACAAATATTCTACTGTACACATACTTTCAAGTTTTACAAAACATTAAATACCTACTTAATATTTTAAAACCTTACTTTTAAAGTGTGCAATGCTATTTCAGCAGCCTCCACATGAGCTTGTTGAGCAGATAAACAGGGCCTTGTAGTAAAGGGGCCAATTGCTTGCGGCACAGATAGCAAAGGTATTCCAACTTGGGGCAATTCCACACTACATAGCCATAGCTCCCTGGGTGCATCGTTTACTTTTTGATAATTGTATATAGGTAGACCCCACAAATATCTGAAAAATAAATAAATTTACTATTGTTTTAAACATATGTAAAGTTGTTGGTACAAACAGCAAAATTACTAGAAAATTACATACCTCTTACACATCGACTCAAGTTTAGCTGGAGCCATTGTATAAGTTTCTGGGATATTATATGCACAGTTCGGTGGTTTGAAATCACAAGGAGAGTAACATGGACTTTCCCCAGGATATGTTGATCCAATACCTTCGTCCTTTGGACTCTTTGCATATTCCTTCTTATCCAGATGCTGTTTATAAAGTAACAAGGTTTGAGTCAGGTCAAAATTATTATTGAACTTCGCATTGCCTCTATTAAGTTTCTGTATGCGATACAAGTCGCGGTCCACGGGTTTCGCCCAGCGTATTTCTATATTACTACCGTCAATATCTGCATTTTGCAATTTCGCCAGAGCCATTTCAGCGTGAGCCCTCTCGTAAAAATGTATAAAGGCATAGTCATAAATTTTTTTAACGCGCTCGATTTTAGTATTTATTGCATTCTCAAATATTTTTTGAATCGTATCTGGCGTGGTACGAATTTCAAAATTACGTACATATAGAACTTTCACCTGAAATTCAAAGCAAATTCCTAGTAAAATAACGGAAGGCGGTTTTGAATACGTTTAAAATAATCAAAAGTTTAAATGTAAGAGGATACTTTATACATTAAGTGCGTTCGTTCGTGGGCGTTCATAAACATACCGCGCGATAAATTACAGTGACAAATATTAAGCTTAATAACTAAACACCAAAACATATGCTAAGCGAATTTCAAATGTATATATAAACAAAAACGCAAGCAAAATAAAACGAGTCATACACACCTTGCCCATCTGCTCGTCGTCGATATCTGGCTCCGGTTCAGCCCAGTCCACGAGCACCTCTTGGTCCCAAAGCTTGAAACAGCCTGGTACCAGGGACCTTCTGGCCATTGCAGCTGCCCTATGAGATGTGAACTCCACGAAAGCAAAACCTCTATTCAATTTGCGGTCGAAGCAGTTTTTATAAAGGATCACGTTCACGATGCCAGACACCTGCTTGGAAAGCTCCGCCAAGATATCGTCTCTAGACTTGGTCTTCGGTATGTTACCAATGAACAAGCGACAGTTATCCACCGACTTGCAAACTCCGATACATCTTCTAGGACGAATCTCGTAGCTATTGAGTAGTTTTACCGCCGCTGCCGCTTCAACTTTCGTAGTGTAGGTAACGAAAGCATACCCGCGGTTGGATCCGGAAAAGTCCATCATAAGTCTCAACTCGTATATTTTACCAGCTCTCGAAAATAGCGGAACCAGCTCGTCTTCGAAGATTTCTCTGGGCAGCTTTCCTATGAACACCTCGCAGCCTCTCGGTGGCGGAGGGCCGACCCATTCTGGCGGCGGCCCGAACTTCCTCTGTCCGTTTTCCTGGGCTATAGGGTACCCTGTCTTCTTTATCAGCTCCAGCAACTTATACGTCATCTGATTACTTTGCTCAACCATTTTAACAATAATCAAAATCAAAATAATCAAACGTTCAGCGCAAATCAAACGATGAAACTGGCGCGGCGTCTCAAAGCAACATATCCCTTTATACTTGCCGACAAAGTACCGGCGGCTGTGACGTCAGGATATTTTAAAGTATTTTAATTATTAATACTTTGTAAATACTTATAGTAATATTTTTTATTAATTGTTGTATATTTTTTAAATAATTAATAAGTTTTAATGAAGGTACTAATATTAAAAAACTTTGTATTTTAAGAATATTATGAAATCGGAAGAAACTAAATAATCATAAGGGATGGTCATCGAAAAGATCGTTTGAATATTAATTTTAATTTAATTTCTTCATGTCGTAAATATAGTAGTATCTAAATTAGTATCTAAATAAATATATTTATACAATTATTTCAGTTAATAATATTCTGATTTTACTTAATTTTTTTCAGTTTACAGATACAGTTGACTTTAATGTCTATTATTTAGTAACCAAATTAGAAAATTTTTATATTTAATCATTGTTTTATGATAGTATCTGATTCGTAAATATAGTAAAATGTTTCAATTTCTTTATAAAATTCTGCATTATTAAATTCTTTTGTAAAATTCACTTTTAGTATTGTTTTCTTTATAATAGGAAATGATACAATATGAATAGGAGAATAGGAAAATATATTTTTATTTATGTAGCATTATACACTATAAAAAGTATTCAAAGTATTTTTAATGTATTTAAAAAAAATACACAAGTACAAGTGCAAAACAAATTAAATCGACGCCGAGTACTTGACGTCGTCAAAAGATGGCGTTAATGGATATGAGACCAATTTGTTCGTTTTTTTTTGTAATTTTATAATTAGAATGCAATAGTATAAAACAATAAAATTTGGAGAAGATATCAAATAAATATATTTTATGTCTCAGTTCACTTTTTGAGATGTAAACTTTTTGTCATAGACTTCATAGACATGATGGATGTTTTATAGCGTTAGTACATTTATTTAATTTTATAACTAGTTCTTATTGAATTGATAAAGTTTTTACTTTAAATAATATGACATTCTAAGCAAATTAAATTATCTTAAGGTAAAAGTAAATTTAGGGTTAAAAGGTTAAGGAAATGGGAAATAATCCAAATAAAAGGCAAAAATCAATTTCTACTATTTATTCATCACAGTTATTATAAAAATATACAATTAACACGCATATACATATAACGGTAAGATTACATTACAAATGTATAAGTAAAATAAATTTAGAAATTTCATACAAAAATTTGAACATTGTGAGATTTGAACCCATGCCATATAGTATAAACACAATTCTAGTTCGTATATACACAAAGTATAAAACAAAAATCTCTTCTCACTAATGTGCGCTTACGTCTAGAAAATCTATAACTTTAACGGAATTTAATGTGTTTTTTGCTAATATATGCATATAATACATGCAATTTATTTAAGTGATAGTATGTATAAAAAATCTTCAAAATTGTATAGCAATTTTGAGTATTATCTTTTAGATATACATATATACTGCGAAATGCAGCTACTTTCTAAATTTCTGTTTACATATTAAATATTATGTATAGTTTTTAGTGACTGAGTATACTTAAAAAGAGTGTAATTTAGCCTAATTAATCATTTTACGTGTATTTTGTAGTGCAAATATATATATTTTTATTTATCGAAATTTGCAAGTGTTTGTGCACTGTTACACTCTTACTACTGTTCAAGGATTTTTCATATTAATAATTAAACAAAAAAATATATGCATTAAGAAATATTAAATATTTACTAAAATCTATTTTTAAGCATAATTATCATATTTATGATTTTACAAATTTAGTTATTTCTGAGATCAAATTTATATTAAATTAATAGTAGACAAAAATATGTATGTATTAATTAAATGTATGATATAGTAATTGTTAGTNATTAATAATTAAACAAAAAAATATATGCATTAAGAAATATTAAATATTTACTAAAATCTATTTTAAGCATAATTATCATATTTATGATTTTACAAATTTAGTTATTTCTGAGATCAAATTTATATTAAATTAATAGTAGACAAAAATATGTATGTATTCATTAAATGTATGATATAGTAATTGTTAGTAAAAATAGAATCTAATTATATACTTAATTGTTTATATGTGTATGTTTAAAACTATTTTATAAAAATCTTTACAATATTGTTAATAACTCGATAATTATGACAAAACAAGCTAAAAATATGAAAAAAATAAAGTTTTCTATAATAAAGATATAATAAAGATTCATATACTACATACATCATGTTATCTAGGTATGACTTACTTTATATATAAGTTCAGATCATTTTTTTTAAATATATTTTTTCTATATACATAGATATATGGATAGAATATGCTATATTTTTTTACATAAAGTTTACTTTACATGAAAAAAGGTATGATATTTCTAATTAAATGTACTGTAAGAAATAAAATATATTATATGCTATATATATAATATATTAGTACAATTGTACGATCCGTTCTATTAAAAATTATAAATAACATGTTGTATAATAAGATCTCTAATAATCTCTAATTTTTTTTATACACAAAACAAACCTTATACAGCATGTTTTACATTAAACTTTTTAAGATTACTTGCATATATATGGAATTATAATTTTTTTGGAAACCTGGCGGATCTTTTCAACTTTACAGTAGTCCGTCTACTCTTTTACACATTTTAAACAAAACAAACCTTATACAGCATGTTTTACATTAAACTCTTTAAGATTAATCGCATATATATGGAATTATATTTTTTTTGGAAACCTGATGGATTTTTTCAACTTTACAGTAGTCCGTCTACCCTTTTACACATTTTAAGCAAAACAAACCTTATACAGCATGTTTTACATTAAACTCTTTAAGATTAATCGCATATATATATATATGGAAGTATAATTTTTTTGGAAACCTGGTGGAACGTTTCTACTTTACAGTAGTCTACCCGTGACTAAGTGTACCAAAATTGCACGATTAATCTGGTTAGTTTCATTAAAAATATTCTGTATAAGTATGTTTTATTTTATTATATAGACATCTATTTTATACAGACTCAGATCTAAATTAACATAATTTTAATATTTATTTTTAATTATCTCTATTATATTTGAAGTTAGGTGTAGATAGCTGAGTAGGTTTGATGCTAGGATTTTTTCTAACCTAACATCAGAACGACCACGACTTGTTGACCGTACTGTATAGCTTTATTATCGTAACCACTGTAGGTACGGAAGCGCCATCTGTACCGAAGCTCAATCACCCATGGTGATTTTATATGTAAACATATACGTTTAACATTTTTACGCAAGTAATTCATATAAGCATTACTTTGTGGTTTAATTTTGAATATTAATATTACAAGTTGATCTACCCACACTATCATCATCATCTATGTAATCATATAATAGATATATAGGATTTTTTTTACAATATGAACATAATTAATTTATTAATTTGTATAATCATATCTAAATTATTAATTTTATCTTTATAGTGTTTCTCACTTAAAAAACGTATAAATTTTTTAATGTAGCGAGATTTGAGCCACCGATTTTTAGAAACCAAATCAAATATTTAAATTTTTTAAATTTTTTCTTAAAAATAGCTAAATTATTAACTTTACTCATTTTTTTACATTTCAGAGCTTCTATCCATGGCCTTATTATCATATCCCCTGGCTGTAGTAACGGAAGCGCCATCAGTATCAAAACTTGCATCACTATCGACTTCTACCACCCACGGTTGTTTTTCAGCGGAACAGAACACCCCGTATACTATAGCGCCGATGAGATATATGAAACTTGATATGAAGAACACCATACGCCATTCTTCAGCAGTCTGAAATTTCATAATTATGCTTATAAATATCAAAAAGGGTTTAATAATTAACTACTTAGACAAGAAAATCAATTGACGCGTACAATACGCGGTGCCATAGCAACGTGATTTAACATAAATGAAATTAAAACTACCCACACTTTTAATAGTCTAAAAGAGAATAATTTAATATAAGCATGTTATATTATAAATGTTTACAGAAAATGTGTTAAGCAACAAGTACAGAGGCCGTCGTGGCGCAATGGCACAGTGTTTGACTGTAAGCGACGTTTGAGGGTTCGATTACCACCCGATTGAACCTTTATTTAATAAAGGTCCATTTAATTTTTTTTCATACTTTTGAATGATATAAAAACGTACATAACAAAAAACAGATTTAGCGAGAGCAGGAGAGTGTAAACTCTCAGCGGAAGATATATTTAATTACTTTTTTTATATTTTTAATGTATTATTTCACACTTCATAAAGAAAAACACTTTTAAGAAAACGTATAAAAATTTGAACCCGCATCTGATTGGAAACCGTCCAAGCGCTCTGACCAACGAAACCATACGTTCTCATCGAACTACGTCGAAATTCTTATACGCTTATTACAACTTATTTAAGTTGTTAGCATCTCTGTAGGGAGATTAATTACGAGACAAAGATAATTAATTACTCAGAATTATCGTTTGCAAGAGCGAAAATATTATTTTTTAAATATTTTTTTTACATTTTTAAAGTGTTATTTCACATTTAGGAAAGAAAAGTACTTATTAAGGAAACGTAAAAAAATTTGAACGTAGCGGGATTGTTATACGTTTTCTCATAAGTATGTAATAACTTTTTCAAAAGCTACATACTCACTCTATCAGTTACAATGGATCCAGCGAGTGGTGGACTAATAATACCGGGCAAAGTAGCTATGGTGTTGGATAGACCCATGAGTACACTGGCGTGTGGCGGCGCTATGTCCAGGTGGTTTACACTAAAATTATAAATTAGTTAACGTTAATTTTTATATATTTTTTTATTTATTTAGATATTTCTAATATTGTAGAATAATTGTTTAAGAATATATTGAGGCCAGTCGTGGCGCAGGAGTACCAGTGTGTGACTGTAAACGAGACTGGTTGTGGATTCGGTCGCCACTCGAATAAATTAAATATTTATTTACGTTTATGTTTTCATTTCTTAGCTCTGGTGCCTCCCTGATGCCTCCAGAATTAGGAGGAAAATGGGCAAAGTAGTGTCTTAACACTGCGGGCGCGGGATACATACGTTTCCTACTTGGCATCATTTTAAAGGCTTCATATGACAGAACTGTTATGTTTACTATACCAAGACAATAAAACAAATTGATTGAAAAAACATACTTTATATTTGTGTGTGGGCAATGGAGTGTCTTAACACTAAGTTCTCTTTGTCTATCTAGCTATATTTGTGTAGTGTAGTGGAATATAACGTGAATAAAAAAAAAACATATATTTACCTAAATCCTGACCAAGCAAATCCTCCAAGTCCAACGGCTATGGTTAGACAAATAACACAACCGGATACTGAGGGCGCGTACGCAGCGGCTACCATGAATATTGTCTGTAAATTTTTATATACATATGTATATGTATTTTACTTTCATATTGAATAAGAATATTGAGACATCGTGGCGTGGCGCAGCGGTGTGGCACATTTAATTGTAAACGACATACGTCTACATGACTTATTTAATATTTTTAGTACCGAAACTAAGTGCGGCGTTAAGTTCTCAACACGCAATACCTCAAGAATTCGGCGTAATGTGGGAAGTAGAATGTGGGAAACGGAAGTGTGTCTTAACACTGGGTTATCTGATTCCCTCTGCCTACCCTCATATGTGCAGGAGACAGCATGAAACTAAACGGTAAAATGTGAGCCGAGAGCTCCGTATCAATTTTAGAATGTCAAAGGGAAGCACAATTTATGAAAGTTGACAAACTTAAGTTTGCAGACTTATGCACTCATTTGGTATAAAATGAACTACAAATATAAGTTTGTACCAGATTTTTTTCTATGAAATACCAATAATTTTTTTTTTTCAAATTTTTGCTTTATTTATACTGCAAATTCCCTCATAATTTATAAAATTACGTGGTGAATTTCATACAAAATTGATACATAAAAGAGTATCTTTTGGTGGCACTGATTTGATTTTTTTCTATGCTCTAAGGAACCGTAGACTTAATAAAAATATTTTAATTCATTTCAGATGGATACATCCACGTGATCTTGAGATAAATGCTCTTGACAGCCGGACAGATGAATAACAAAGTGACACTATATTTGCCCCGTTTTTTCCTATTGTGTAAGGGAATCCTATAATAAAACAAATAAATTTAAACCATACCTGAGACAAAAATGCACCACAGTTGAACAATTTCCGTATATTAGTCCTCGACATGACCTCCATACGTAACAACCAGTCGGCCATGTGGCCAGCCACTTGCAGCACTATGGCCATGGCCAAGTACGGTACGGCTGACAGCCAACCAGTTTGCGATGTTCTGAATTTGAATACATCTGTAAAAATATAAATCACATACATTAACCAAAATACTTATAGCCATAGCTATTTTAGCTTTACGCATGTACCCAGAATATTAAGGTAGGCAGAAGGAACCTACTTTGAAGTTATGGACGGACGGTTTGTCTGGAACCAAAGCGAGGACATAAAAATGACTCATTTCCACGAGGAGAAATTGAACCTACAACCGTCGCGTTTATATAGAACGCGACGGTTGTAGGTTCGGTCTACAAGATTATTCGTCCCGTTTTGAACGTAGTAGGATTTGCATCTGAGATCTAAGAGAATGTATGGTTAGAGCGTTTGGATGCGAGTTTTTGAACTCGGATTTGTTGAGTTTTTGTATAGGATTTGATACTAATACGTAAAAAAACATATTATATTAACTTAATTTATGTGAAATAACACTTAAAATGTTAAATAGTATTAAAGTTATAGTTATTTCGCGTATTTTCAAATTAAATTAAATGAGGCCGGTCGTGGCGCAGCGGCACAAAGTGTGACTGTAAAACCGACTGGTTGTGGGATCGATCCCCACTCGAGGAGATGAAATATTTACTTAAATTTATATTTCCATTTCGTCGCTCTGGTGTCAAAGCAAAGCGCGGCGTTGAGTTCTGCCACTTAACACGCAATGCCTCCAGAATTCGGCAGAAAGTGGGGAACGGAGTGTCTCAACACTAGGTTCCCTCTGCCTACTCTGCTGTGTGCGGGATAAGCGTAAAGCTGATAAAAAAAGATGTTAAAAATATTTAATAAATAGCATTCTCTCTTGCCCAATGATAATTCGAAGTAATTGTCTTTGGGTAGGGGAAATTTCTAAAAATCTCAACATAAGTAAGTTGTAACAAATTTATAACAATTTCGACGTATAGTAAGATGAGAACAATGACTGTGGTCAGCGCGCTTGAAGTATTTCCGAGACGGGTAGGGCTAAAGCTCTTACTATTTCAAAATGTTATATGTTCCTAAAAGAGTATATATACATCTATTTAAAGTGTTTAATTTTATTTTATTTGTATTACAAATACTGCACGATCAATTTTTAATACGATAGCATTGTATACAAATTTTTATTTGATATTTTTGTTTTAGCTTCACGCTGTATCCCGCATTTAGTAGGTAGGGGAGAGGGGGGTAGCTTAGAACAGGGGCACCTTTGAAAATATGTGTTCACAGAGCTATTTTAAAAAGAAATTTTGGTAGATTTTTTTGAGTAGTGGCAGCACTAATCTGCACATGTGTCATTTATCACCGCTGATATATGAGAACCAGTTGTTGAGTTACGAGGAGTGTTTGATTTTGAGTAAAATTTTATGCATTTTTAAATAAACGCGTAAGGATCGCAGGGATCCAATTCAAGGTATATGGTTTTATTTTTTCCTCTTTTAGTTAGAATGTTTCATATATCATGCAATAAACTAGAAATCACTACAATTTTTTAACTTTTACTTGAAAAAAAAAACGTTTGTAATTTTTTAATTACCACTGAGGCAGATTTGAACAAAATAAAGGGGGCAGTTTTGAATATTATTATATGTAAAAAAATACTCTGAACTTTTCTTCACAAGAAAGTGACTCAAAAATGCATTTGGAATCAGAAGAGGAAGTGACAATTTACTGTGAAGAGAATGAAGATAGTGAAATCTGTGCGTATGAAGACTACGAAGTGGAATTAGACTACAACTTAATAAATATTGGAGACTTCGTTTTAGCGNATTAAACTAGGTATATTATTTTTTTAAGTTAACATGGTACTGATATTTGATCTCCATCGTTTCTAATGTTAAGTTTATTAATAAAGTTACTTAAAAGTTTGATAAGCCTTTTAATTTCATTGAATTCGATGATAGTTCAAAACTGCCCCATATATGTTCAAAGCTACCCCGGAAGGGGGGCAGCTTTGAACATTTGACTACTGCTACTAAAGTTGATATTGCACCTTTAACTTATATATTTTTCTACATATGATGCTACGATTGTGTGGCACAATAGTTGGACTAAGCATTGTGAAATAGTAAAAAAGTTAAAAACTGTAGAATTTTTAGATATGACACAAAGTTTAAAAATCGTTCGAATGTGCCCCCCTCTCCCCTATATAGGTAGGCAGAGGAAGATTAAGATACTCCGTACCCGTATTTTCACTCATCTTTTACGCAAAACATTTTCTGAAATATGAAATAAAATAAATTTTCTTTTTTAATGTATAATGCGTACCTTGCATAAAAGTAGGTAAAAAGGTAAGTAGAGTATAAAAACCCCAGTTTTCACTAAAATGCGCCACGACTATCGCCCATACTGGTCCTGATGTAAGCATTGCCTTCCACGGGTGCCGAATCTGCGTCCCGTCCACTGCTAACGCGCCTCGGGATTCCTATAAGACAGAAAAAAAAATTATTATTTATTAACATTTTCAAAATGTTATTCCACACAATTATATTATTTGTTGATATATTATAATACTATTATATATTTATTATTTTATTTCGTTTGTGCAATTAGAAACTTTAGACTATAGTTTTTTTAAGCTTATGCGCATTATGATTATAGCCGGGTATTCAAGGAACCTAGTGTCAAGACACTCTATTCCCCCCCTTTACCGACCAATTTTGGAGACATCTTGAGTAGCGTAACTGAACACTGCGCTTTTTATCCTACAACAGAGAACCAAACATACTTCCCCGAGTTGGAATCGAACACATAACTATTGCATTTACAATTGTACAGAGATCAATGTGACATAGTCAACTTGCATTTTATATGAACCTATACGTAAAACATAAACAAATGAATAAGAATGTAGAAAAAAAAATCACACTGTGAAGCAAAAAAAAAATGTATTTAAATCTTATTTCTACTACTACATCTTATTTCTTCTACTACTACAAGGAATTTAAAAAATCACATACCTGTATATACTTTAATTCAGCAGCGGTAATATGAGGATCTTTCTCGGGAGATTCCTTTACCACAAGCCACCATATTGTAGTCCATACTAAGCCGAGGATTCCTGTTAAATGTAATATTCATATAAATATAAATTATTTTACGACATGGATGCGGGAAAGTAAAAGTCAAATAATTTTATTCAAAATAAGAAGTTACATATTTTAAACATTTTTAAAGTGTTATTCCACACTTAGGAAGAAATAATTACTAAGAATTATCGTTCGGCAAGAGAGAATACTATTTTTAAATATTTTAAACATTTTTAAAGTGTTATTCCACACTTAGGAAGAAAAATATTTATTTAGAAACCATACTAATAACATAAATATGTTGTAACAAGCGTATAAAAATTTCGACGTAGCTTGGCGAGAACGTATGGCTTAGTGGTCAGAGCGCCCGGTCGGTTTCCAGGAAGGGCGGGTTCGAGTTAGCGGGACTCAACTCGTTCAAATTTTTATACGTTTTCTAAATAAGTAAGAAGTTACATGCTTCATTTTTGAACGTCAAATAATTTACCACCAGTTCGCTAAAGTGAATGCCTCAGACCTGAGAAGAACAGGGGCAAGAACCTCAGCGGGTCTTCTTTTTTTAAATCAATTATACAAAAACACATTTTCACATTTCTGACAATGATACTTTTATATATATATATATATATATTGCTGTTTGTTTCCCAATATAAAATAAATAAAATAAAATAAATAAAATAAAATAAATAAAAAAATAAACAGACTGGATCATTTCATTCCCGAGGCGTGTTATCATTTATATAATCATTAATTTGGTTATAACCTTTAACACACAAACGTCTTTTCACAACTCTTTTAAATTGTGATATAGGTCATTTTCGGATATTTTTTGGGATTCTGTTGTAAAAGAGTACACATTGACTTATAAAAGAATTACGGAATCGATGTAATCGGGTTACAGGTGCAATAATTACTACTAAATTTACTCTTATTTCTAGTATTGACATTATGTACATGACCAATTTTGGCAAAATCTTTAATATTCTTCTTAACATATTATACATAACATTTGAAAGAAACAGACTGCAGAAAGCCGTATTGCTGCCGATAACAGGGTTAACGGTGCCTTAGCTGCATTGATGAGACGGCGAAAGATCAGCACAGCTGTACGTGTGGCCGTACACAATGCAGTGTTGGTACCGACGTTGTTAACGGCAGCGAAACGTGAATATTACAGAAGAAGAATGAAAAAATGATGAATGCGATCTCTTCGTACGACATGTAGAGTCAACTTAGCTGATCAAAGCCGGAATGAAGAGATACACAGAATGGGAGGTACCAGCGAGGATGTCACGTTGAGAATGAAGAAGAACGTGATCGGCTGGTTTGGGTACGTCGAACGAATGAGTGATGAGAAAATGGCAAAAAAGATTTATGAAGGAAAAGTTATCGGTAAGAGAGGGAGACCTCGGTTGACCTTCGAAAACACTACTGGAAAAAGGCAAAGCATGCAGCCGCCTCGGAGGGCATGTATGAAGAGGTTGATGATAGTGGACGAAACGCGAAAGAGCACAACTGGTTACAGTAGCGGTGACACTGGGCCACGACCGTTTCAAGTAAATATAATATGTAAAGGGAAATATACAATTAAATATATACATATATAGCTAAATAAAAACGGTAAACATTTATATAATGCAGCGGATTAATAGGTGGCGCCATGTCCTATGTATAATTGGGCGTTTCGTGGGGATCGTAGTATCTTAAAACTAACCTTCTGTCTATCCAGCTGTAGTATTATGTATGTATATGATATTACCAAATACCAAAATTTTTTCTGGGGTTTATATGAACCGTCACAACAGATGAGGTACATGTGTGATTGCATAAAATTTCACAGTTTCAAATACAAATAAGGCGAATGTTTATACTATAAGAATTTCCATCGCGTAATAATCATGAACACACACACCCATAAACACACACAAACATCCACACATACACACACACACACACACACACACACGCACGCACATACACACACACAGACACACACACACACTTACCAAAAACATAAAATATTCCCGGCCATCCTGTATACTGGGCCAGCAACGAGCTTATAGGCATGGAGACGACTGTGCCTACATAGCTACCGCTGAATGCGAACGTCGCGAGCCGCGCGCGCTCCGCACTCGGCGCCCAGCGGGACCACACCGCGTGGATACAGGGGTAGGTTACACCCTACCAATATTATAAAATAACTATAAAAGCAGCTGTAACCGTTAAGTGTTTTTAGTGAGTAGTAAACTATGCGTTACAATGATCATGCTGAGGCCATTGTGACGCCAAAGCACAAGCATATATAGGTGTGGAAGCGACGGTTGCAAGTTCGATTGCAGAACTCAAAACTCAACGCCTTTTACCTTGATGCCTGAGAGAAGAAATGAAACTATTAATTAATAATAATTCAATATTTTATTTCCTCTAGGAGATTGAACCAACAACCGTTGCGCTACAGCCAGGCTCCCCTGTGCCTGTGCTCCTGCGCCACGACGGCCTCATTTTATTATTTATTAATATCTTTGCTACTTCGCTCTAACAACAAGGCAAAGCGCAGCGTTGAGTTCGGCCACTCAGAGGTAGGCAGATGCTTAAGGCGTGGATATGCACAGGTTTACCTCTCAGAGGGAGCCGCTCCCTACTTTCCGCCGAAACGTTGTGGGTTCGAAACACATTATTTACATTCGCATGCTTGTACTCCTACGGCACAACCGGCCTCAAATTGTTTATCATATACATTTCTTACTGATAAACAAAATAATTATAATAAGTAATAATTAATACGTACCTCAAATAATCCTTCAATAACACGCACTGTAATAAGTAAGGCAGTACTTGTGTGCGCTAAGGGAGGCGTGAAGAGCGTCAATAGGGAAGTAGTACCAACCCCTATCGCGAACATCCTGATATAAAGAAAAAATAATAATAAGAAAAATTGAAGCATCGACAGTGGAAAACGATTTAACTTATTCAATACGACAGTACTGTCGACACGGACGACGAGTGGCCGTGACGTGGCCTTTTGAGCATTGTACATTAGGGAGAAAATTATCAAAGGTAAGAAAAATCCTAAAATCAAATTTGCCCTGACATCAATAGCTAACTTAGGAGCGGCCAGGACGCCAGGACGATCGACGAGATCGTACTATACAATTATAGGTGACTGTTATCTTGCAAGAGTAAATATTTATTGGATATTTTGTGTCATTATATGGTATTATAATATTTAGTTGTGTGTCCTTCGTTTGTACCAGGTTTATATCATCATATTTAAATTATACTTCGATCAACTATACACTAGATAACAGATTGCATACAAATGCGGCTTAAAAATATGGCACCAGTCAATATAAGAAATCCAAAATATTATTACACACAGACTTATGACATAAGATCATTTCGATAAAAATAAACCTTATAACAGTGTATTAAGCCTTAGTTTCGTATAGCGCGTAATGGATATAAAACATTTTACTTCTAATCTATCTACATATCAAATTTATCTTTCAACTGTTTTTAACCCTCTACGGTTGACGTGTTTTTCCCAGAGACACCGCGAAATATAAAATTCGGCTTATCACCACCGATTTTCAAATTAAAGCACCGCGGCTTTCATTACCTTATCGTAATGAGCGTCGGATAGTTTGTGACAGGCGGTCGCAGGGAGTGAGAAAACGGGTGCGTAGCGGGGGAAAAGTTTCCACGAGAGTACTATGTGAACGTTAAGATACTACACAACCATCTCAGTATAATGGTTATATTTTTATACTGTCTCTATTTTAGATAATGTGTTTTTTGTATTATATCCCGTTATTTTAGAATTTAATTTAATTAACATAAATTACATATATTTATACTAATATTAAAAATATAAAATATAAAATTTTGCTTCTAAAGAATAATCAAAACCCGACCCGACATGCTTATGACTAGGGGTCCGAAACTAGTCGAGCAACACTCGACAACCGTACGTGAGTAAGCCTCACGTATTAAATGATAATTTTTTTTATGAATTACCTTTCAATAAATAAAAAAATAAAAGTGGGGAACGGAAATGTCTTAATAGGGAACGAAGTGTATATATATAAAGTTTTTTTTTTTATGGAAAAGGACAAGGCAAACGAGGTCGTTCGGGTCGTCCGGGTCCTTAATATTCTAAATATTTAGTTCTTGGGTGACAATGAACTGACAGTGCACAGAGAAATGGGTCAGTAGGAAACCTATAAAACATAAAAAAATATTAAAACAATTATGAAAAACTACAAATTTGATAATATACAATGAAATTTTGTAGTTGTATAACTATTATACAACTACAAAATTTAAAACAATTATCAAAATTAAGACCCCTCCATGCATGTTTAAGTCCAGACTAACCAATATTTGTAGTCGCAAATATTAGCCAAATGATGAAATATTTGTATTTATTTATTTAATACTGATTTTTATAAAGCATACTGAGACATTTTAGCACATCCGCACGTTGGCTGAGGTTGGACCATACTAAATTCAAATAAGAACACAATTTTTTTTGTGCTCTTAATTCTCGGGGCGTTTTTTAAACTGTAATCCTTAATCTAGTGGATAGTTGATCAAAGTACATAACGTACATTTTTTAATACCGTAAAAAAATTCACTTATAAGATTCGTTATAGACTGTCTACTGTAAAACTGAATTTCCACAACATACAAATAAATGTAATTTCTATATATAATAAGACAATAAAAATATTTTATCTGTACATTTAGTAATTTTGACTGAAATGGATAGAGAGAGGGACACTTAAAAAGAATAATAGAAAGCAAAAAGATTTTTTTTGAATTTCTTGTCTGTCTGTCTATCTGCCGACATATTTTTGTCCGCATTTTTCTCTGAAAGTACTGAACCGATTTACTTGAAAATTTCACCAATTGCTTTGTTTTAACTTAACTTAACTACTAAAGTTTAGTTCATCAAAATCGGTTAATTAAAAAAAAAGTTATCGTCATGCGAAAGAAGTCGTAATTAATTCAACACAGAGATAAGGAACGATCTTGAAAGAAATATCAAGTAAATACAAAGATTTTTTGGTTGGTTCGTTCATATAATATATGTAACTAATTTAAAAACTGTACAGGAGTTAATATGCAATTATTACAGTTATTTTACAAAGAATATTATGAATCCTTCAAATCAATAAATTAACATTTAAGGCTGTTTCCGAATGAGTAAATTAAATTATTCACAGACATCAGCACATTTAACAGAGTATATTTCAAACCCTTTAAATAGCATGAGTACAGTTCTTCACGAATCCTTAAGATAATTGAAGACCTTAATCTACTATGAAATGGATTTCCCTTTATAGTCAGTATGCAGCTTAAAGAGTCAGTACAAATGACAGTCTGTTTAAAGTCGTGGGAATCTGTGAACCGGATTGCTTCTAACAAAGCAACAGCCTCTCCAGTAAACACAGATGATTCGGGAGGACATTTATATTGTAATATAATTTTTAATTTTGGTATCCAGCAAGCTGCACCAACACAGCTCTCCTTTGAAAGCTTTGATACATCTGTAAAGATGAGGATGTGATTTGAAAAATTTTCATTTACTATGGATTGAAATTTTGTATTGGTGTCAGCAGCTCCCTTGGTTAGACCAAGATTAGTGAT
>JAAIXJ010000698.1:0-75418 GCA_013403705.1 Heliconius hermathena | reverse complement strand
TCGAGGCAAAGTGCAGCGTTGAGTTTCACTACTCAGCACGCAGTGCCTACAGAATTCCGCGGAAAGTAGGGAACAGAGTGCCTTAACACTAGGTTCCCTCTGCCTACCCTGCTGTGTGAGGGATACAGCGTGAAGCTGAAAAAAGAAGTACAATTAATAATTGTTTAGTCTACCATTATTATTATTTTAAACGTTAACGTTGGTGACATTAACGAAAATAATAAAATAGGTATATTTTTCGGAACTAGCTCAAATGGCGATATCTGCAATAAAAAGAACAATAATACCCCGACTGTTTTACGCGAATTCGGAGATACGCGATTTAAACATGTTCCGCGTGAAATTGTTTTACGTGCGCAGTGCGTTTTACTTATAATCTCTAATTATGTCGTCTAAAAAAACGAAAAATGAGTAATTTGAGCATAACAAGAAAAAAAACACTGTCTTTGGAGTATAAACTAAATATAATTAAAGACTGAAATACACACGTTTGTGACTATAAAGGGGCAAAATAAGGAGTGTTGTGGGTTCGATCCCCACTCCAGGAAATAAAATATTTATTTATTTTTTTTTCATTTCCTCGCTCTGGTGTCGTGGCAAAGCGCGTCGTTGATTTCCGCCATTTAACACACAATACCTACAGAACTCGACGGGAAGTGGGGAACGGAAAGTCTAGAACTAACACTAGGTTCCCTCTGCCTACCCTGCTGTTCGCGTGATAGCTGATATTAATTTGTATACAACAATTCACCATTCAATCAGTAGTCATAATTACATATAGAAATCATTACACGAACGTCAAATGCTATTCACATATAAGTTTACCTATAAATTAGCTATAAATAATGCAATACTAATTATCATACACGTTCATATGGAAACAAGAGCTTCATTAAGCTGTGTAATTAAAACATTACATTTCATCTTTATCATAATAAATGAAAGGTTTAGAAATTATGCAATTGTATGTGATATACACAACAAGCAAAGTATTTGTTTTTGATGAACAATAGAATATATGCAAATAGGAAATGACCCTGTTCTTATTTATTATCTTAATAAATTAAATAATTGCACATAGCAGGGTTTGCCGAGGATACCTGGAAACCCAGTGCTAAGATACTCCGCTCCCATTAAGACACTTCCAATTCCGTCTTTCCGCCGAACCAGAGCGGGAAAAAAAAATATTAAATATTTAATTTTCTCGAGTGGGAATAGAACCCACAACCTGTCGCTTTTACAGTCACACGCACATGTGTGTGACTGTAAAAGGCACATGCCTATGCTCTGTGTCCGGCAGAGCAGACTTATGAGATGTTATGACGATAATTCTAGAAGAAAGGTTCCACGTAGCCATTAGGCTTCGTTTTATCTTACTGTTCTCATGTACAGAGTGGAAGCGTCAGCGCTCATTTTACTGGAACAGCATATATCTAAAGAAATTAATCAAGATACTTCAGTAGTTAAGATATTACAACAATAATTTTATTAAAAAAATAAAAAAAAATATTTTTAAATTGTATTAGGCTTTTATAGAGTAGTTAAAACTGTGGTTACATTTAAAGTGGTGCTGACACTTTCATACTGTATATTTCATTTACCGTGTATCATTTATTGATGACCTACAAAAAAAACGCAGAGAAACATGTGAATCCCGAATCCCGAATCTACAACCTAGCTAATTAAATAAAATATTCTTGTTTTAAACACACTTTTTAACTAAAATCAATAGTGTGACTATAAAATCAAACAATCAAAGTGTGACTGTAAAATCGACTGGTTGTGGGTCCGACACTCACTCGAGGAAATGAAATATTTACTAAAATTTATAAATTCATTTCTTCGCTCTGGTGTCGAGGCAAAGCGCGGCGTTGAGCTCCGCCACCCAACACGCAGTGCCTCCAGAACTCAGCGGAAAGTCGGAATCGGGATGTCTTAACACAAGGTTTCCTCTGCCTACCCTGCTGTGTGCGGGATATAGCGTGAAGCTGATTTATTTTATTTTAATCTTTTATTATTTTCCACAGCCGCCTTTTTTGATATTTTTTAATACTTTTTTTTATTAAATGATAAAAAAGAATAACTTACGTTTTTAATTTAAATGTTGTTATCTTACTGTAACAAATCAATTTCCTTTGCATTCTCTGTAATCACGAAGAAGATGACTTTTCCTATGTCAACGCAACTTTGCAATAAAAGTTATCCAAAAGGAAATGTAAGTGAGCTAACTATATTATTTAAAAATAGATATGCCCGAACTATCAAAACGTCGCATTCGTCACATTACTAAAAAAGTAAAAGTAAGTTTTAATATCAAATAGAAAAATATTCATAAAAGTATCATAGTACATTGCTATGATACTTTTATGAATATTTTTCTATATAAGTTTCACGCAGTATCACGCATTTTACAAAGTGGGCTGAGGGAATGAAACAAATACTATTTGCATACGTAACCAGTCTTAAAACTTATAAACTGTACTTCATATGTAATACTTAGTTTCGCTACAATAACGCCGCTTAAAATTTCAATATGATGCAAAGTTTTAGAATATGAAATTCATAACTTTCATGAATACCGTAAATACTATCAGATTTTTCGAAATTTTGCGTTGATACTTTTGTGTATGTGTTTTATTAACAACAAATGTGTAGTGGTCTTTCAATCCCCACTCTGGGAAATATTTTTTTTTAGCTTCACGTTGTATTAATGTAGGCACAGGGAACCTGGGAACCTAGTTTTAAGACACTCTGCTCATACGAAGATATATCCATTCCCCAATTTCCGATGAATTCTGGAGGCAATACGTATTGAATACTGGACCTCAACGCTGCGCTTTGCCTCGTTATCAGCGTAGCGCTTAGTTCCGCCACTTATCACTTACTTATCACTTACTATACTATACTATACCACGCCACGCCACGCCACGCCACGCCACGCCACGCCACGCCACGCCACGCCACACCACGCCACACCACACCACACTATACTTCACTATACTTCACGCTTTATCCCTAGCGAGGTAGTCAGAGAGAACGGAGCGTCAAACGCTACGGGTCCTAGATGGAAGGCTTGTTCGCAGCGATCCCTGCCAGCCCTTACGAGGGCAACGTTCCATCCGCAACTTGCACCTCGAGAGAGCGCACTGATAGGGCGTCCCCCCAAGGTGACGCGCACCAGTGCGTCCCCGCTGGTGTGTCAAGTGGCGACGAATGCGGCGTTGGGGACCGCCACCCAACACGCCATGTCCGGAACGGCGGGAGGTGGAGGACGAAGCTACAAATAGCTACTTATCATTTCATGTCTCGAATTCGAGTAGAAAACAGAGAAGGGTGAGTCTAGGTTATAATTGCATGCAAGGTACAAGTCCCAATATTAATTGCCATAACCTACTCACAGATTCAATATTTTTATATTATTTTTAAATTTATTGAACCAGTATATTAATGAGTCCAATATTTCAAATCGATTTAACTGTGGCTACAAATATATTTTAGCTAGAGGATCGTCATACTTTTCTCATGGCTTCCAAAATCATAGGCTTGATTACACAAAACTAGATACAGTACTAGCGTATATGTACCCTTTTCACATTGATTTATTGACAATAACTAAGGAACTTTAAATTTAATTAAATAGACTTATGTTGTTTTATTGAGGCCATTATGTCATAAAAACACCGACCAGAGGACTCTCCTAGAGGGGTTCCATAGTATTACGGCAAAAATGCTAAATCATGTTTATTGTATAGGACTTAAATTACTTACAAGATCTGTGAAAATTTCAACTTTGAAATTACCACCACGGTTCGCGAGATACAGCCTGACTAGACACGCAGTACAGACGGGCAGTCAGACAGCAGTCTGAGTAATAGGGTCTTGTCAAAAAATAGTGAGTAAAAAGTAGAGACTCTATATGTGTAATAGATGAAAATTTTGAACAAGAAAATCCCTAAGCATTAATCTTACAAGAATTTTTCCTAAAATTATTATGTTATCTTTATAACCGTATCCACAAAATATTAAAACAACGTAAACTATTCACTTTGCGGTTATATTCGCCAAGAGATTCATAAATTAAGAATTTAAATGTCTATAATATTTATTTTATTAATTAAAAGGTCACAGTCTCATGGTCAAAGGAAGAATTGCAATTGAAGTATGAAATATGTTTTTTTTTCTTAGCTTACGTTGTTTCGTACATATCAGGTCTAGTGTAACGACACTCTGTTCTACGCTTTCTGCACAAACTCGAGACATAGAGTTGAGTGGAGGAATGCCGCGTAATCAGAGAGGGAAAATTAAACAATTTAAATATAATAATTTCCCCGATTGGTGATCGAATTTTCAACCATCGGAATAAAACACTATTTCACTTCGACATAGTGACCATTTTTGACTAACAAACACTTACATTTTTCATATTCATAATATAACATTTATATATCAAAATATTCCAATTTCGTTCGCTAGACTCGCTAGACAGATTATTCAAAGCGATGTCAATCTTGAGGGATATTGAGTGTAACATGTGCCTGTTGCTTATAATTACTAGCTTAAACTTGTAATATATTAAAATATTGGAACACAATTGTAAACAAGTATTTTTTTAGCTCTCGCTTCAGTCAGCATATAGCAGAGAAGGCTAGTAATTTTTTTGGCTTAACCCTCTATCCTGCATCTAAAATAACCTAAGGTGAGACACTTCGTTGCGTTTACACACGTCAGTCACACTTTTCAGCCACCGGACAACGATGGCCTCTTAAAACAATTAAAATTAAATAATCAGTACACTGGAGGATTCCTTGTACTCGATTAAGTACATATATGGCCGCCGGCCTAAAATAAAAGATCAGATTAGTAAAAAAAATGATCATTTGAAATTATCAAGGCCAGACCGATTATGGTAGAGTGAGTTAGTTACATGCTAAATTATGTATATTCCACTAATCAGACAATTTGAGAGTGACGTAAAGAGGGGGGAGGGCTACAAAGTTGTAAAAAATTAAACGTTATCTCGACATTATCGATCGTATCTATTTTTTTTTTATTTGAAGGGAATAATTTAAGGATTACGAAAAATATATAATCTGATGAGTACCACAAGCCGAAGTAATAACAGTTGATTGAAAAGTTTAATGCAGCTACGGGTTGCCTATACTCCGTGTTTCTATTCCTCTCTCACTCTTTCTCTATCTACTACTCTCTCACTTATCGATGAAGATGATAATTTAAAAATATATTTTAAACATATATTTTTTTATAATTATTTTCTTATAAATAGAAGTATTCTACTCTAAACATACATACACTCTTTCATTTACATGCTATTTCTTGAGCTTTATAATTGTTTACGATCAATGATTTAAATAAAAACATTGATTTATACCAAAAAAAAATCTTGTTATTATCTAAGCTTCGCAACCCAATAGGTATCTATGACGCTCGAGTAAGTCTCGATTTAAATCGTCGGCTCCCGTACTATAACTCTTAAAAATAATTTGTCTAAGTATTATAAATCACATAGAGTGTTTTGTTTTGAATCCCGAGTGGTACAAAACGATTTTTTCTAAACCAAATATATCTTTCTAAATTCATTGTACACTAAATCTAACTAAATAAACACTATTTGTACAAATTTTGAGCTATTTACATAATTCTGAAACACTGAAAAATCACTTCAAAACAATTGAAAATATTTTATTTGAACAACTTCTTCCATTTTTGACTTCTTGATACCGTGTTGTAGAGTCTTCCACGCCACACCTCTCTTCTTTTTGAAAATTTTTGCTGGAATTTTTGCGCGATTTTTGACGCAAAACATTTGAAAAATTCGGTGTTTTGGACATTTTACCTCCCCCGTCTTCTCACTCGGCGGTTTATACATCATTTTGAAGCTTTTCAAAGCTAATCATAGTACACCAATTTCGTTGAAATCCGCTCAGTAGAAAAAAGGCAATATATTAGAATATATACAACTATATATACATGAATATTAACACAGGACTTGGACTTATATGGTCAGAGCAAAAGTATTTTCGTATTTTGAATGTATTATTAGTAATCAAACCTCTTTGGCTGTACTGAATGTAACTAACTGGTTTTAATACCATTAAATGTGACCTTCTGAAGATTCATTAAATTAAAAAAAAAAGTAGTTCCCGCCATTTTTCTATTATTTTTCAAGCAAGCAAAATGAATATATGTAACGAAGAAATTCGGCACATTTTAATGTTTTATTATTATACAAAAAAGGTAAAAATGTGACGAACGCCGCGAATAAAATTTGTGCGATTTACGAACCTAATGCGGTATCAATAAGAGCAGCACAAATGTAATTCAAGCATTTCAAGTCTGAAAATTTTAGTATGAAAGATGAAGGTCGCTCTGGAGGCCCTGTCACAGATAAAATCAGTGCCATCTTTGAGAAAGTGGAGCAAGATCGCCATATTAGTAAATGCTAAAGAACATTGCTGAAGAACTGAATGTTGATCATAAAACAGTTTTACGTCATTTACGAAATTGAGTACTTCAGAAGAACAGTGAACCTGCCAAGGTGGTGCGACAAACTGGATCGATTAAAAAGGATCTGGATCGGTTAAAACGTTTTATGCCACATTTCAACTCTTTATATTTGGGCATAAGATTTCCCGTCTCCTTATACACAGTACATAAGCATAAATCAAAATGAAATTTACGACTTCAGCCCTAAACAAGAGCAAAATAGATATTGTTATTTACTTTTAATAATAAATCTATTATAAATCACATCAGCTTCACGTTGTATGCCGCACACAGCAGGGTAGGCAGAGGGGATATAGTGTTAAGACACTCCATTTCCTATCTTCCGCCGTGTTCTAGAGGCATTGCGTGTTGAGTGGCGGAACTCAACGTTGCGCTTTGCTTCAACACCAGAGCGAAGAAATAAAAATATTAATTTAAATAAATATTTCCTTTTTTCGATTTTTTGAGTGGGATCGAACCCACAACCAGTCGCGTTAACAGTCATACTTTGTGCCCCTGCGCCACAACTGGCCTCAACGTTTTATAACAAGTAAATATAAGCAAAATATATTTTTTATTAGCTTTTAAAAAAAAAAAAATTAAATTAGCTTCACGCTGTATCCCGCACACAGCAGGGTAGGCAGAGGGAACCTAGTGTTAAGACACTCCGTTCCCCACTTTCTGCCGAATTCTGGAGGCATTGCGTGTTGAGTGGCAGAACTCAACGCCGCGCTTAACCTCGACACCAGAGTGAAGAAATGGAAATATAAATTTAAGCAAATATTTCATCTCCTCGTTACAGTCACATCCTTGTATCACTGCACTACGACGACCTCGGCGATAATAGCAATTAACATTATAATTAATTTAAAATTATAATATACACACATATATTAATTATATCAACAACAATTACGAAAATCCTTTAGAAATATGAGATAACAGATCCGTATTACACATTCAAATACCAATCGTTTGAAGTTACGCTTAATTACCTTTAAAATAACACTCTAGTGTAATCTAACGTTTGAGAGTCCTTCAAAGATCAAAGCTTGGACAAATAAAACATAATAAAAATTACTTTCACAAAGAGGTTATATATAGCATCAATTGTTTAATTAAAAATGTTTGATAAAATTTGTTCATAAAAATGAACAGTATAATTGTATAAAAATTAATAATTATTATTCTATATTTATTTGTATCATTCGAATATAAAAAGACATAACTAATTATCGGTACAGTAGGATAGAATTTGACCGTAAACTATGGTTATTGGTCCGATTTCTACTCCTGGCAATGATTACCTTTTAATAAAAAATCAGCCAAGTGATGATCGGAGTCACGCACAAGGATTATTAATATCTATAAAAACGGCAAAAAATCACCTATTGTATAGGAGCTTTATGATTATTTTGTTTCTTTTTTTTTCTTTTATTATTTATTGTTACAGCGGCAACAGAAATGTAAATATTTGATCTGTCTAAATATAATCACTATTCCTGAGATACAGCTTGGTGACAGATGGACAGACAGAAAGCAGACAGACAGCGGAGTCTTAGTAAGAATGAAAAGAAGACTCCTATCACATTGGCTACGGAGCCGTAAACAGCGACATTGAACTTCTCCATTCATCACTTCAATTTGTCTTCAATTTGTGTAAGAAGGGAAGGAAATGTTTGGACGCTCTCGATACCTGCTAGTGCAGTTGTTAAAAGCTCTGACATATGTAGGTTTGAATTCGTATTTGATTTCTAGACATAATATATATGTACATAATACCCACCAACTCTGACTAATATTATTTTATCGTTTAAAGATAATTTTACACCAATCTATTTGTGTATATGACTTGTTTAACGATATTGGCATTATACATATTAATAACGTTGATTAATTGTAGTATTATGTAGAATAGAATTAATGATATTGACCTGATTCGTTCACTTATGCATGATATCTACTATAATAGCTAAAAACGTTCCAAACGGCTTCAACATATCAATAGACTACTAAGTGAAATTCATTCTTTTTCAGGAAATCATGGGACCACAGATTTAAGTATATGGCTTAAATTTCAACTCGATATCTCCAAGGCTTCTTCAGATAAAAGCTCTTGACAGACAAATAGACAGACAGACGGACGGACAACAAAGTGAATAGAAATTTAACATATTATAGGAAAATAAGAAAATATAAGTAAAATACATAAAAACGGTAAAAAATAAGGAGAGAATGTGGGTGAGTACATTAAACACTAGAAATTCCTCAACAATAGATGTTTTCCGTAAAGTCTTTATGAGACGGAGAGACTAGGTCAAAACATTTTACTCTCCGATCGAGGCGTAGTGAGAGCCTCGATGGCACAAAAAAATATTAAAAACATGGAACACCTAATATTTTTTTGTAAAGACTGTAATTAAAACGTATAAGAGTTGTTGTTTAGTCATTAGCTTACTTTGTCTCAACCACATGAATGTGTAAAGTTTTCTTTTGTATAATAATATAGAAATATTTAAACAAAGTGTTGCTGTTTTCTTACTCTTAATATTTTATAACAAAAAACACAAATGTTTTTGTCTATATAAATAAAATATTTTTAAAAGCTTATATAAAAATTAAAGACAAAGAAAAAACATTTTTACGCTTTTTTCCACGTACCCTACTATGCGGGGGTGGTATAGCATTGTGGGAGACGAATGGCGGAACTCAACACTGCACTATATTCTTACCATAGTTGGGAAAAAATAATTTATTCACCCATTTTGAAATGGAGCCCACAATCGTCAAATTAATAGCAATGCATACAGACAGTTCTCAAATATTTGTGCTTAGAAACTTATACCTGGCGTAATCAATAAGGAACTTCTACATCAGGGGTTCCCAATCTTTTCTTGATCAGGGACCACTTTTAAAGAATTCTTGTTAGCAGGGACCACTTTGTAAGTATAATAAAAATAAATTAATAATTAAAAGTAAACAAAAAATCTGACATTTTGTATGATGAGGTGTGTGTATTTTTAAGTAAATTTTAAAAATCAATAAAGGAGAATGAAACTTTTGGGCCTACACGTAAAGAGTTGAGATGTGATCTAAAAAATTACATTTTTTTTTATTTTTAGAATAGCAAATAATAAATTAATTGACATTCTAGAAGTGGTGAAAAATGAAAAAAATAAGATTTAGATCCTTAATCGATTAAAATCAATCATATTTTAAGTCAGAGATGTGACAGCTGATTGACAATCACACATTGTCTAATGATTTTTTGCATTTTTGCTTCTGTTTGTCATCGTAAAATCAGGCCATTAAATAAAAAACATTAAAAAAAAACATTTGCTTCTGTCATTACGACCGTGTCATAACGCATCGACGTTTTGAATGTTTTCCCGTTTGTTTGATATTTTCAACGACTACTGTTTTGTTTTTCTCGGATTTTGACTCTGCCTACTTTGTACCACCCTCGCTTCCCCACTGGACTTTGAAATCTTTTGGATCTTACGACCGCCATGTCCCCGACATATAATTTAAATGTCAAAATATTTTATGTTTTACTGAGGAAACAACTTGACTGTAGGCAGACTTTATTCAAACACCAAAATTTTAAATCATTCGCGGACCATATTTTAGTTGCTGCGGACCACTACTGATCCACGGACCCCTGGTTGGGAACCGATGTTCTATATAAATCAAGTTTCACGTACTGAAAGTTATTATTGTAGATAGAGCTTCAATAGTTTCAACTAATACTGCAAATCTAGAACTAAGTTTGGTTGTTTATTTATTTGTTTGTTACATAAAGTTATAGCCTGTATCAATAAGGACTATAAAAATAAAAATATCGTAGAAAGCTGTTTGGGCTATCTTATAGATAATACGAATTTACTCATAATCTGTTTACAGTCTCACATTTGTGCCCCTGCGCCACGATAGACCTCAAATCGTCGAAAGAACTAACGGCCAAATATGAATTCGTGCCGTCCGCATATTTGCCAATTTGCGAAACCGTGGTATTTGATCGAGTCATCTAATCAACTTGAGGCCATTGTGGCGCAGGAGCAAAAACATGTGACTGTAACGCGATGGTTGTGGGCTCGATTTCTTGAAAAAAAATCATTTCTAGTCGCATTGCGTTTTGAGTGGCAGTACTCAACGCCGAGCATTGCCTCGTTACCAGACGAAATGAAAATATTATAATATAAATTTAAATTACTCGAGTGGGAATCAAACCTACATCGCTTGTGCACCTGCGCCACGACTGGCCTCATAAATATAAACATTAAAATAAATACGACTTTATAATATCTAAAAGTCCATGTTCATCGAAGTTACTAATATAAAACTAATGACAGATGAATAGGAAAATGAAGACAAGGATTTGCTCCACTTTTGGAAGAACTCAGGGTGGAAGTGTCAGCGCTCCTTTTACGGAAACAGCATATAAGGTAAAATATTTCAAACCCATACCTAAAGAAATTAATCAAGATAACTGAACAGTTTAGACATAGGATTGTTTTTTCATTTTACGATTTTTATCTGTACCTTTATTTTGTGTGAAGCACACATACTACTACAAAAATACTACTAAGCGTTGCCGATCTTCTACCTTTCATTCAAAACATAACCGAACGAGAATGATATTTCTCGTTCTTTTTCACGCAGCTACCAATTATTACAAGAACGTTGTTTTGATTTATTAATAATAAATCAAAACAACGTTCAAAGGTCTTATTAAAATTGCTTAATAAAATCCTACTTTAAGGTAATTTATTTTATCTCCTTTTGACCTAAGATCCCATTGCTTAAATCTGTAGGGATCGGTAATTAGTATAGTATATATAGTAGCATATGGCGCAGTGACATAAGCGTATGACTGTAAACGTGACAGGTGGTGGGTTCGATTTCCACTCTGGAGAAAGACAATAAGTTCGGCCACTCAATACACAATGCCTCCAGAATTTGGCAGTAAGTAGGGAACAGAATGTGTTAAAGGGAGTGACTTAACATTAGGATCCCAGGTTCCCTCTGCCTATCCTGTTATGTGCGGGATACATCGTGACGCTAAAAAAAAATAATATGTCTTGTCAATTTCTCACAAAAGTCAGAATAGTTTAAAGTAATTTAGCAGATTCACACGTTTTTCCGTATAATAATTGGTAAGCCAAACCTAGTCAAGACATTTCGTTCTCAATTTTCCGAACGAACTTGAGACATTGTGTAATGAATAGTGAAAGGCAACGCCGCACTGTTTCTTACCGGGTCAGGAGAAAATGAAAGAAATTCATAAAAAATAAATCGTGAAATTAAATTAAAAATTCAATTAAAATTAAATGAGCTTCACGCTGCATCCCGGACACAGCAAGGTAGCCCGAGGGAAGTTAATGTTAAGACACTCTTATCCCAAATTTCCGCCGATTTCTGGAGGCAATAGGTTCTTAGTAGCTGAACTCTACGCCGCGCTTTGTCTCGACACCAGAGCGAAGAAATGAAAATATAAATTTAAATAAAAAAAATATCTTCTTGAGCGGGGATCGAACCTACAACCAGCCGCGTTTCACATTCACACAATTATCCCCCTCTGTGTAATATTTTTTTTCATATATTTTCTTTTTAAATCTATTTTTTGTTTTAAATTTATACAAAGGTATAACGCTCACATTTTTTCCATTTACCCAAAACAAAAACGAATAAGGCACACGCAGATATAGATACAATTTACATAATACTTAAGAAAAGGTACTTGCAATAATATATTCGGACTTCGGTCCAAGCACGGACGAAACTGAATAATACCCCGCATCAATCAGCCAACACTGCCAAAGAAGTACACTACACACGTCTTCGATTGTCGATAAGAATGATGGTGAGTTCAAGGCCGTTAGGGTTGGTATGTAAGTATTTTTTACAGAAGGCTCTGGTAAATATATTTGTTGAATTTGTAAAGTCCTTTTTTACTTTTTGTAACTTTTATCTTTATGAATGTTTTGCAATTTCCCAAAGTAACAAAAGTCTAATAATATGTTATAAAAAACGGTCAATTGCGAGTCGGACTTGTCCACGAAGGATTCTGTATGTATGATTGTAGATCAACGGAAAGTACCTACACAATTAAATAAGTTAACTTAGCTTCACGCTGTATCCCTAGCGGAGTAGTCAGAGAAGCCGGAGCGCAAAACGCTACGGTCTCCTACAACTATACATACTTCTTTACTCGTCCACTCTCATCAATCTCTTCATACATGCCCACCGGTGAGTCTTCATGCTTTTTACGTGACCTTCCTCTATCTCTGATACTATGTTTTCGAAGAACAACCGAGGTCTCCTTCTACGTCTCTTACCTCTCTTAGTGGATGATGGATCGGTGGCTTTGACCCATAACAATGGAGGCTTTATAGAGCTAAATAACCTTATACATATTATACGCAACATTAATATTGCATATTTCAGTCGTCGCTACCTTAATGTTTTATAAAAATACCCTATACTATGTATTATTTATGTCTGTTTAGGGTTTTCGTACTTTTTTTGTATTTGTGCATCGTTAAATCAGTTAAGTACATTTTGATTTACGTATCATAAATAAGGTTCCATAAATAAAGAAAAAAAGATATTTAATAAAAAAATATCAATCATCATTATCAGAAATTTATAATTGTAGTTCATTTCATAAAATTACTATAAAATGTATGCATATGCCCGCAAACCTATTATAAGTTTGTACACTTTTATATCTTGACTTACTTACAATCCTGAAATCGGTACAGAAGCCCCGGGCAGTGAATCCGATTCCCACTTGACCGGTTTTTTGTACACTCGCGTATTTTTCGTTACTATCAGAAGAAGAAAAACTATTATTACGACACTCCCTTCTTCACCTTCTTTACGTTTTAGATAGTCACCGAGCAATTTATTTAATATTCAAAAATATTTAGACTTAATAGAAGCCTACAAGAGACTATAAACACGACGATTGTGGATTGTGGATGTGTGGATTGACTCTCGGGAATATACAATATTTTAATATTGTCGTTCTGGTAACAAGATTAAGTGCGATGTTCCGTCACTCAACTCGCAATGTCTAGAATATTGGGCGGTAGATGGGAAACTTAATTGTCTTAATACTAGGTTTCCTAAAGCTAGCCTGTTTTTTTCGGGATAAAGTGTAAAGTTATAAAAAATATATTTACCTAGTATTAATCGAATCTGCAACCATTCTACATATATTTTTATTGCCTATAAATAAAATCAAATGATATACCTTCTCAAAACCACTATATTTACCCAAATAAATATTTTAAGTTAGGGTAATAAAAAAAATCAGTTTCAAGCTGTATCTCGTACACAGCAGTGTAGCTACACGAAGAATCTAGTGTTAAAACACTCCGTTCCCCATTTTTTGCTGATATTGGAGGCATTGCGTGTTGAGTCGCGGAACTCAACGCCGCGGTTAGCCTCGACACCAGAGCGAAGAAATGAACATATAAATTTAAATAAATATCTGATTTCCTTGAGTGAACAACCACAACCTGTCGCTACAGCCATACATATATGCCTTAAGGCCAGTCGTGGCGCAGAGACACAGATGTGTCTCTGCGCCACGACTGGCCTTAAGGTAATAAAAATAATTATTTTGGATTAGGAGCTTCTATACGACATTTTACTGTCATACTACGTCGTATTCCATTTCTACGAAGCTTTTAAGCAAGCTATATGAGCTCTTATATCGAAGTAATGAGCGCAACACAATATGTTCTTGACAATATAATATTACACTATATTAATTATGTATCAATATAATATTACACTACACTACTATAATACTACACTATTACATCTACGTTTTTAATATTTAATTGTCTCGGGTGGGAATGGAACCCATAAACTGTCGCGTTTACAGTAAACACGCTGGCCTCTTATTTATGTTATAAGAATATTTCTTAAGTATTTTTCAATTGTAATTTTGTACCAATAGTAACATTTTACATTAATTTTCATACGGCAAACTCTAAATTACATCGTTTATTTTTAAAGAGGTACAATATTTTACAATATTTAACAAGGCATCGCTACGTTAAAATTTTTGTACGTTTCTATAATAAAAATATTTTTTTTCTATAATGTGTGAATAATATTTGTGAATGTTCAAATATTTAATCTGAATATGTTTAATATTAATTACAAACCGAAAAGTAGGTACTAATGTACTTTTACTATACATATTTTTTCCTTATAATTAGATGCCAGTCGTAGCGCACGTGGTGGGTTCGCATCCCACTCGAGGAAATGAAATATTGAATATTTTTATTTCCTCGGTCTGATAATGAGGCAATGCGGATTGTTGAGTTCTGGCACTCAACGGGTAAAGCTTCCCAGTGAAGTGAATTAAATTGAACTTGGAACATTTTACTTACACTAACACACATACTATTGCTATTACCTCCCTACTCTCAAAAGTCATGGAGAGCATCATCAATAGCCTATCTAGAGGATCACCGATTGATTAATGAACTTCAATATGACTTCCGCTATGATCGTTCAAACGGCAATCTTCTGATTTACCTAAATCATCGCTGGGCTGCAGATATTGAAAGCAAGGGAGAGAGCCTGGCAGTTTGTTTGGACATGGCGAAGGCATTTGATCGAGTGTAACATGGGGCGCTCCTTGCTAAACTTCCATCCTATGGGTTTCCCGAGATTTCCTTTTGCAAGTGGATCGAGAGCTTTCTTACTGGGTGCAGCAACAAGGTCGCTGTTGACGGTTTTTGCTCCGAATACATGCCCGTCAGTGCTGGCGTTCCTCAATGCTGTGCGCTGTCCCCTACGCTGTTACGCTGTTTCTTCTGCATATCAATGACATGTTGGAGAATTCTAGCATTCATTGCTATGCAGACGATCTTTCTCGGGGAACGTCGACCAGTGCCGAAAGAAACTTGTGTCTTCAGTTGAGGCATCCTTCGGAAAAGTTTCCTAACGGGGTGAAAGGAACTTACTTTAATTCAATCGCAAGAAGACGCAAGTTTGCACGTTAACCACAAAAAAACCCCATTTGTCGTATTGTCAATCTTCCAAAACACTCTCAATACAGCGGAGCCCAGTATCAGCACATTGGGCCTTAGCGTTTAGAATGACTGCCAGTATCGCGATTATCTGGAAAGCAAGGCCACGTTGGCCTCAAAGAAACTGTGGATCAACAACAGAGCGAGACTGTACTTCAAGCGAAAATACCGATTTGCCGTGTATAGGGCCTAGGTTCGGCCTTATATAACATACTGTATAGATATGCTATATACAACGTAGAGCCGTTCGAATCGTTGTAGACCGAATGACACAGCGCTTTATACATGGCTTTGCGTAGAGATATTTTCTCGCTGTACGTTCTCTATTATCCGTTCCGTATATATCATGGGGAGTGTTCTGGGGAGCTGTGGGACGTGGCAGTGTTTCCAGGTTGATACGACCTGAGTAATTTCAAAGAGCGCATCTATCTCCACTTTAAAAGTCGGCAACGCACCTATAGCTCTTCTGGTGTTACACGGGTACGTGGACGGCGATGATCACCTACCATCAGGTGACCCATACGCTCGTTTGCCTTGGCTTTATCCATAAAAAATATATATAAATACGAGGCATGTCAAAAAAAGCTTGTAAAAAAAGTATAAAAAAATGTAGCAAGAATTGAACCCACTACTAATTATTCGTACCTTCTTCTAAAAAATAGACTCAGCAAGCGTTTCCAGTCGAGTCCCTAAAGCGAGAGGTATATTCAGAAATTTACAGTTCTAAAGGAACGTTTTAGTGTTAGACAATCCTGGCTCGAAGACAAGAACAAACGTTAGTACAACTTTAATGCTTTGTTGGAATATTTCTAACTAAGCTGGCTTATTAAATGCTTCTATAGATATATTTACGTAAAAAAAATCTATGAAGTAATGGGGTGTCGTGTTAACTTCACGTTATATCCCGCATGTATCAGGGTAGGCAGAAGAAACCACACACACATCACTCCATCCGCCACCTTTCACGGTATTCTCGAGATATTTTGTCTCGAGTGCCGCGCCTCACCTTGTTTTGTCACCAGAGCAAGGAAGCAAAAATAAAATACGAATCGAACCCACAACAATCGCGCTCAGTCACAGGCTGGCCTTATCAATCGCAAGTCACACTTATCCTCATAAACCCAAAATATAAAACATTCAATTATAAAAAGCAGCCGCGTTTGATTAACTAATTCTATTAATAATTTAAAAAAAGGACATCGATACATGTATTTTTATATCAAAACGGATATCTTACAAGCAATCCTGAGTTTAAGTTCAAATCCTGCTAATATATGAAACCATGGGTAGGTACCACAGTGGTGCTGCAAAAGCTGCAGTTAGACGACCGTAAAAAGTAAAGATTGGAGTTTCCCTCGGAGCATCTTTATATTTAAATTATTTTTATTCGTCTGTGCTGGAATAAAGAGTTTTGAATTTCGATATATAAAATACAGAGTGAAGCTGAAAAAAAATGTGAAATGTAGTCTAGGATAAACCTCCCAATATGAAATATCTCAAAAAAATGGGGAAAGCAGAGATTAGTGATATATACTAAATAATTTCCGCTAATTCCGCAAAATACTGTAAATTCATAAAATACACACAAAACCATTTACTTTATCTTAGCTGAAATAGTCTACAAAGTAATATTTATTTTAAGCTTACTTTATACTCTAGTGTCTTGAGAAAAAAATCCTTAATATTCAACACCTATCCAAGTAAAATGAGGTTTATAGCACTCTATTGGGCAAAATTTTAGAAATTCATTTTTATTACAAACAATAAACAACAGAAACAAAGCTATTGTTTGCTTTTCAAATTCTTTCTTAATGTCGTTTTTAGAGTTCCGTACCTGTAGAGGAAAAACGGATCACTTTGTTGTCCGTCTGTCCATCTCTAGTATACATTTATATCGAGATCGCAGTGAGTTATGAAGCTGAAATTAACATCAAATATTCAAGTCTACGGTCTCTTTTGGCAAAGCAAAAAAGGGTCAAAAAAAGCTTTTAGGTCGTCGCAATCAAAAAATATCAGCAATTATGCATCTTTCTACATTTAATATGAAATTCAACGCGTAATCAAAACCTATACGAATCTTCCCGTAGACCTACTATTATGGAATTTATTTCGAAAATTATTACAAGCATATAATTGTACTTCATTTCATAAAAAATGAGTGCATAAGACCGCAGCATTAACTTTGTCAGTATTATTTGCCTATTTATACTAAGTACTCTACAATAAATAAAATTTTAAGTATTAGATTATAATCTACTAAAAATTGTTATTAATTTATCACTTTTTCTATTATCAAATGGGACTTTTAAAAAGTAACTTAATCATCACTGTTTGAATAATATATATACTTTATAAAGTATCATTTTGGATTTTCCTGTTCTGCTAAGACAAATTAAGCCATTAAATTCCTCCATTTACACTTTATACCCCTAGGCCACGTGACGGCCTCATTGCCCTAACATTATTGATTTATAAATATGTTATTAGTATTATTTATTTTTTTATATTATATTTGAGGCCTGTCGTGGCGCAGCGGCACAGTGTGACTGTAAAACCGATTGGTTGTGGGTTCGATCACTCGAGGAGATGAAATATTTATTTGAATTTATATTTCCATTTCTTCACTCTGTCGTCGAGGCTAAGAGCGACGTTGAGTTCTGCCACTCAACACGCAATGCCTCCAGAATTCGGCAGAAAGTGGGGAACTCAACATTAGGTTCCCTCTGCCTATCCTTCTGTATGCGTATCTACAGCGTGAAGCTGATTTACAAGTATTTTACTAGGCCATCGTGGCGTAGTGGGACAGCGACTAACTGTAAACGTGACTGTTTTGGATTCAATCCTTACTCGGTACACCGAGTGACACAATGAGGCCGTGGTGTAAATGCATCGATTGTGGGTTCGATTTCCACTTGGGGTGACGAAATATTTAAGATTTTCATTTTCTCTATCTGGTAAAGAGGCAAAGCGCGGCGTTGAGTTCCACTATTTATCACACAATGACTCACACAAGAATTCAGCGGAAAGTGGGAAACCAGAGTGTCTTATTGGGAAAGGGAAAGAGACTGCCTGCCCTGCTAGTGGAGCACAAAACGTCAATTCCCAATCCCATTCCTACACGTTCTCCAATTTACTTCCACCACTTCCAAATAAAATTTACTATAAGAAATAATGAAATGAAAAAGTTTTATTAAAAATATCCTTTTAGATGTCTTAGTCTAGTAACGATTACAAGTATGAAAAGTAAAGCTAAAATTTCTTTCATTTTAAAAATATTCTTAAAATGTAGTATCAATCTTTTATCTGTCTGACGTAATAATGAAACTCTCTAAGATTAATGTTAGCAGGAGTGTTATTTTTTTAATGTTATTACTATATAATATATTTTATAAAATGTCACTTTGAAAGGAGAAGCGAAAATATATTACAAAGATAATAAAAAGTCTGATAGTTAAACTTAGAAATATTTTTTTCGTACTATATTACACACATAACAGGCTAGACAAAGGGAACCTGGGGATCTAGTGTTAAACACTCATTTCTCAGTCTTCCCGTGGTAGTACGCGTGTGTCTTGCAAACTCAATTTTGAACCACTCCTCAGTATTCTATTGAGATAAGGGTGTTCAGTGGCGAAACTGGAAAGAATGGAAAAAATGGAAAGCAAAACTTAAATAAATATTTCATTTCCTCGAATGGTGATCGAACCCACAACCAGTCGCGTTTACAGTCGCAGTTTGTGCCTCTGCGTCTAGAAATCTCGAAATCTTTTTTTTTTATTATTTTTAAATTAATATTTTATTTTAAATCTAACTTCGGATAGAAAGTTATTTTGTTTTTATTGTATTACATGATGTGTCTACATCACATAACGCCGGTTATTTAATAAGAATTTTGAAGTATTTTTAAACATTTTTTAAAGTGTTATTCCACACTTAGGAATTGATTGTATGCAATTTTTATACGTTTTCTAAATAAGTAATTTTTAAGTATGTAGTAGTGTATGAAGTACCTCAGAAAATAATAATCTAATTGCAAATATTTCACAGTCAATTAGTATACATCTATTTATTTTAAATTAATAGATGCTCTAAACCACAACCCTTTCAGGTTTCACCACAAGAGTGATGAAACGAAAGGTAAGACTACAGAATCCTTTTAAGAGAATGTTGGCCGTGCATTGTGATTTATGATTTGTTTTATGTATAGTTAGACGAAGATTTTGGGTTCCTTTTGTCTGGACGTTGTCATGGCCCCCTATTCCTATTTTAAGTGATAAAGAGCTCTGGTTTAATGTGAGTATATGTTTTAAAACTGTGGTTAAATTTTAAAATTAAAGCTGTATCCCACATATATCAGGAGAGGCAGAGGGGACTTGTGAACCTAGTGTCAAGACACTTTCCTACCGATTAAGACACTACCGTTCCCCTGTTAATGCCAAATTAGCTTTGTTGAAATGAAAATACTGAATATGTCATTATCGCCAGTGGAAATCGCCTTTATAGGCGGTGCCCCTGCTCCACGACTGGCTTTAAGCTTAAAATTAGTTTTAAATAATAATTCATTAATATTTTTTTGTAGAGGATTTCATTTTTAATTAAAAATACTTTATGTCCTTAGTGGCGCAATGGTACAGACGTGCGACTGTAAACGAGACGGTCGTGGCTTCGATTTTCACTCGAAGGACTGAAATATTTAATATTTAAATTATTTGCAGGGTAACGGGAGAGTCTGAATGACAAGCTCGATATTTATGAAAATATAGTAATATTCATTTAAATTTCAATTCCCTCTACTCTGGTGTCGAGGCAAAGCTTGGCGTTGATTTCTGGCTCTCAACACGCAATGCCTCCATAATTCGGCAGAAAGGGGGGGACGGAGTGTCTTATCATTAGGTTCTTTCTGCCTACCCTGCTGTGTGCGGGATACAGCGTGAAGCTGATAAATTTCTACCATCGTTTTCCTATACCGGAGTTATTTACCAAAGAAACAACCTCAAATGGCGTACAAGTACACCTTAAGTTAGTAAAGATACAAACATTTATAACTTAGCATTATAACTTAGCACATAACTGAGTATTTCAAAAGTTTATTTTAGAATGCAGTCAAAAGTTTGAAAATTATTAAAAAAAATTTTTTTTCTTTACGATATACTATGCATGGAGTAGGATAAGCAGATGGATCCTAGTACAAAGACCCTCGTACTACTCAATTTTCGAGATATTGCATGTTGAATAACGGAACTAGGCGCCGCGTCTGCCTTCAGAGCGAATAAATCAAAATAATTCATTTCCTCTAGTGGGATTTGAACTCAAAACTGACGCGTTTAAAGTCAGAAGCTGTGCAACTGCGCCACGACAGCGTCTTACAAATAACGGATAAAATTAAAATTGACTGACCTTTAACTTTCGTAAAACAACTGGGTATAGAAAATTTGCTTTAGCTATTTTGATTGCTATTTCTACCTTCTTTGTTTATATAATATTTACAAAGAAAAGAGGTGTTAACTGCCTACAAAATGCTAACAACATACGTAAGTTGTAATAAGCGTATAAAATTTTCGACGTAGCATGATGAGAACTAACGGCTCAGTGGTCTGAGCCCTTGGACACTTTCCAAGAGATAAGAAACCATCCAACCAGACTACCTTTCTCGAAGTCTACTAATATAATTACATACATACTCGTGCGTAGGTACATATTATAATTATAATCATGTATTGAAATTAATATAACACAGTCTAGTCTAGACGTAATTAGGTCAAAATTAAAGTTATCTTGATAGAACAGGGTCTAAATGTAAACAACTCGCTCAATTTACCTGCTGCTTCGCCCTTGTAATGAAATAGAAATAAGTGTAACTGACTGTAAGTACAGTACATTGAGACTATAAATGTGTAAAATAGCCTTAAGTCTAACCTTATATAGGAAAAAAAAGAACAAATAAAGGACAATTTTTTTTTCAATTTGGCGTGCAACCACAGAAACTCTCCAATTTTGTAATGTTAAGATAGTTTAGATTGAACTAAGGCACCAAATGAATTAATTACAATAAGATAAATTTAATATCAATAACAATTTTAAGACACAATATTTATATGACTTGTACCTATATGTTATACCGAGAGAGAAACACCTGCGGCCACAGCTGGCTTAGCATCTTATTAAGATAATGGATGAGAGGATCTACACTTTCGGCAAATAATATAATAAAACGCCACCAATAAATATTACTTCTATTACCACAGAAACAAACTGAGCCAAAATTAAATCTTGCATACCGTAGAGAGGGATAAACGTAAAAATATTGTGTTAGTAATTATTTTCGGACGTCCTGGCGCAACAGTTTTGCTGGTTCGATTCCAATTCATGGGAATGAGTTATATTTCAATACTTTGTTTTTTCTTTTTATCAAAGTTTTCAATACTTTGATAAAAAAAAACTGAGATTAACAAATAATATGCCGATAATTAGGTATAGATTGAGGAACAGAGTCCGTGTCTAGACATATTTTTTAGGGGAAGCTGGACAAGCTTTAAACAGATCTGTTCGAAAATACAGATATATTTTTTTAAGTCGTGCATGAAATTGAAATAAACAGTTTCTTTTTTCATTGTAGCATAGAAAACTTTACATTTAGAGCATTTATTATAAGTTTTCATTGAAAATACTTGATAATGCTGACGATTCTACTATAATTTAATGGCCAATGTTATATATCTCTTACAAAGATTAGAGGAGAAAAAAAAAGTTTTTCCCGTAAAATTAATTGATGTTTTTCTGGGATTTTCTTCATCGTTTTAGATGTGGGAGATTCTGAATTTGACACTGCTGGACTGCTCCCACGACTAATAGCTGGTGAATTTAAAGAAATCCAGTTTCCAGGTTCATAACGTATGAATGTACGTTTCTCCAGAGAAGTTGTAGTTTTTAGGATTGTATAAAACCAGGTGACTCCCCATTTATCTTCTCAGTACCATACTGAACTTGAACTCCAATGACTTCCGACTTTTGTTTTGTTATTAATAATGTGTGCTACGACAAGTTTTGCGACGACATTGTCTTTATTCTTGCATACAATGGAGGTCGTACCTCCCATTAAAACGTTTAAAACCCTTCATAGACGATTCTATACGCTAAGTCACATATCCAACAAATACGTTGTATAATACTTATTTAGGAAACGTATAAAAATTTGAACGTAGCGGGACTCGAACCCGCGCCTCCTGGAAACCGACCAGGCGCTCTGACCACTAAGCCGTGCGTTCTCATCAAGCTACGTCAAAATTTTTATACGCTTGTTACAACTTATTTATCACTACAACTACAACTTATTTAGCATCTCTGTAGGGAGATTTTTACAAATTTCCGCTACCCAAAGATAATTACTAAGAATTATCGTCTGGCAAGAGAGAATACTATTTATTATTCGAGTCCCGCTACGTTCAAATTTTTATACGTTTTCTAAATAAGTATTTTTCTTTCCTAAATGTGGATTAACACTTTAAAAAATTAAACATTTTTTAATAAATAAAAAAAATATATTTATTTAATTTATTTAATAAATAAAATACTGAACATGTCATTATCGCCAGTGGAAATCGCCTTTATATCCTGTACCCCTGCTTGTCTGTTTTCTTTTTTGAGAATGAATCTCTCGCACTTCTATTGTGCTATTTTACCCATTTGCACAAATGTGAGATTATTTCGAAACATCAAAACTGCAGTACCATATATGGACCCATATGCGGTAAAGGGTTAAAATTTATGAGATGAGCACTAGACTATTTTAGAGTAGGCAGCGCCTACCCGGCGCCCATGCTGTTTATTCTACTATATATTATTATACAGCCTGAAGTTAATAAAATAAATATTAATGTATATTTATAGGTGTTTTTCAACAAAAAAAGATATTTAAAGATAAAATAATTAGAAGAGTATATAATGTTGATTAACATATTGCTTAGACAATTGTTTAAATACGTTGCTATCACCAGACGTGACGTCTTTAAGCTGCATATAAATAAAAATATAAAGTGATTCCCTGAAAAATTTTACAGAATATCTAAGTAGAAAAACCCAATTTCAAAAATTATATATTATATGTAAGATTAAATTATCCAATAATCACTGCCGACATATTTTAATAACGCAAAATCTTCGTAAGTTATCAGAATAACTGGGTAACCGAATTAATCAAAGTTTCCAAAATTCATTTCCAACCAAAAATAAGGAAATAGATTTCCTTAATAACCGCTTAATTGGGGTGCCGGGGTTGAAAACATCTTTCAATATAATTTGACCATGATTGATTAACGACTCAATAGTAGCACTCATTGATTTATTCTCAATTAACTTGATTTAACTTCGATTGAATGGATTCTTAAGTTCATAGAAGAACTGTGTGACTGTGTGACTGTAAAACCTGTTGTGGGTTCGATCCCCGAAGAGATGTTCGATCATCGAGGAGATGAAATATTTACTTAAATTTATATTTCCATTTCTTCGCTCTGATGTCGAGGTTAAGCGCGGCGTTGGGTTCTGCCACTCAACACGCAATGCCTTCAGAATTCGGCAGAAAGTGGGGAACGGAGTGTCTTAACACTAGGTTCCCTCTGCCTACCCTGCTGTGTGCGGGATACAGCGTGAAGCTGTTATATTTGAGCTTATTAATTTATCTTTTATTATTGCTCACGATATATACAATGGAGTTGCTGCTAAGCGTCTGACTATAAATATGACTATTGTACATTCGATTTCCACTCGAGGGAGATTATTTTCATTCTCATCAGCATCCTCATCGTCGCTCTGGTAATAAGACAAGGCGAAGTGTAGAGATCCGACTCTCAATACGCAGTGTCTTAAAAATTGGGCGAAAGAGAGAAAAAATATGTCCTAAGGTAAGGCTCCTTTTGCCTACTCTGCTATATACGGGATACAACATGAAGCTAAAAATCATAGCTTGTCATAAATTTCATATATGACCTCTATTTAAAACATATGATTTTAAAGTGTAAAAATGCTAATTTAAAGTAAAAAATAAGAATTGTGAGGTCCAAATCTACACTCGAACTCCAATATAGTTAAATATGTCAAAGTACGCGGAAAATCGGTTTACAAATTTCGATCTCCTACTATAATTCAAAAAGTGATATTACCTCGTTGTCGTTGTGTTGTGTCGTTGTGTTGTACAAAATGAGCAATATCAATATTTAAGAAACTCGCTTTTATGAAAGCTAGTTTCTTAAATATTTAGCTAGCGTTAGGTTATTCACAAAAAATGTGAAAAAAAAAAACAGTGTGACTTATTCTAATATCAATTCCATCTTTCCATCTAATATACTTCGCTAAAAAAAAGATAAACGTCTTCGTTTGTAAATTAATAAAAGTAGACATTTTTATAAAATATACACTAAAATATATATATTTTTTACAACCAACCTTTCATCAATGACAAACATTTGCAAACTCACATTAAAGTGATGTATGGGAGCTGTCATATAGAATACATGATAAGCGTATTTTTTAAAGTATAATATATTGTTTAGCATAATCATACTCGTTCATCATACAGAGGCCAGGCATGGGCATGAGAGACAAGGGCATGGTGCAGGGCCACAAGCTTGTGACGGTAAACGCAACAGGGTGTGGGTTCGATCCCCACTCGATAGGAACCAGATAAGAGGAACAGTATTTTTAAGACGAATAGTATTTTTATATAATATAAAACTTCTCTCAGCTTAAAAGCTAAAATACGAACTCCAATCCAATTAAATGTTCGCCTTTAATATTTTTGTCATCCATTCGATTATTCATAATGATATATTCTTAACTAGGAACTCAAACTCGGCCTCGTCCGCTTATACTTATTGTTATATTGTATCTAAATTATAGAAAATATTTACATATAATAAATTGTAGCCTATGCGTTATTTTTATGTATAAGCTACTACATTACTGCAAAATTTCATCTAAATCCGTTCAGTAGTTTTATGCGTGAAAGTAGGACAATCGTCCATTTTCACAAATTTGAATATTAATATCATATTAAATTAATTAGTTAAAATATAATATTTAGATTATTCATTCACATAAATATTATTAAACCTTACAAAAGTTACTGCATCCAATATTTATACCATAATATAGCTTACGCTACACTAGGTTCCCTCTGCCTACCCTGCTGTGTGCGGAATGCAGCGTGAAGCTGATTTTAATATAGCTTACAAAAACTCTTTGTACTACAAAAGATTTAATAACTCATTTGTTTCTAAGATTCTGTTAAGATTCACGAAAGCAATGCTATAAATAAACTTGGAAACTTTGAGTGTCAGTCAACAGACATTATTACTACTCTACGCGAAGACGGTGAAGTGAAAACAGATGAAAGGGGAAGTTCCTCTCGCTTGGCATCAGACCATTCAAACAATTATAATGGGTTGAGCTAATTTTAGATTGAAATCATAGTTATACTAATAATATAAATATAAAAAAATTGTTTAGGTGTACGCACTAATCTCAGGAACTACTAGTTTGAATGGAAAAATATTTTAATTTTTTTTATCTATTTATCGAAGAAGGCTATTTATTATACATCTACCTATCTTCAGTTAGAGATATCTCGGGCACTTTTAGTTAGTTCCATTTGACCACACGAGTCTAGCTGCAGGTGTAAGCTAGTTATTTAACTAGTTATCACCTGCAATTTCGATTGCGTGGTCTATATATCAGTGAATCGAAAAATGTGGCTTACCCCTTATAAACGAATTTCAGAATACCGAAATGTTAACGGGCCAATTTTTCTGGCCTGTTCTTAGAGTATGGTGTATCGAACGTGCCAGATGAGCACAAATCACTTCGCCAATGGAACGTTGTATGAAGAACATACGTAGAAGCTTGTTTGGTCAATTTTCAATTTCATGTCAACTGTCGGCTTACTAAACGAAGTAGTTTTTACTTATTTAGAAATACTTATTTAGAAAACGTATAAACCCGCGACTCGAACCCGCGCCTCCTGGAAACCGACCAGGCGCTCTGACCACTAAGCCATACGTTTTTGTTGTGCCGTCTCATATAACACGTTGCTATTTTCTTATTATAAGTATAATATAGTGTCTACTTTCTTATTATAAGTATAATATAGTGTCATTTTTATTTTTCCTTTCAAGTAGTCAATTACTGAAAACCTAGTTAAGATTGACTTCTTCACAAGTATTCAGATGCGGAAGTCAACGCCGCAGTTTTTATGTTATAATAACAATAGTCTATTTTTATCTTATAGATACTTTAGAAAATAAAATCTTCTACTAGCTATCTTTTATATTGAAAAATCTTTTCATTTCTATTAATTTTCTTTTATTGTATTACGGCTGCGCTTTGAGCAAATAGAACCAATTTTGATTCACAAAATGTGACGGCATTGTTGTGTATTTTTGATATAATACGTTGTTCATGTTAATATAATAACAAGACCAAATTCCTATTGTAGAATATGTTTTAATATACGTAAGAATATGTATTACAATTAAATATTCAGTATTTTTATTTCTTCGCTCTGGTAACGAGGCAAACCGCGACGTTGAGCTGCGCAACTCAACACGCAATGACTTAAGAATTCGGCAGAAAGTGGGAAATGGAGTGTTTTAGCACTAGAATCCTTTTGCCTACCCTGTAATTTGCAGAATACAGCGTGAAACTGATTATAAATAATCGAGGCCGGTCGTGGCGCAGCGGCACGAGGTGTGACTGCAAAATCGACTGGTTGTGGGTTCGATCTCCACTCGAGGAGATGAAATATTTACTTAAATTTATATTTCCATTTCTTCGCTCTGGTGTCGAGGTTAAGCGCGGCGTTGAGTTCTGTCCCTCAAAACGCAATGCCTCCAGAATTCGGCAGAAAGTGGGGAACGGAGTGTCTTAACACTAGGTTCCCTCTGCCTACCCTGCTGTGTGCGGGATACAGCGTGAAGCTGAAACTGATTATTATAATAAAATATTTTCAACATAATATGTTATAATACAAATTACAAAAAAAAAATAAAAATAATATACCTAAGTGATATTTAAATTTTCTTCTCAATATTAATATAAAAGAAACCGTAGAAGTTTTTTAATGTAGCGTTGCAAAATTCAAAGGGTAGCAAGCTGTGCACTAAAATTTTGGCCTTAATAATTATGAAATTTAATAACACCGCGGGCGCCTCATTGAGTGCTCACGGAGTGCACTTTCGAGACTTAGAACGCAATGTAGTTTTCTTTTACAATATTGCTGTAGTTTCTACTATGGTTTTTTGTTGTATAAATAGTAGAGAGAAAACAGTTGACGATTTCCCAGCTACCGGCCAATTTTTGGGATTTTGCGTGTTGAGAGATGGAACTCAACGCCGCGCTTTATCAACCGGAGCACGGAAATTGCAATAAATTAAATGCAAGCATTCTTTTGAGTAGGAATGAGCCAATAATGTTTATAGATATTGTCACAAAGCACCACGATAGCCTCATCGATACTACTACTATCATAAAGTTTTTTTAAAGTATTTTTATGCCGAGAGTGAGTACTCAGTGATGCGTTATTTCGTTTCAAACTGCATCCACTTAAAACATTAAAAATATCTATGTTTCAGGCACTCTTACACTAAACTAGGCTAGAAAATACTTATATTATAAAATATTTTTATTTTATTTTAATTTTGGCCCAAGACCAATTTTTAGTTACAAGCTGTGTTCCACATTTGTAGGCCTCTGCCTACCGTGCTATTTGTACAGTAGGCAGAGGGAACCTGGGAACCTAGTGACTAAGACACTTCGTTCCTATTAAGACACTTCCGTTCCCCACTTCCTACATATTCTCACGGACTCTATATAAAAAAAAAAAAAAAAAAAAAAAAAAAAAAAAAAAAAAAAAAAAAAAAAAAAAAAAAAAAAAAAAAAAAAAAAAAAAAAAAAAAAAAAAAAAAAAAAAAAAAAAAAAAAAAAAAAAAAAAAAAAAAAAAAAAAAAAAAAAAAAAAAAAAAAAAAAAAAAAAAAAAAAAAAAAAAAAAAAAAAAAAAAAAAAAAAAAAAAAAAAAAAAAAAAAAAAAAAAAAAAAAAAAAAAAAAAAAAAAAAAAAAAAAAAAAAAAAAAAAAAAAAAAAAAAAAAAAAAAACGGTCTCTATATATTCTATAATATTTTTTTTTAATTTAAAGATAATTTAAAAAATCTTTAAGAGTATACCATAAGTATAAACCAATATTATATGTATTGCTTAAAGAAAAAAAAAACGGAGAATGATAGAATGCACTATATCTAAACAAAAACCAAAAAACACGGCTTATATTTAAACGGTGTTTCGCATAGTAGAGTGGGCACAGACCTAGCTAGTGTCAAGCCACTCTGTTCTATACTTTCCGCCCAAATGTAAATCACTGAGTGTTTAGTGACGAATAGACTACGACACAATGATAATGTAGTATCATCGAGTGTTTCTGTTCGAACACGAGTGTCTCTAATTGCAAAATGTATTTATTGTGTCACAAATATTAATGTATCAAAACGTCTAGTGTACTTGATTTTTTTTTTCGAATAGGTTTGACATTTAAATACATTATCACCAGTCAGTGTGTGAACAGCTCAGAACCAAAAAACCCCTTTATGCAAACAGTATATACATAAATGTTATACATTTATGCCAGAATTACTGTCTTAATCTATTCGTATCATTATTACAAATTATTCCCTCTAATGGAGGTCGAACCCTTTACAATCACGTTAACAGTTAGATATTGTCGCACTGCGCCGCTGCTGCGATGACCAAAGAAAACAGATTTTCCAGATGTGCCATATGTTCTTCTCGTGCCATATGTTCTTATCAAACCAGCCAGTTCTTAAACAATAACGTCGGCAGCTTCTTAGCACTAAATCAAAAGGAAATAATGAATAGAGAATTGTGACTGAAATCGCTCGTAAAAATCCGAAGGGTTCCAAATTCGATTCCAGGTTATGTCTCTCACTGGTGTCTATCAGTTGAACGCAATAGCTTTGTGCAATTTTCCGAAACGCATATTAAAGCTTGAAACATTTTTATTTAAATTGTGACGGCTAGTTCATTTTGTAAATGTTAATTTCGTTGTTTTCACATACAGTTCTGGTTGTGGAGTATTATTATTTTTTTTTAGCTTCATGTTATGTCCTGCAAAAAGCTGGGTAGGTAGAGGAACCTGGACATGTAGTGATAAGACACTCTGTTCTCTGTTAAGACACTTCCGTTTCCCACTTTTCGTCGATTTCTTGAGGCGTTGCGTATTGAGTGGTGAAATTCAACGCTACAATTATTTTTATTCATTGACTTATATCGCGCAAACTAAATGAGGGCGAACAGAATGGAAGGATCTAATCCAAGTACATTTATTTAAAATTGCATCGGCGTTGCGTGTTGGGTCCCAGAACTCAACGCCGGGCTTTGCCTCGTTACCAGAACAAGGAAATGATAATAAGTACATGTAATTTTCTGGAGTGACAATCGACGCTGTCATATGCCGCCGTAGTATTATACAGTACAAAAGAAAATAACAAAGCGAAATATAATCTCAATAATGAAATGTATAATGTCAATCAAAAATTAAGAGACAATCTGTTTTAACGAGGATCAAAGTCAACTTGATTATTTTCTCATTTGAATTTAAAAAGAACGCGTTTGAAGTAATAATTGAGTTTCAATCTTTACAAATGTTTTTAATTTCTTTCATCTTCAAGTGGACAGTAACAAGCCTAATGGAATAAATGCTAAGATTATATGTATTTTTTTTAACTTCATCTATTTACAAGGAAAAGAGAAAGAAGTAACAAATCAGTTGGTTTTCTTAAAATGTGGCTTCTCGAAGCCACGGTAAGCAGACTCGGTACACAGAGAGGAAACACTCGGTTCACCAATTTCCGCCGGAATTCAAGACATTCAAACTTTTTATAGCTTTATGTATCTCCAGCATATCCGGCATATCAGTAGCAGCACTAGTCTGGTGAAAGTAGTATATAAGAGTAAATTACTCAAGAACATTTTATCGTAACAGAGTTGGTCAGTGTTTTACTATAGACACAAAGCATGTTCGTTCAATGGCCACTGGGGTGGAAGGTTATTATTTTATTTTTTGCAGCTTCACGCTGTATCCTGAACATAGAAGGATATATGCAGGATATAGGGTGAAGCTGCAGCAGGATAGGCAGAGGAAACCTGGCACCTACTTTTAAGACACTCTGATCCCATTAAAACACTTCCCCACTCCCACCAAATCCAAATTCTGCCTTTCAACTGGAATGCTGGAGGCTGGAGGAGCTCAACGCCGCGTTTTACTTCTTTATTAGAGTGAGGAAACGAAAACACTAAATATTTCATTTCCTTGAGTGGGAATTGAACCTACCTGTACTATTTACAGTCGCACGCTTGTACTCCAGCGCTTCGACTGGCCTCGTATATGGATTATATTTAAAATATTCAAATTTCTCCACTATAATGCGGCGTTGACTTCCGCAACTAAACTTAAAATTACTTAAAAGTTAAACAGCCATACCAGCGCCAATTTGATCACTACCAGCCGTTTGGTCGAACGGTGCCGGCTTCTAAGTGGGCTGTGGATACACCTGTGAAATTCAATATAACAACATGAATGAATATACATACATAAATGGAATTAAGATATATTATAAATAAATAAATAAATCAACTTCACGCTGTATCTTGCACACAGCAGGGTAGGCAGAGGGAACCTAGTGTAAGACACTCCGTTCCTCACTTTCTGACAAATTCTGGAGGCATCGCGTGTTAAGTGGCAGAAATTAATGCCGCGCTTTGCCTCGACACCAGAGCGAAGAAATGGAAATATAAATTTAAGTAAATATTTCATTTCCTCGAGTGGGGATCGAACCCACAACCAGTCGGTTTTACAGTCACATTTTGTGCCGCTGCGCCACGACTGGCCTCTATATATAAGACATATTATTAAAAAGTATAAATATAATTTTGTGATTTTTATTCAGACTTATGTTGTTTTTCTGCAGGGTAGATAAAGGCAAAGGGAATCTAGTGTAATGTCACTATCCTCCACCTTTCACCCGAATTCGATGCATTGTAAGTAGATTGATGTAAATCAACATCACTATTTAATAAGATAAGGAATTCTTTTTAGGGTTCCGTACCTTTTAAGAAAAAAAGGAATCCTTATAAGATCACTTTGTTGTCTGTCTGTCAAGATCCTTTATCATAGAAATGCTTAGAGATATCGAGTTGAAATTCAAGCCATATATGCAGATTGTCGATCCCATGATTTACTGAAAAAAATCGTATTTCTACATTTACCTAAAAAGAAGATATTGCTGTTTATATCGCAAAAAACGCTTATTTCGACACTATAAAGGGAATCAAAATTAATAGGGTACCTTCGGTTGACCTATAATTATGAATTTTTTCAGCTAGCATCTACTAGTAGCACTATTCAGCTTCACCCTGTATCCCGCACACAGCAGGGTAGGCAGGGGGAACCTAGTGTGAAGACACTCCGTTCCCCACTTTCTGCCGAATTATGGAGGCATTGCGTGTTGAGTGGCAGAACTCAACGCCGCGCTTTGCCTCGACACCAGAGCGAAGAAATGGAAATATAAATTTAAGTAAATATTTCATCTCCCCGAGTGGGGATCGAACCTACAAATAGTCGGTTTTACAGTCACATTTAGTGCCCCTGCGCCACGATTGGCCTCACTGGTAGCACTAGTTCAAGAAAATATTTGAAAATTGTACATTAAGGATTAAATCCTAAAAAATAATGGCCTTAAGTGGTGGGCAAAATTTGGTATTATAGACGTTGGTCCAAATGCGGTATCAGATGAAAGGACTCTGGCTAAGCTAAGCTTGTATTCCAAAAAAGACAGTTTACTTTTCTAAAAGCAAATAAAAAATAAAAAAAAATCAGCTTCACGCTGTATCCCGCACACAGCAGGGTAGGCAGAGGGAACCTAGTGTTAAGACACTCCCGTTCCCCACTTTCTGCCGAATTCTGAAGGCATTGCGTGTTGAGTGGCAGAACTCAACGCCGCGTAAAAGCAAATAAACATTATAAAAATAAGCATTTTATAAAACTCTCAAACAAATGTCAGTTTTATTAATGAAAATACCAACTTTGTCAGTCACGTCTTTTGACGAGTTAAATACCGGTGCTAATATCAAAGTAACTTCATTAAGTGAAGTCAAAGTAGCATTTATAAAAAGCGAACGACGAATAAAAGGAACATCCGGCTTTTGTCTTCCCGGATGTCCTTCCACTCTACTTTTTTCTAAGAAATGTGTAGATATCTTTTAAGGAAATGTATATTGAAAATTTATGAATTTTATTATGGTTAAAAATAGAAGAGAATAAAAATATTATTTCCAAATTTTATAGTGTTTTAGATACTTACAAAAATATTCAAAACTCTTTTATAATAAGCGGAATAGTCGGATTATATTTATAGAACGTAATAAATTTGACTTTATGTTTCGAAAATTCTTGTCTTTTACAATTTTAAAGCGTATTCCACACTTAGGAAAGAAAATATTTTTTTGAAAACATATAGAAATATTGAACGTAGCGGAAATTGAACCCGCTTGACGCAATTCTTATACAACAGATTTATTCAGCTTTAGGGTTTGTCACGTATAGTAGCTTAACCAGAAAATAGGAAAGAAAAAAGTAAGGAAAATCTGTTCTCTCTTTTCTGTCGATTTATTGGTGGAACTAAACGCCACACATGTACCATTAATGTAATACCTAATAGGGATTCGAAACCGCAACTCTCACATTTACAGTTACACGCTGTCCCATATATTGTATTAGAATATATTGATTGGATTGTAACTTACTAAAATCGTTAGTCATAGGTTCAAACTATAAATTCTCATAAAACAATTTTCCTGCACTGTCAGCCAAATCCTTAGGATTTGTTGTATCATCAAGTGACATAGTAAATAAGCAAAAAGTAAAAAAAAACAGGATTTGTCATTTTTCTTATAGAAATAACTTAACAGTAATTGACACCAGTCGTGGCGCAAGGGCACAAAGTATGGCTGTTAAAGAGACAGGTCGTGAATTCGATTTCTACTCGAGAAAATTAAATATTTAATATTTTTATTTTCTTCACTCTGGTTCAATTCGGCGGAAAATGGAGAACGGAGTGTCCTAACTCTTCAAAATTCGGCCCTCTGTTTATCCTGATATATGTTGAATACAGCGTAAAGCTGATATAAAAAATAATATAATAAAAAATAAATAAATCAGCTTCACGCTGTATCCCGCACACAGCAGGGTAGGCAGAGGGAACCTAGTGTTAAGACACTCCGTTCCCCACTTTCTGCCGAGTTCTGGAGGCATTGCGTGTTGAGTGGCAGAACTCAACGCCGCGCTTAACCTCGACACCAGAGCGAAGAAATGGAAATATAAATTTAAGTAAATATTTCATCTCTTCGAGTGGAGATCGAACCAACAACCAGTCGGTTTTACAGTCACACTCTGTGCCGCTGCGCCACGACCGGCCTCGAATAAAAATAACCGAACAATAATAATGATAAAATAAATTAGTATAATAATAACAAAAGACAGCCTTTATTTAATTAAAGTATTGTACCGAGACCATAAAAGGGTACACTCTATCAAAATACGTCAAATTTTATTGCGTACTATTATGTCCGAATTTAGAAGAATCTTTTGTACTCATCGTTTTTTAATAGCTCTCAGCGAATACACCCCTAAAGCCTGTAATCACGCTAAAGCATATAAATCAAAGTATACTTCCATATGTATATGGAAGGAAATTAATAATTTGTAGCAATTGTATTATTTATTTTTTTATTTCGTATATGAAATATAATAGTATTGTAAGAACAGCGTTAGGTTCCACAATTAAACAGGAGCATATCTCAAAGCTGCGTACGGAGTCTAGAGTCTTGATGCAGAGGTACAACTGTAAGCACGAGCTTCACGCTGTATCCCGCTCACAACAGGGTAAGCAGAGGGAACCTAGTGTTGAGGCACTCCGTTCCCCACTTCCCGCCGAGTTCTGGAGGCATTGCGTGTTGAGTGGCGGAACTCAACGCCGCGCTTTGCCTCGATACCAGAGCGAAGAAATGAAAATATAAATGTAAATAAATATTTGATTTCTTCGAGTGGGGATCGAACCCACAACTAGTCGATTTTACAGTCACACTTTGTGCCACTGCGCCACGACAGGCCTCATGTACATATGTATATCTATTTAAATTATACATTTTTCATTTGTAAAAATAAATTAAAAAATAAAATTATTCAATGATTATTTTATCATTCCTCCTGTTTTAATAGTATGCCATATAAAATTTGGAGACACTGATAGGACTGTATTTAAAAAAAAACATATTTGTCTAATTTCTATTAATTTAACTTACAAGATACCTTCAAAAGTTCAAGAACTACAGTTTTTATATAATAGATAAGAACTCCGAACTGAAATCCGTATCGTTGATTAAAGTAATTTGGAACCTAATCTATAATAAAACTCTTACATCTAACATAACGGATGGACAGACAGAATTAGATATATTTTTTATCGTGAAATATCACCAACGTTTTACGATCTATTTAGACGGGATTGTAATAATAATAATTAATTTTAAGAAAACTACCGTGTCTTACTTGTGTGATGAAATCAAACATCTCGAAACTTATATAGAACCTATATTTATTTCCTTTCCAAGATTATCTATAAAATTTTTAATATTTTTATTTTTTTACTCTGGCAACGAGGCAAAGTGGGGCGCTGAGTTTCACCACTGAACACTCATTGCCTCGAGAATTCGTCGGAAAGTGGGGAACGGAAGTGTCTTAATGGAAGCGGAGTATCTTGACACTAGAACATCAGGTTCCCTTTGCCTACCCTGCTCTACGTACATGACACATTTTGAAGCTTTAAAAAAAACATGAGTGTGTTATGCTCGATGTTGTCATTGTAGAGTTCAGACTAAGAAACACATCTAGAGTGGTCAACTCCACAAAGAATCATCTTGCAAAGAAATAGATCTTGTTAGTGAATAAAGAAAGAGATTAACATAAGTTTTTTTTTACTTTCCCGCTGTATAGCGCATATAGCTGAATATACAGAGGGAACCTAATGTTAAGGCCACACACTGAATTTCAGAGACGTAGAGCGCTGAGTGGCGGGGAAATAAAAATATTAAATATTTCATTCCCCCGAATTGGAAACGAATCCACAACCGTCGCGCTTACAGTCGCACGCTTGTGCCACGACGACTTCAAAATCTTTTGTGGCACTTAATATTAAATCGTACTAATGTAAGTAATATTATTATGAAATATTTTTTAAGTATAACTGAAAAAATATATATAAAATATTCTCAGCTTATTTCGGCAAAATAGGCCAGTTCTTTGAGATTAGGCGTAAACGAACCACCATATATGCTCGGCACGAGGGTACAATTTATTAGGATTCGTATTTCGTATACACACAATATAAATGATGACGGTGGAACAACTAAAACATAATAAAATATGTATTTATTTACTGTGCTATTTTTATAATCATTAGAATTAAAAGGCCCAGTCATGGCGCAGAAGCACAAGTGGGTTGGTGGGTTCGATTCCCACTCTCCCTCTCTCTGCCTACCCTGCTACATACGCAATACAGCGTGAAGCCGAAAAAAGTGCTTTAGAAATAGATTGAGGATGGTTCTAGACATGCTGAGATAATTTCGCTTATAAAATATACATTTATCTTATATTTATATAACAACATATTGAGGCCATTGCGGCGCAGGGGAACAACATCTGACTGTAAACGCAACAGTAGCGGGTTCGATTCCTACTCGGAGAAATTAAGTGTTTTCATTGCTCCACTCTTGTACCTTGAGTTATGCCCCTCAATTTCTCAATGTCTCTAAAATTAAGCGGAGAAAGGGGAACGGAATGTCCTAACACACTAGGGTCTCTATGCCTATCCTAATATATACAGCAAGAAATAAATAAAAACAACATATTATAAATAATAAATACACGTTTCCACATAAAATACAAACCTGCCAATACTTATAAAGCACATATGCATGATGCTAGCGGAACAGGCGAGGACGTCGCATGTCACGTACACGTTGCACCAAGCAACGCCCAAAATAATGAAGTATTATTTAAATTGTATGAACATATAATATAAAAAAAATATGTTGTGAAACTCTCGTCGTGCAGCGGCACAGGATCTGGCTGTAAACGCGACGACTGTAAGTTCGATACCCTCTGGTGGAAGTGGATTTAAATCGTTATCGTGCTCTGGTCATAAGACAAAGTCTCGAAAACAGGGGCTTAAAGTCGGTAATGGACTGTCTTAATATCTTCTTCGAATCATAATATATATAAATCTTCGAATTCTAGTAAAGTTTCTAGTTTTCACGCTTTATGTCTGTCTACCCCAAAAAGAGAAAAGGAAATGTCAAGCAAAAATGCTACGGTGATGTAAACTAAAGCTTTCCCGTAAAACATATTAATAAGCTTTATAAGTAATTTTAGCCAGTTAATTTAAAAATGTACTCCATAAAACCCCATACTCTCTGGCACAGGGCCAGAATTTAGTTTTGCTGGGCTTAAGATTTTTTTGCAAACATTGCTAAATTGTAGCTAGTTGAGACTCTCCTGACGCAGTGGGACAGTGTCGGCCTATAAAATGTGTAATTTCTTACTCAGCTATGCGGGAAAAAAAACGTCAAGCTATAATATAAAATAAAAATCTAAATTTCACCTTGTCAATTTGTATAAGGAAAAACCAACAGTTTTCCAAATTCAACCAATATTTATTCAGTATCGGTGTCAATCAAACAATGTTATAGCATTGAAACGCAAATATACAGTTCAAATGACTGTATCAGAAAAAACTGAGCTTAAATTTTATTTGTAAATTGTTTAACGTTTTCTTTTTTTAATTCTTCTGTTTATCCCTATATATATTTTTGTTACTATTTCTGTATGCTTACGATTTTCAGAAATGATCCTGTTAAGTAACCCTCTAATTCCTCCCTACTGCAAGACATCTGCTCATACACCACGTAGATTTATAGAAACTTTGCACCGAGGAATTGAACCCATAACTATTGCATCCTATAATACTTTTATACATACATATATGTATAATATAATAAATGTGAAAGTTAATGAAGATGGATGATGTTCCACATTTACGCAAAAAGTACTGAACGGATTTAGATAAAACTTTACAGCAATAGAGCTTATACATCAAAATAACACAGAAAGAAGCGTACTTCTTGTAAAGATTTTGTAAAATTTGACTCTAACCGACAAGAAGTTTAACCGGGCGAAGCCTCGGGTTTCTTTAGTGTGTAATAAAATACAAAAATAATAAATATAACAAAAAATCACGGTAACGAATGATAAGATTTGTAAATTAATCAAAATACTACTACTATTTTTGGCGGACCTCTATATCAGTGATTCTCAACCACTGTGCCGCGGCACTTTTGTGTGCCGCCAAATTTCAATTGTGCCGCCAAATTTTGTAAATATATAATAATGTTAATATAATTAAATTATATCATTTAAAAAAATATATATTTTTAACATGAAAATATATTTAAATCCACAAAAAATAAATTCGTATATTTAAAATTTTTGTCATAAACTATTTATGCACTGTGTTGTAGTAAATAATTTATCTTTGTGTGCCGCCAAATTTTCTTTGTGTGCCGCCAAATTTTGAAATCGTTAAATATTTTGCTAATAATTGCGGCACATAGCCGCAACAAAAAAATGGTTGAGAATCACTGCTCTATATCAAGATTAGTATACCTGCCAAATTCATCTTAGCCAAACGTTGGCGTCAGTTTAATATTTCATGCAAAAATATGATAAGTTATACAGTATAATATATTGCGGAATATTTAATATTTTTTACTACGAGTATATACAATCTTGAATAATATTTGATTTAGTATACGATGAAAGTGAAAGTATCTGTCTGTATTTGATTTTTAACCGACTTCAAAAAGGAGGTAGTATATTATTAGGACTTAGATCAGTAGCTTCAGGTGCACTTATTTGTCTTTGACTAAAGATTGAAATCACAAATAAGAATATAAAAAAAAAATTAAATCAGCTTCAAGCTGTATCCCGCACACAGCAGGGTAGGCAGAGGGAAACGAGTGTTAAGTCACTCTGTTCTCCACTTTCCGCCGAGTCCTGGAGGCATTGCGTGTTGAGTCGTGAAACTCAACGCCGCGCATGGCCTCAACATCAGAGCGAAGAAATGAAAATATAAATGTAAATAAATATTTCATTTCCTTGAGTGGGGATTGAACCCACAACCAGTCGATTTTACAGTCACTCTTTGTGCCTGCGCTACGTCTGGCCTCAGAAGAACATAATAATTTATTTATATAAATTTAAGCTTTTTATAATATTAATATTATTTTGTTTAGGTCTTGGCACCGACTTCAAACCTCTTAGTACGTAGTACATACTAATAACAGCATTGTATTAACATAAAAGGTAGGCTTGCGTAAGAAGCATTCTAAATTGTTAATTTATTTTATACTTATTTAGGAAATATATAAAAATTTGAACGTAGCGGGACTCGAACCCGCGCCTCCTGGAAACCGAACAGGCGCTTTGACCACTAAGCCATACGTTCTCATCAAGCTACGTCGAAATTTTTATACACTTGTTTATTTAAAAAAATAATTAAGTTTCCTAAATAAGTATTTTTCTTTCTAAGTGTGGAATAACACTTTCAAAATGTTTAAAAATATTTAATAAATAGCATTCTCTCTTGTCAGACGATAATTCTTAGTAATTATCTTTGGGTAGCGGAAATTTGTAAAAATCTCTAATATAAATTAGAGATAACTCTAAGTACCGAAGTTTGGTATCCGGAACAACAAATGTCTTACAACAATTTCAACTAAATTAGTAATTACATTCACTTGAGTCTAACGCTACATTCAACGTCGTAGCTCCTAAAATCCAAGGAATTGTTCGAACATTGGAAACAACTGTAAGTAGTTTCATTGTGAACGTCCAAATCTAATTCGCAACTGAACTCTATATACTTTCTGTAGGTACCACACTCCAGACCCGAGGAAAANGGTAGAATGCATAAGAATTGACGACGCGCCTGATAGTGGCGTGGTCGGTAATCGGTAGGTATCGTATAAAGACTTCGACGATATACGTATCTCATATATCGACAAATATATTCGCGCCTCCATGGGCGAATGTATAATACAAGTATTAATTTAATATTCACAGTATTTTATTCACTCTTATTTTATTTCTAAACTCAAAATACTATTGAAAAACATCATTAAATATTTCTTAAGTAAAAACAGGTAATTAAACTTACAATAATCGCCTTATTTTAAGATAGCAACTTAATAAAATATTGCAATTCAATGTAACTTCATTACAATCAAATCATTCTTAATTAATATATACAATTGAAATAACTATATCGACAATATAATTATATACTAAAATAAGGGTCAGGGCTATATACATAATTCGAATTCAAATAATTTTATTCAAAATAAGAAGGTACATGCTTCATTTTTTGAACGTCAAACAATTTACCACCAGTTCGCTAAAGTTAATACCTCAGACCTGAGAAGAACCGGCGCAAGAAACTCAGCGGGACCTATTTTGTTAAATCAATTTTATACAAATACATATTTAATTATCTGTGACAATGATACCTTTGAAACAGACTGGAGCGAGCATTTCATTCCCAAGGCGTGTTATCATTTACAAAATCATTAATTTGGTAATAACCTTTAACACACAAGTGTCTTTTCACAATTTTTTTTAAATCGTGATATAGAAAATTCTCTGACGTTACAAACATACAAACAAACATAATAAGATAAGATAAGAAACTGAACCCACTTGTAACAATTGTTTTATAATGAAACTTTGTAGTTATACCGCTGAGCTGACAATACAATAATGTACCATCATTGAGCTGGTCTAATAATGGGGCCAGGATTTGAATAGTGCAACTCTTCAGAGGTTACAGGTAAACGTGTCTGGGCACAAGCACAAGCGTGTGACGAAATATATATTTTAATATTTTCATTTCTTCGCTCTAGTGTCGAGGCAAAACACGGCGTTAAGTTCCCCCACTCAACACTCAATGCCTGAAGAATTCAAAGAAAAACGGAGAATGGATTGACTTAACACTAGGTATTTCCTTTGATTACTCTGATGTGTGCGTATATAGCGTGTCACATACTAGTATTTTCTATACATGGCAATCAAGCGTACAATCACATATTATAAGTAAATAGTAAAAAAAAATTAACCTACAAAAATATTTACTATTTTATTTTTAAGAAATAAAAATTTCAAAAGCCAAATTAAATATTTGATTGAAAGTTCAATTCAAGAATAAATTAATGAAATATTCTCGTGCCAATTTTTAGAACTAACAGCGATAATTGGCTTACCGCACCGTCCAAATAAGCATTTCTTTTAATTTTTTATATCTAACTAAAGTTGCGTAGCGCGACGTATTTCGTAATTTATAATAGTGTAAAATAGTATTATTTTTACTTTTTCTTTTTTTTTCAGCTTCACGCTGTATGCCGCAACTGTGAGGAGAGGGAGCCTAATGCTAAGACATTCCTCTCCCCACTATCCGCTGAATTCTGTAGGCATTGCGTGTCGACACAAATTTGTCTTTGCTTATAACATAAAAATGTCAGTAGTGTCAGTCCTACACAAACTATCACCATCACGGAAGGTAATACTAAAATTGTTGGCAATTTTTACTCAGTATAGGATCGACTGTTAAGGTGCAATATCTACACATATTGCTACTTATGCAAGATATCTACTACGGATGTCATATGAATTGATGTGGAAATGGAAATAACTTCGCCTAGACGGAATGGGTCTTGTAATAAGGAAACATTTGCCGTATTTGTGAACAGAAATACAATGTAATTTAATGTACTTGTATATTAGTTATTTTGTTTATATAATACACTCTGATGATAATAAGGCAGTTAGGTTTTGCTTTGAGATCAATTGTGGCGAAGGGGCACAAAGTGTGACTATAAACACGACAGGTCGTGGGTTCGATTCTTACTCGAAATATTTAATATTTTCATTTCTTCGCTCTAGTGTTGAGGCAAAACGCTGCGTTAAGTTCGTCCACTTAATACGCAATCCCTCCAGGATTTGGCGTGAAATGGGGAATTTATTCCCTCTGGTGTTGAGGCGTTAAGTTCCTCCACTCAATACGCAATGCCCCCAAAATTTGGCGGATGGGAGGAACAGAGTTTCTTAACATTGCTGTGTGTGGGATACACCGTGACGCTACAAAAAACTAAGTTCACTGTCCAGCAAATAGCATATTAGCCAGGAGGAACCTAGAATGAATACACTCCGCACCGCCCAATTTTTGAGACATTTTGCGTGGTGAGTGACAGAACTCAATAAAGTTACGCCTTGTCTTCTTCCAGAGCGAGAAAATAAAAATACTCAATTCTTCCGAATGACAATCGAACCCGTAATAGTCGCTTTTGCATAAAAAACTCCAATCAAATTAATAATAATAATTTGTTGCCTATATATTTCAGAAAACACAATTGTAATAATGAAACTTTATTCATACAACAAGCTTTTGAAACAAGCTTTACTAGTGCAAAGTGTTTGTAGTCAAAGATCTGATGAAAAATGTCACTGCATTAGTCACGAGCATATTTGATGAAAAAGTTACGGATGTTAGAGATAATGTTTGGTTTTTTAGTAGCTACGGAAGTTTTTATTTTATTTTACGATCCTTTATTTGACTTGCCGTTTTCGTATGTTTCTTAAGGAGGCTTTAGACCTGGAAGAGGATGTATTAATCAGATCTTTTCCCTCCGCATGATCACGGAAAAATTTTTGGCCGTTAACCAAAAAGTTTTCTGTGCTTTTGTGGACTTGGAAAAGGCGTTTGACAGAGTTGTAAGAGCGAAATTATGGGAGATACTACCCCGGTACAATGTGAGCGGACCCTTGCTGCAGGCTGTAAAGTCTCTTTACAGAGATCACTCAGCCTGCGTGCGAGTAGGAGCTGGCATGTCGCCCTGGTTTGACATCCGATCGGGTGTTAAACAAGGTTGCGCCATGTCAGCTTGGTTGTTCAATTTGTATTTGGATAGCTGTCTCCAAGGAGTGAAACAAAGTGATATGGGAGTGAAAGTAGGTGACCTGAATGTGAATTGCCTGCTGTACGCAGATGATGCAGTGCTTATTGCATCATCAGAATGCGAGTTGCAGGCATTGGTCACCACTCTGAAAGAAGGGTGTGAATATAATGGTCTAAGCCTCAATGTGAATAAGACAAAGGTTCTGATTTTTGAAAGAGATGAAGAAAGGACGGAATGCAAGATCAGTGTAAATGGTAAGATATTAGAACAAGTGAATGAAGTGGTATACTTGGGAAGTATGTTCAGTAGAGATGGAAGATACGAGATGGATGTGGAAAGGCGTATTGCTGCCGGTAACAAGGTTAACGGAGCCTTAGCTGCATTGATGAGACGGCGAAACGTCAGCACAGCTGCGCGTTTGGCCGTACACAATGCAGTTTTGGTACCGACTCTGTTATACGGCAGCGAAACGTGGGTATTACAGAAGAAGAATGAAAGAAAGATGAATGCTGTGGAGATGCGATCTCTTCGTAGGATATGCGGAGTCAGCTTAGCTGATCGAATCCGCAATGAAGAGGTACACAGAATGGCAGGTACTAGCGAGGATGTCACAGTGAGAATGAAGAAGAACGTGCTCAGCTGGTTTGGGCACGTCGAACGAATGAGTGATGAAAGAATGGCAAAAAAGATTTATGATGGAAAAGTGAGCGGTAAGAGAGGTAGGGGGAGACCTCGGTTGACCTTCGAAAACACAGTATCAAAGATACTGGAGGAAGGTCACGTAAAAAGCATGAGGACCCCCCGAAGGGCATGTATGAAGAGGTTGATGACAGTGGACGAGGCGAAAGAGGTATGTAGAGACCGTAGCGTTTGGCGCTCCGTTCTCTCTGACTACCCCGCAAAGGATAAAGCGTGAAGCTAAGTAAGTAAGTAAGTAGTAAGTTCTAATACCAATGACATAAAATATAATAAATATTGTCGCTAATCTAATCTAAACAAAATAGCAGATCACAAATGTTTGCTCCTAACATAGGCAAATGAAAGGGTTTGATTTGTAAAATACAATACACAATAAAAAAATTAAAAAATTGTTTTGAATTTGAATTCTTTAAGCGTAAAGCTTATAGGTCGAGGCAAAAATATTTTCGTGTTTTGAATGTATTATTAGTAATCAAACCTCTTTGGCTGTACTGAATGTAAGTTGTTTTTTTTTATTACTAACTCTAAATAAGGTAATAAAGTGTACATATATAATAAGTTTACAATTACATATGCTGCCCCATATGGCGTCATTTGAAGTTTTTAGCATATTTGTTATAATGTTCATTAATTAAGATTATTTTTCATACGAGTACTTTAATACGAATTCCTAGCAGCATTTTTCTATTCATTTCAATTTTTATTGATAATTTTAAAAGCAATAAACGACAATATGAAACGCCTCCAAGGTCAAAAGCATAATATGACGACATAATAAAATGTGGAGTGTCACTTGTAGCGGAAATATATTTGGTTGGCAACTAAGTAATTGCTTATTTCACTCATAGATGGCTTCAGTTGAGTTTTTAGGTTTGCAGTCGTAGGTCAAATGTAAAACATATTTTGTTATTTGATAGTTGGCAATTCAGTTATCCAATAGTAAAAAAAGTTTTTTGATCAGTTGCGTAGTTTTCGTTCGAAAATCAAAAGAACATTTTTGTCATATTTTGATTTTTTATTTCCGCAAAGGGAAAACCGCATCGCAAGTTCATAAAAAGCTATGTGCTATTTGTGGCGACGAAACCTTAAAAGAACGGCAGTATCAAAATTGGTTTGCCAAATTTCGTTCTGGTGATTTTTCACTTAAAGATGAAAAAAGCTCTGATCGTCCAGTTGAAGTTGATGGCGTCCTAATCAAAGCAATAATCGATTCGGAGATTACAGAGAAGCTTCATTGAAGATTGCAGAAAAGCACTTACAACAACTTGGCTATGTTCAAAAACTCGATACATGGGTTCCTCACGAACTAAAAGAAACGCATTTAACGCAACGAATTAACAGCTGCGATTTCCTAATGAAACGTAATGTTAATGATCCATTTTCAAAACGATTGGCAACTGGAGATGAAAAATAGGTTGTTTACAACAATATCAAGCGGAATAGATCGTGGAGCAGGCCAGGTGAACCAACTCAAACAACATCAAAAGCTGATATTCATCAAAAGAAGGTTTTGTTATCAGTTTGATTGTATTACAAAGGAATTGTCTACTTTAAACTCTTACCACCCAACCGAACGATCAATTCTGATGTCTATACTGAATAACTAACGAAATGAAATAATGCAGTTGAAGAAATGCGGCCCGAATTGACAAATCGAAAAAGTATTGTATTCCATCACGACAATGCAAGGCTACACACATCTTTGGCCTCTCGGCAAAAAATATTAGAGCTTGGTTGGGATGTTTTGCCACAGCTACCAAATAGTCCTGACCTTGCACCATCTGATTACTTTTTGTTTCGATCTTTACAAAACTCCTTGAATTGTAAAAAAATAAATAATGATGATGATGTCAAATCGTACCTGATTCAGTTTTTTGCTAAAACCACAAGTTTTATGTACGTCATTATGATGCTGCCTGAAAGATGGCAAAAGGTCATTGATCAAAATCAAAAAGTGGCGGATATATGTAAGTGCGGGGCTCCGAAAATACATAAATGTACATTATTCATACAAAAATAACTCTTAAAAGATGTCATACAAAAATTAAATGGTAATTATTATCAGTATAACCAGTGAAACAGACCGAGCCCTTCTCCAACAAGTATGTGACGAAAGCTTTTAGATGGAAACATGAAATATAAATGTAAATTACATAATTTGCTGTACTCAGGAGGGCTGAATATAACTCTCTCAGTCATCACCATTCACATAAAATACTGAAAATTTTGTGTTTTACTCTATTTATGTATTAACGTACTACGTTTTTATATTATACTACTGTACGTACAACTCGTACATACGTATTACTTTTTCCTAAAAGTTGTATGGAGTCATACAATATTAAAAATAAATTTCGTATACATTTTTTTTTTACTTTAAAATTGAAGGAAAATTTAATGAACGTCTTTTTTTGCATAGTACGTCAAAAAATTCGGCGGAAATTAGGAAACGAAGTTTCTTAACACTAGGTTGCTCCTGCCTACCCTGCTATATGAGGGGTATACAGCGTGAAGGTGATTTATTTATAAAAAAAATAAATGAAGTTATTTTGAGGTTTCTTTATAAATGTTTTTAGTCTATCTTCTAGTCTAGTAATAACACTACACGTTCCCGACATTTTATGAGAAAAATGGTCAGCAGGCGGGAGTAATAAATAATTTTGTACACTCTATATGCGGATCGCAACACGTAATATGTGTACAAAACTCAACAAAACCTATTTTCTAGCCTCTTTTTATATAAATGTATCCAATTTTACATATATCCGATATATCATTTTGTTAGTATCATTTGTCCGTTTATTGCGAAAGAATATCAGGTCACAGAATATTATTTTATTTGCTATTATGAATAGTTCAGAAAAGGCCACAGTTCTTAATTTTGTAAATAAAATGTTATTAATGTTTGCTTAGTTTATACTCAATATCTAAAACAGTGTTTTTTTCTTGCAATAAAATTGGAAATCGTAGGAGCAATCCGGAAGGCAGCTGGCGAAGGTTGTGAAGTTACTCCTGATGCCATTAGGAGCATGAGAAATACTAACGGAAGAACTATTACGGCATATGTAAGATTACAATCCAGGATAGTCCAAAAAATCCTTGAATGTGGAAAAATTAAAATAGGCTGGTTCAACTGTCGAATTAAAAGTGCACAAAGACTAACTAAATGCTACCGATGCTGGCATTATGGCCATCTTGCTAATAAATGTAATAACAATTTGGCCGAAGCCAAAATGTGTCCTCTGCCTGGAGATAGTGGATACAGAGAATTACACGCAGGCTCCGGGAAATGCCCTGTTTTCAAAAAAGCGCTCCAGGCATAACAAATCGGGACAATGCCTAAGATAATGCAAATTAATCTAAAGTATTGTGAGGATGCACTTGACTGACTAATGTAGACTGTGGGAAAAAAGCCGATTGCGATGGGGTATCCGAGCTGGCACCAGATGGTAATCACCTACCCAATGAAACAGTCCATCAAAAAAGGCCTCGGACACTATCAAAAAGGTAGGCAGACGTACAACAAAATGATCTTTTAAGGGTNTGCACTTGACTGACTAATGTAGACTGTGGGAAAAAGCCGATTGCGATGGGGTATCCGAGCTGGCACCAGATGGTAATCACCTACCTAAATTAAAGCATATGTTATTAAAAAAATAAATCTGTCAATTCCATTTCGACATTTGATTTACGGACGCAATAAAGGCAGTGTTCACTGTATTATTCAATACTTTTTCTATGTCCACTACAAATTGTATTGACATTTTCTTGTAATAAACCGTTGGAATGATAAACTAAAGCGGAACGACAGGCACCAACAGTTTATCTTGGAGTATCCATCCAAGGGTATGCAGATTGAATCTGGGAATCTAGTGTCAAAATACATCATTCCCATTAAGACACTTTGGTGTTCCAGTTTCCGCCGAATTTTGGAGATGTTGCGTATTAAGTGACAGAGCTCAAAGCCGCGCTTCGTCTCTTTTCCAAAGCGAGCAAATGAAAATATTAAATATTGCATTTCCTCGAGATTGAATCAAACCCGCAACCTGCCGAGTTTACCGTCGCTACGCTACTGTCCCTTATTAATAACAAAAAAAATATAAATATTAATGAAAGAATATAATACATTAGGTTTCAAAGTAATCTAGCTGGTTTTACGAACATAAAGTGAACGAAGAGGCCATTTATATCAATAACTAACTATCTATCACCACAACCGCCTCTTAAAGTTTGATGCATCGATGCACTCGAGCTTTTGACATTAAGGATCCCGTTTTCCATAAATATATAATAGAAAAAGCACGTTGCAAGCTACTCTGATTGAAGCGTGGTTGTTGGAAGTTCACATGGCGCTTAGATAAATATTTATGTCTACACTATACGATGAGAAAAATATTTTTTTAACGTATATTTTGAACTTAGCGTAATTTGAACCCACAATTTGAACTCTAGAAATGCGAAATTAAGAATTTTCATAAAGAAGTAAATAGTTTTCTTTCCTGAGTGTGAAAAAACACTTTAAAAAACGTTTAAAAATTGAAATTAAAAGGTTATATGATATATGAATATTATAATATCTTATAATAGGTACAGAGGCGTCGTAGCGTGCGACGGTAAACGCGACTGTTGTAGTTTCGATTCCCACTTGGGATAGTGACTCGCTCTGGTAACGAGGCAAGGCGCTGTGTAGAGTTCCATCACTCAACACGCAATGAACGAAAATTCGATGGAAAGTAGAGAACGAAAGTGTCTTAATGAGAAAGGAGTATTTTAACACTAGATTTCCTGCTAAGTGCGGAATACAGTATGATATTGAAAACAAGTAGTTTATCAGGAGGAGATCTAGAACATCTGATGTGAAATCTCAAGCCCAAGAAAGATAGAAGTACGGCTGGTTTATACGGCAACTCTCTATTAATATAAATATTTGGCAAAATTCTAAATTCAAAAAGTTTACGTGGCATCATTAACAGAAATTATTTCATATATTATGTCTCTATTACGATTGTTTCTTTTGGAATCACTTATGAACAACGACTAGGAAGAAAAATAGCAAGAAAATATAGATATATATTTAAGAATAAAGTTAATAATTTAAAATATTCTACAAGCTTTTCATACTGGTAGTTCATAAAAACGGAATACGTTATAGAACAAAGAAATAAAAAAAGGAACTAAACGGTAAAACGGAATACGTTATAAAAATAAGGAAATATAAAGAAAAAATCCATACTCGTATAGTTTTCATTGAATACCTGATCGACTTTCATACGACACAAAGCGACATGACCCAGATTAAACACCAGTGGTGCTTGAATATTTTTTTAAGTTCAATATTAACATTGCGAGAGATTTCACAAGAACATTTGAATAGAATTCATCAGAGACATCCGATGGAAGGTCAGATGCTGACTTATTTCAAAATGTAGTCAAATCTACATAAAAATGTTTGTCTCTTTTTTTGTATATTTGTATTATGCTACAAAACTTATATAAATATTATTATATTTAAAATTATTTTTATTACATTTGTGTAATAAATGCTTACTACTAAATTACTTTATTCTGTGCTACGTCTTATTTTTTATTTTTTAGGCTTCACGCTGTAAAACGTACATTGCAGAGAAGTTCAAGATGCATTGCGTGATGAGTGTGAAACTCAACGCCACGCTATCGAGGTGGATAGATAGAGATGACGAAAATATTAAATATTTCATTCCTCCGATTGAGAATCGAATTCACAACCGTCGCGCTTACAATCGCACACTAGTGCTCCTGCGCCGCGACGTCTTCTGTTCCTAAGACATTATATCCATATATTCTATCATATCTATATTCATATATTCTATTATTTATATGAAACACACATTTACGAGGAATAGATTATCATAATTTTTTCGCATATACTTATATGTTTAAGCTAAAAACTAAACATAGCTACGCTAAGTTCGTGCTGGCGTACTATGATATCGATCCGATTTTTTTTATTGCTCTTTGAGTTATGCTTGTGATGAACGAATGAGCCGTCTTAGAAACTTCTTTAGAAACTAGCTTTAAAAATATATATCAAATTTAATTTATGTATTTAAATAGTTTTACATTAAACAAATTGTGAAGGGTTCAAAATTAGCTCGAAACGTATCATATATTATTTTTACACATTATGCGCCACGACTGTCATTAAAATGTATTTTTTTTTTAATTCGGAATTTTCGATAGACTCTACAACCTGCGTTCACACTACTATATATGACAGTAAAATATAGATATTCACTGTAAACTATATCAGAGTATTAAGATTTTTTATATAAAATTATATTTCTATAAATAACCCTATAGTTACTCCAATACAAAAATAGTATACTCTTATACGTATCGCATATCAAAATAAGATACTACCAATCTCCATGAATACATTAAGGGTTGAAATTATTCTGTCGTAGGTAACAGGTGTAATAAGACACCGTTCCGGCTTTGTGACGGAAGGCTTTTGGATGTGGGAAAGTGATATTGGTCTATTTCATATCAAATATTGTGTACTTTATGTGAGTTTAATATCTTAGCGCTATAGAGATATTTCTGAGTTAAGGTGACATCTGTGGGTTCGTCTCGTAAAAACAAATAAAATTTTACTTTCAATTTGACTTTGGCCACCCAATGTTTAGTGTGTTTGAAAGAGCAGAAAGAGAAGAAAGAAGTGTCATTTGATTGGTTAATTAGAAACTTGTATAAACATTGATTTATTATTATTATTTTGTATGATTTCATATAAATTCATATATGCATATCATGTATATGTAAACTATGTAAAGATAATCGACACAACGTGATAGGTTGTGTATGATTCGGCGGAAAGTGGAGAACGTAAGTGTCTTAATAGGAACGAAGTGAGTTAACATTAAACTCCCAGGTTCCCTCTGCCTTCCCTGCTATATGCGGGATACAGCTTAACAGAGCATAAATTTCAATAATTATCTCGATAAAGGGAAGATTTCTTACAAAAAATATGAGTATAATATAAAATACAATGAGAAAAGAAAATATTCTCAGAGCATGTTTGAAACTTAGTTAACATTGTAGCTTATTAGTCCCGAAGTTTAGAAGAAGAATTATATCTTAAATCAAGCATACGTGCTCTATTAAAAGGCTTTAGTGCAGACACAGAACGTGTACACTACCTTAGAATAAGAGGAAATGGAAGCTTAATTAATAATATTTTAGGGTTCCGTACCACAAAAAAGAAAAATGGAACACTTATAGCATCACTTTGTTGTCTGTCAAGAACATTTATCTCGAGATCGAGCAGAAGTATCATGGTAAAATTAATATCATTTATATATGTTAATTATTAAAATCAGCTTCAAGCTGTATCCCGCACACTGCGGGGTAGGCAGAGGGAACCTAGTGTTAAGACACTTCGTTCCCCAATTTCTGCCGAATTCTGGAGGCATTGCGTGTTGAGTGGCTGAACTCAACGCCGCGCTTGTCCTCGACACCAGAGCGAAGAAATGGAAATATAAATTTAACTAAATATTTCATCTCCTCGAGTGGGGATCGAACCCACAGTCACACTTTGTGCCCTTGCGCCACGACTGGCCTCCCTGCGCCACTTTTTTTCTACGTTAATTATTTATATATTTACTGCAATCGCTACGTGATCAAAACCTTTAGGGTACATCTCGTGAATCTACAGTTAAAAAATGAAATTTGGCAAGAAGTGAAGACTTGTAATATAAATAAAAGAAAAACTCTAAAAATTGAAAATTTATAGATATTTCATACTAGATATATAGACTAGTTCTTAGGGTTCCTTACCTTAAAAGGAAAAAACGGAACCCTTCTAGGATCACTTCATTGTCCGTCCGTCCGTCCATCTGACAAGATTATTTATCTCGATATCACGTGGAGTTTCCAAGATGAAATGAATACCAAATATTTAAGTCTATAGTTCTTTGGAGCACAGAAAATATTAAGCTTCTAAGTAAACGCAACCAAAAGATGCCAGCTGCATTTTGTATGAAATTTGCTTCAGAATCAAAATCTAAAGAGTACTTCCCGTGGACCTACAGCTATGAAAGTTTAGCACGAAGTGAAAACTTACAACACGAATAAAGGGTAAATTCCGAAAAGTGATAATTTGTAGTGTATTTCTTAGAAAATAATCTTCAGAAACTTATATTTGTAGTTTATTTTATACAAAATAAATGTATATGCCCGCAAATTTAAACTTGTACACTTTTACACTGACAAACTTTTACAAGTTGTACTTTCCGTTGACCTACAACCCTGAAATAGGTACAAAAGCCTCAGTGACCGAATCCGACTCGCACTTAACCAGTTCTTTTATAATGATCCTTCATTTATTATATCAATAAATAAACAATCAATTTATTCTAATTATATCAATAAATAAACATTCAATTTATTCTTTCTTCTCTATTACATTACATTATATAAAGTCGTACAAAGCCAAAGCGATAGTCAAAATAAATAGTATCAAATATCTTTTTGTTAAAAAGTTTAATTTTCACCAATAAATACAAATAATTTATCAAACCATGATTACAATTTCCTGTTTGTTTTAGCTTCACGTTTTAGCCCCATATAACAAGATAGAAGATAGAAGGCATAGGAAACCAAGCGTTAAGTCACTTTCGTTCTCCATTTTACGCCGAATTCTGGAGACTGCGTGTTATACTTAACAGCAGAACTCAACGCTACGCTTAGCCTCAATACCAGAGCGAACAAATTAGAATATTAAATATTCTAATTTGTTCGCTTTGTTTCCTTGAATGGGAATCAAACGCACAACCTGTCACGTTTATAGTCACACTTTGTGCCACGAAGCTATGACTGGCCTCAATAATTCAGGTGAGAAAATAAGCAATTGTGCAGTCTAAGCCGTTGAAGCCGCTAGTGGGTCGCTAGTACCTATATAGCACACATAATTATGTATAGGTACATTAATTATTAACAAACTATATTTAAACTATTCATATTCATGAATACTAATTTATTAAAAATTAATATTTTTTATAAGGGTTAAATTAAGAAACTTAAACAACGAGTTAAGACACTCCATTCTCCGCTGCTCCCCCAAATATGACACATAATATCAAATGGCGGAACTCAACACCGCGATTTCATCACAAAGGAGATTGAAACTTTTGGGCCTAAACGTAAAGAATTGAGATGAGATCTAAAAATTACTATTTTTTTTATTTTTAGAATAGCAAATAATAAATTAATTGACAATCTGGAAGTGGATAAAAATGAAAAAAATATGATTTAGATCCATAATCGATTAAAATCAATCATATTTTAAATCACACAGACAGCTGATTGACAATGACAACTGATTGACAGCTGATTGACAATGACAACTCGTCTAATGATTTTTTGCATTTTTGCTTCTGTTTGTCATCGCAAAATCAGGCTATTAAATAAAAAAAAATAAAAAAAAACATTTGTTTCTGTCATTACGTTCGTGTCGATGCGTTTTGAGTGTTTTCCCGTTTGTTTGATATTTTCAACAACTACTGCTTTGTTTTTCTCGGATTTTGCCTCTGCCTACTTTGTACGACCCTCGCTTCCCCACTAGAATCTGAAATCTTTTGGATCTTACGACCGCCACGCTATGGATATGAATCGCTGTGTGAATTGTGGGATAGCCAATGGACACTGCAATACCCTAGTCCGACGACCTTTAGACGATGAAAACCACTACAACCTGGTTACTTAGAGGTGTGATATGATCCCGACATATAAGCAGGAAAATATATTTCTGTTACATTTTAGTTGACAGCTTTCGTAGAGGAAGGGAAGCTATTGCTATGAAATACTGCAATTGTATTGTAGGAAGACGAATGGTAGGCTGCTGTGCTCATGTTATGAGTATTATATATATAAGGTACCATACCTTAGTTGGGCTAGATACCAAAATAATTTAGTTCCACCTGCACACTTCTTAGATGACATTTTAATAATAGATAATAGAAGAAGAATAAAATATTCATTAAAATGTGTTTTATTTATAAATAATAAACATTAATGCTTAAACAACTCAGTAATCACATATTTTATAGAAGTTGATATTCAAGAAATTGTGCTGCGAACTTAACCTCACTTTTATCAAATCTCTAATAACTCAGCTCTCAGGTTGCCAAAATTTATATAGATTTCAGGGAGGGAATGATCTACATAAATCTATTAAATCATACCATTTTCATCTCTTTACATTCTGGGCCAAAAATGTATGGAATAGTTTCAGTCTCCTTTGTAATTCTATCAACAGCTCGTTAAACGAAACGCTATAAAATTAAATTTAAGATAACAATTTTGTGCAAAGTGGAAAATTATAAATGAAATAAGCTACAATTAAAATTTGGCAACGCTTCCGTAGATAATTTGATTTGGCCTAAGCATAAAGTTGTTTAGTGCGACTGTAACGCGACGGTTGCGGGTTCGATCCCCGCTCGAGGATATTAATAATTATTTATTAATACTATTTCCGCCACTGAACTAAATATTAATTAATTATAGTTTTTTGGAAGCATAATTTTCTTCTCTTACATAAAACACACATTGTAATTATCTTAGTCTCATAAAATGGTATGAAACATGTAGGTACCCTACATGTTATTTGTATTTTTAGTTTATTTAATATGCGCTATTTCTATATTTCACTGAGGCTGAGGAACCTTGCAGTCTAAGCTAGTCTAGTGTTAAGACACTCCGTTATCCACTTTCCGCCGAATTCTGGAGACGTTGTGTGCTGGATTGAGTGGCGAAACTCATAGTGGCGCTTTGCCTCGACACCAGAGCAAAGAAATGTAAATATAAATTTAAATAAATATTTAATTTCCTCCAGTGGGGATCAAACCCACAACCAGTCGCGTTTACAGTCACACTTTGTGTAGTAGTATTAAAAAAAAGAAACATTTTTTAATACTATAAAGCCAATTAGACAGAGCCGATGTAATATAAGCTATTGTTTCCATGATGGAGGTCAATCACCTACGTAAGAGTTAAAAATGAAAAAAAGGTGATTGAGTTAGTCAGATTTTCTGAAGGGATGTTAAGTGAACCTGAAAAATAGCTTTTATATAATAATCTGACGGTTTGGATGTGGCGCAAACTCGCAGCCATTGTTAGAATAGCCATTTCATGTTTTTTTTTTATATTTTTTTTTGCTAGAATGTGCAAAAACAATTTTGTCATTTTGAAATACTCAAACGCGTCACATAATTATATATGTATATGGTTTATCTTCATGCCCTCAACTCATAATCTGGCGGTAATCTGAAGGGACCTAATGTGAGAATATTTTTATTTTTTTTTAAATCATTGATCGATTGATCAATTAAAAAGTTCAAGAAGTGCAAAAGTTCAAGAAGTGCAAAAGTTCAAGAAGAGCAAGTAAATAAAAGAATATATGTTTGAAGTAATATTTGTATTACTTGTACTATGAGAAAATAATTTTGAAAAATATATTTTTTTGTGTTTTTTTTTTATAAAATTTTGATCGATGAGTGAGAGAGTAATAGATAGAAAAAGATTTAGAGAAGAATAGGAACACTGAGAGAGAAATATCGGCAACCCGTAGCTGCAATAATAATAATTTATCGATCAATTTTTATTCCTTCGGCTTATGGAATTCGTTATCATATATTTTTCGTAATCCTTGAATTATTGCCTTCAAAATAAAAATAAAATAAGTCACGATTGAGAATCTCATATTAAAACTTTGTAGCCTTCCTTCTTCTTTACGTCACTCTCAAATTGTCTGATTAGTGGAATATACATCATTTAGCATGTAACTAACTCACTCTACGTACGCGCTCGAGAATTTCAAATATTTTTTTACTAATCTGATTCTCTATCCTAAAGGGGAATCCCCCAGTATATTAATCTGCGGCGCTTTGATAAAGCTCAAAATATCCGCTTCGGCTCCCCTACCATAAAGTAAGGAAACATATTCAGTTAGCGACTCATTTTGCGGTAGAGAATTCGTAAACATAGTTCAATAAGTAGTTATTACTCCCGTCGCAATTTACAAAGCAATGTTTCAGTAATAAAAATAAAAACATTGTGGTTGAAGACGGATAAAATTGAAAATCCATTCAATTACTAAAGAATTTGGGTTCGAATAGCGCACAAGAGGAATGTGTTGCATTAAACAATGAGTTCTTGTATTTCTATGTTTAATTCTATTAAAGCAGCTTAATCTTCTTTGCGAAAGAAGTTAATTGATTATTTAACTATTGTATCGGCCGTTGTTTACGTAGGCAGAGTTTAAGAAAATTTGTTGTTATTAGGATTCAAATATATGATTTTAAAAGCTTTTATTTTACATAGACATTTAAAATTATCATATAAATAAACATAATCTCACATAATATCAGGAAGAATAAGAAAAAGATTACAAATAAAGACAAAATGTTACGTCCACTTTGTTCACTATATTCACAGGAAAAAAAGAAACAAACAAAATAATACTTACTACTTATTAAATAAATACTTCATAATTTCCCTTGCTCTTAAATGTAGAATAAAGTACCTACAAGGTTGCACAACAAACAAACACACAATCTAATCCGTCCCTCAAAGCTTAAACAGCAAAGTAGTTTCGCGGCGCACACGAGTCATACAGCGCTATCAAAGCGGCGCTGGCGATACCTCTCGACCGACATCCTTTGTGCATAACTGTACCACGTTTACCTGTAATCTGCTTTCTAATTGATCTATTCAGAATTTTATGCATAATTCTTTCATATTTTTTATGCTAATTCGTGGCACAGGGCCACAAGCATGCGTATGTAAACATGACAGGTTGTAGGTTCGATTGCCACTCGAAGAAATTAAATATTTAATATTTTCATTTCTTCGCTATGATAACGAGACAAAGCAGGCCATTGAGTTCCGCCACTCAATACGCAATGCCTCCAGAATTCGAACGAAAGTACAGGACGGTAATGCCTTAATGGGAACGGAGTACCTTAGTTCTTCGCTCTGGTGTCGAGGCAAAACGCGGCGTTGAGTTCCGCCACTCAACACGCAACGCCTCCAGAACTCGGCGGAAAACGGGGAACAGAGTGTCTTAACACTAGGTTCCCTCTGCCTACCCTGCTGTGTGCGGGATACAGCGTGAAGCCGAAGAAGAAAAGACAAAGTAATACGAGTATGTAAACTGTTCAACCTTAGTACATTTAAATAATAAAATCATCTACAAAGTGTTTACATTGATTTAAAAATATTTCAGTGTAATTCTTGCGTTGTATCTCGCATGTAGAAGATATTAAATAATTTCCTCGAATGGTAATCGAACGCATATTTAGTCGCAGTTACAGGAGCACGTTTGTGCTCCTGCAGTACCGCCTCCTAATTCAATTCAAAATATTCCTTATTCAAATAGACTTTTAAAAGTACTTTTTAATTGATAAATTATAAAAGGTAAATTATAAATTATTGATGATTTCCTTTTAGGTCTTCTATTGATTGCGATAGTTCTTATCAAAGTGCATTTTACCGCTCAACATGCAATGTCACGCAGGAAACGGAGTGTCCTAACACTACATTTTCTTCGCTTCTTCTGCTATATGTCACCGGACACCACGTTTAACGGATAGCAAAGAAAATATAAAAAGTGTTTTTCTACGAAAATTACGTTGTAAGATCTGAATATAGAGTAGCTTATTTCCTTCAGTCTCAATTTAAATTTCATATCCACATATTTTTGTATCGTATCAGCAACTGGTGCCTAGTTAACGATAAGCACAAATATATTAAAGGGTCGATTGTTTATTTTTTAGTAATGTAGATTGGGAGACAAAGAGAAAGAGAAAGAAAGAGTGGAGTTAAAAAAAATAGCTTAGTCTGGCTGAACAATACAACTGTGAGCCCTAGTTCTATTTCAATGAATATTTGCAGGTGTACGAGTATATGTAACATTTTCGAATTTTTGCATCTTAAAAGCCGCATATTTTGCATTTTGTTAAGAAACTTTCTAATTAAAATTTTAGTTGTTGTGGTTTAGATTATCAGAATCAATAATAAATCCTACAACTCCTTCCCTTCCTATTAAACGCTTTTAAATATTAAACGTATAAAGTATTAATTAAAAAAATCGTCGTGGCGCAGAAGCACAAACTAATGACTGTATCACGACGATTATAGGTTCGATCGCCACTCAGGATTATTGTTTATTAATATTTTAATTTCTTAGCTCTGGTACCAAGGCAAAAGCGCGGCATTAAGTTACGCCATTCAACGCCTTGAAAATTGCCTTGAAAAATTGCACGTAATGCCTTGAAAATTCGGCGGAAAATTGAGTACGGACTGTCTTAATACTAAGTTCCCCCGGTCTATCATGCTATATGCGGGATACAACGTGAATCTAAAAAAATATAATAAAGAAATCTTTGAATTGTAACACGCAATGACGTCAGCTAATCCGTTTCGCTCAGCATCGGGTCTAATTACACGATCACTTACGCGTGCCTGCTGTCATTAATTCAGCAATCGGTCTCCATCTTATCTTTATTATCGTTCTTACCGAGGGAAACACGACACTCTACTTTATAGACGTTTTGTTTATGTATACTTGGTACTTAGTTGTAAAAGTATCTCTTCTAATAATGGTGTATATAATATAACTTTGTAATTTCACCACCTCCAGAGTTTAGCAGAAAATAGAGAACGGAATGACAATATTTTATTATATTAATATATACTTTTTATTTTAATAGACATAGATTTCTGTTCCTCACTTTCCGCTGTAATCCTGAGCCATTGCGTGTTGTATAGCGGAATTCAAAGCGGCGCTTTTACCTCATTACCGGAGCGTGAAAATTTAAATATCAAATATTTTACTTATTTAGACGTGTTTGAACGTACGGACGGACGAATTTGAACGTAGCGGGACTCGAATCCGCGCCTTTTGGATACCGTCCAAATGTGACATCGTCTAAAAGTATTGTCCCTTTGTTATTGTGAAATGATATTAAAAAAATAAAAATATATATATATTACTGTGTTATGTGTGCAGACATACACACACAGAGCAAACACTATAAGGTTTCTTGGGACAGTATAGGGAAGCTCTAAAAGTGAAAATCTTGAAATTTCTACGAGAACAGGAAAAGTGAAACTACGAGGTGGCAAACGACAGCTTGTACGGATTAAAATAACCTTAATTTAAGCTTTCCGTACTTCCAGACAAACAAAACGGAACCCTTATAAGATCACTTTGATGTCTGTCAAGACCATTTATTTGTAATCGTGTGGAGGTATCAAACTTTTATACAAGTTTTTATGAAATATTCAGATCTATGCTAAAATTACAAACTTAAGTTTGTCAACTTTTATAAGTTATACTTCAATTGTTTATTTTGAAATTGGTACTGAATCTTCGGTGTGCTTGATCATTTTTTATTTTATGTTAGATATTCAAATATCTGGTTCAAAACAGCATTTTAGATAAATAGTATCGAAATTTGATTGACAAAGACGTTCAATTGAATTGGTAACGAAATAAAATATAAATCCAATTACAAAATCAACGGGCGCCCCGAGTGTCGGGTGAAGATCGTGAAAGCGATTAATTACCCCCGAGTTCATTGAACAGTTCACACTTCACTTTTTTATTATTTACAGTATATAGTTAAGGTCTAAGGTCTGAGGCCAGTTGCAGCGCAGGTGCACAAAATGTGGATGTAAACGCGACATATTGTAGGTTGTATTCCCACTAGAGGAAATTAAATATTTTACATTTTCATTTCTTCGCTCTGGTGTCGAGGTAAAGTACGGCGTTGAGTTCCGCCACTTTACACTAGACAAGAAAATCGAGGACGAAGTGTCTTAATACTAGGTTCCCTCTGTCTACTCTGCTGTATGCTATTACAGCATGGAACTGATTTAATTTGATTTAATTTTAATAATTATCGAATCTTTGATTATCGCATTGTAACTGACATCCCACCCTACACTCAATAAAATATTTAAATAATAATTTTAATATTTTATTATGGCTCGTGATACGTCTAATATAGTTAGAACTCTTTCGTAGTGATCGTAAGTAATCCAAGATCTTTTAGAGATTCAGAGGTAACAATATAAATATTAAATGTACAATAAGTTTAATATAAATACAAATAAAAGATATTATGATAAATAAAATGTCATTGTCTGTCCGTTTCAATCTCTCGTGATATTTCTAAAGAATATCGTAGACGTCCTATCCTCCTCTCTGTTATACCCAGTCATTACTGATAGTTATAACTAAGGGGGGATAGTGAGTGGCCCCGCACCCGCCACTTACCGTGGATTCCGGCCGTTCGGCTCTGAACCCTCCGGGACGGATCGGAATAGTTAATATTTGTGATTCTTATAATGCCTTTGTGAAAGATCAATTATTAAATAACTGACTCANTAGACAGAACGACGGTCGCGACACTCGGGACGACAATACACGAACTCGTCTCGATTAATATTTTATTAAAAATATATAGTTTGTATTATTCATAATTAACTATGTTATTTATGTGTATAGCCATGCATATTTTATTTTATTTATTTATTTATTTTTAACTTGTACCCAAGGTGCATACTGTTACAGCATGCACAAACGCTATTTCTTTGCGCCACGATGACATCCTATTAATATTACAAATGTAAAAGTTTGTGAAAACGGTCTACTGATATATATAAACAGGCTACAATTTATGTAAAAACATCGTATACTTTGTCTTTAATATAATAAGAAAAATAAAAAACTGTAGTCGGCGAAGCCGCGTTTGGGTCGCTAGTAAAATATATTTCTTGAATAATCTCTCGCCATCATTTCCCTCTTTTATTATTTATTCAGGACGACTGAAAATCATATTCTAAAAGAAATAACTAGGTCTTAAGTCCTTCGTAAAGGTTTCGTTATTTGCGCGTTTTTCGGGGCGACGGTATTTATTTAAAGCTTAAGGCATACTAATGAAAACTTGCGGCTTTGTTTCGGAATTCATATTAAATTTAACACTATAATTGTGTAATATACCACCGTATAATGTATAAGAAAATTACGTGGCGCAATGGTATAGACGTGTGACTGTAAACTGTGCGGTTTTGAGTTCGATTCTCACTCGGTGGAATGAAATATTTAATATTTTCCTTTTCTCGCTCTGGTAACGAGGCAAAGTGTATAACTGTCATTATTTATAATAAGTTACATCGAAAATGGATTATCCAATACAAACACATTGTTTTTCATTCTAACAAGTAGTTTTTAAGATTATCGTGTTCAAACCAAAACCGCTTTATAATAGTATTGTAAATAGATCTAATCGTAAGTTTAGGTAAGATGTAATTTTAAATTAAATTAAGTTATAATATAATTTTTAAAAACTAATCTCAATCATCTTATCAAAGTAATATTTACATAGAATTTCAATATTCTCGATGTTTTCTTATATTAACATAATGCTACGTACCTATATAAGCTTGTTAGTTTCAATATTGATGTTCAAATAAAAGATTTTCCGCTTCACTTACCTTTAACGATGGCCTGTTTGATACCTTAAATAAGTACATTTAAGATACTCATATTATCTGAAGGACCATAAAATGATAATAGATAATAATAATCAGTAAATTTATTTTTTTTAGTCCTTAAAAACCGGTTAAGTCCGAGTCGGACTCGTCCATCGAGGTTTCCGTGCCAATTCCAGGATTGACGGTTAACTGCAATTACAACATATAACATATAAAAGTTGACAACATGTGCATTCATTTCGTATGAAACGTTTGTAATCATGAGAATGAGGTCTAAAAACGAAGCATGGGGTTGATTTCCTGTACCCAACACGCAATGTCTTGAATTCGGATAGAAAACGGAGAACAGAGTGCCTAGACGCTAGGTTTATTCTATATACAACGCTATTATCCGGAATAGGACATGAAGCTGTAAAAATATTTTTCTATATTATTATTATTTTCAATTTTGCCAGAAATGGAATCGCTTAGTGATACGGTGTCATCATACCACTTTCACGTCGTCCTAAGCCATCTAAGCACATTCTTCTTCATTCCCACTATGTATATATCATAATAACTTAAAAATTGGGTAGCAGAAAAACCCTAACAACAAATAAATATAATTTATTATATTATTGTTGCTTATATATAAAAAATATACTAAAATTAAAAATATAAATATTAAAGAAATTTGAATGGTAGAAGATTATTTTTGTAACAATGAAATGGTAAACACATTTTGTTTGTAATTCACAATAGATTCTGAAACAAAGCTATATGCTTCACTGATTTTGGATTTAATACATTTACATAGAATATTTCAAACAATGCTATATTTATGACAATACTTTATAAATTCTCACAATTTTTATATATTTGTATTATACATTATAAAAGAAAATATATACATTATAAAAACTGAGCAGCCCAGGAATAGTGACATGCACAAGAGTTCAAGCGTGCTACTAAAACGACACATGTTGTGGAATCGACTCCCACTTGAGGAAACATTTAATATTGTCATTCTATTGCTCTGGTAATGAGGCAAAGCGTGGCCTTGAGCTCTAAAATTCAACAGGCAATGTCTCCAGAATTCAGCGGAAAGTTGAGAACGTAAATATCTTAATAGGAACGGAGTGTCTTCCTAGGTTCCTAGGTTTCGTCTGCCTGCCCTGCTATGTGCGGGATACAGCGTGAAGCTAAGCGAAAAAAAAATAAAGGGTAAGGCTCTTTTAGGTGGACATGGGTGTATTCAAAATATATACATACCTACTTAGGTAGAAAGAAATCAAACTGGATCCAAATCTGATTTACAAAAAATACGTGAATTTACATTAAAATTTCTTTATTTTTTTTTTAATATAAAAACCCTGAAGTAAATTTAAGTTCAAAGGAAACTTTCAGTGTTGTTTTGTTTTTGATGATAATTTTTTAATGAACTATGATCATGATTTTGAAAATATCTTAATGATCAATATGTTTTTAAACTACAAAGATTTTTTGATCAAAGAAACCTCTATTATAAATGGGACTCATACATTTAATGTAAAGAAAAGATCTTCTTTTATTTTTAGGGTTTCGTACCTCATGAGGAAAAAACGAAAGCCTTCTAGGATCACTCGGTCAAGACCACTTATTTCGAAATTGGGTGGAGGTACCAGGCTGAAATTAATATTTTGATATTCAAGTTCAGGTATAAGGTCCCTTGCAGCACAAAAAATCACGCTTCTACATCATAGCAATCAAAAGATACGAGGATTTATACATCGTTTTTACTGCATCTTATATGAAATTCGCCGAGTAATCAAAAATTGTAGGATATTTCCCGTGGACCTACAGTTATGAAAATTTGGTATAAAGTGAGAACTTACAATAAAGATAAATAAAAAACGAAAGCTTAACTTCGAAAAGAGAAAATTTTGAACATTGAGATGTGGGTCAAAATGAGATTGTACGATTTTACACACACTAACACACTACGACTGCAAGTTAAATAAAAGCTTGTAATTAGATACCTATTCCATCCCTAAATACTATATATATTTATATAACATACAATGGATACCTACTTTATTTCAATGATCGATTCAAATATGCTATTATATATGTAAATCAAAATAAAAACTTTCAAGAAAAAAAATGAAAAAAACAATGATAACCTTTAACTTATATTGAAACCACTTAAGCTTTTATAGTTGTACAAACTAAACGTTATCTCCATACAATCAAAAGAACATATTCAGCTGAAAATTACTTTGAAACCCCAAGTCTGATCAGATATTTCTTATAAAATAAATTGCCTCTTCGAAATAAGCAAAACATGCAGAGATATCAAATAAAATTATATGTAGATTTTTCTTCATAATATCACAGATTAAATTATTTTATTTATAATAAAATAAAATCGATTTTGATTTGAATTTAGGAATTTTTACAGCCCATCAGTAACAAATTCAAAGTAAAATGTATTTAATTAAAATAACAGTTCAGAGGGCGCATCGGTAATTTTTAGTTTATTAAATAGTATAGAGTTATTGAGGAGGCCAGTCATGGCGCAGGGGCACAAAGTGTGACTGTAAAACCGACTGGTCGTGGGTTCGATCACCACTCGAGGAGATGAAAAATTTAGCTGTGTGCGTGAAGCTGATAATAAAAATTAAAAATGTTATATAAATTTAAAGTATGTGGTTCGACAAAATTGCTACTTTCTAAAAGAATATTTATTACAAGTGTTATAATGAATTAGCCAAATCCTTACTTTTTAATGTTTCGTTGTTTGATATTGTTTGTAAATGATTATTTGTGTAATGATAGAAAAAAATTGAGAAAATTTGACTATAATATAGTCCGAGATTTCAGAGTTAGGCATCTGCAATGTAAGTTGACACCCTTTCACGCCGCCACGTAGTGCTTCTTGCAATTTCTCAATGACAAAGAGATTTCTGGAGCAATATGTAAATTGTATGTTTTAGCCCGGAAATTTTGCGGAATCGGAATTTATGTAGGGAAAACTACGCTTACAGTGTACGTTCACTTATGGTTTACCTAGACAGATGTGAAATAACTAAACATTTTTCTATTAAATACGAAAATCAAATCAATTAAGGCATAACCAAACTAAAATAATTAATCTATTTTTAGGATTTTGTGCCTCAAAAGGAAAAAAAACGTACTCCTTATAGGATCGCTTTTTTGACCATCTGTCCGTCTGCCAAGACCATTCTACTTGAGATTGCGTTGAGGTATCAATCTCACGTTAATAAAAGATATTCAGGTTTTCAATTCCTTAAAGCACAGAAATTAAGCTTCTAATACAACACAGTCAAAAGATATGAGCATTTATTTATCGTTTTTGCATCATTTTGTATCAAATTCAATGCATAATCACCTTCCTATTCCTACGTAATACTCCCCTTATATCTAAAGTTATGAAAATTAGGACGAAGGAAAATCCTACAATACAAATAAAGGAAAAAATCCAAAAAGCAAAAATTGATTACTTATTTATTAGTTCGTTTCATACTAAATAAGTGCATATGCCCGCAAATTTAAGTGTGTTAGACCCTTCACCTCGTATAATTATATAAATATTTTTTTGAGCTGTTTTATTTTATAAACAACAAGCCACTAGGACAAACTCTAATCGATATAGCTAAAAAAAGTAAAAGAATCAGCTTCACGCTGTATCTCGCATACAGCTCTCCGTTTCTCACTTTCCCCCGAATTTTTCGAGGCATTGCATGTTGAGTGGCCGAACTCGACGCCGGGCTTTTCCCTTGATGCCGGAACGAAGAAATTAAAATATTATTATAATAAATAATAAGTAGGGATCGAACCCACCACCATCACGTTACAGTCACACGCTTATGCCCCTGCGTCACGACACAGAAGTATCGTTTAAAAAAATATATATTATAGGAAGGAAATAAATTATAATTTCATATAAAATAACGTTCTTCATAATAAAATAATAAAAAAATATAATCAGATTTTATGACATCAATAACTTTTATTATAAAGAAAGGTAGAGTAGATTACTAACACGCTTTTTATATATTGCAACGTTTAATAATAGACTGACTTGACTCAATAAAATATTTTATAAAGAAAATCCCCGATAAAAAATTTAAAAACACACATGCAATCTAGTGTCAAGAATCTCCGCTCCTTTTTCCGCTGAATTTTCGACATCACATGTTGAATTATTGAGTTAAGTACTCAACGCAAAATCTTAAATTGAAATGGCAAAATTATATTAATTTTCTACACCCTTAAACGTTGATATCCTTTTTACAAATAATACTTTACTTCTTCAAGTCCAATCCTTGTACTGGTTTTAGTATAACAAAGTGCTACCCTCGAAGAACATAATAAACCTTTAATAAATCATTCTTTTTCCGTTTTCAGTGTTTTCAACAGACACTTCCTAATCTGATCGTGTGAGAACATGACAAGGGATAAGTGTGGAGGCAACCCCAAATTTTCTTAACTAGTTGTTGTCAGCAACTGCAATGGTATTTCTTGCGTACATAGTGGAGTGACTTCAGATGTAAAAAGTAAAAACTACGCATGTTTCTGTTATTATAGTAATTTCACTAATGTTTATCTTAGTCCCGTGTTAATAAACCACTTTCAAATCTGGGATCCATCTTGAGATGCTGGTTTCACTTATAATTATTAGTAGTTTAGTTATTTTAGTAATTAGTCCACGACAGTTTTCCGGTAAACGTAAAGAAGTAATATAAAAAGGATTTATAACTTTTATACATTTATTTATTACAAAAAGTTCCTTAGACAAGGAAGATTTACTAGTTTTATTATTATACATAAAAAGAAAAAGTCCCATTAAGAATTTCTTTGAGAGACTAAACATCTTACGGGTAAATAAGATGTTATTAAGTTAATCTCAAAAATTTAAATATACGTATATTTTTTTCATTTTCGAATTTGAACTCAAAACTATTATATATGTCTGGTAAGTAAGATATGTGCTAATTGCGTTAAAAGAAGGTTTTTCTCAAACTAAAAAGTATAAAATAAATTTACTTAACATAAAGCAATAGTACTTTGATTTTGTTAAAAAAAATAATTAAAGAAAGATTTTATCATTTTGAAGTCGGTGTCGAGCTAATGCTACAACAAACTTACTACAATATCAAATTACTAAGCCTGTTTGCTTTACTTGGCACCGACTTCAAAATTATAAAATCTTATTTCTTCATGAATAACATATTTAATCCTTATAAAACATCATATAAGTTATGACGTCATAAATAATATATTTTTTTAAACGTTTTAAATTACATTCTTAAAATCGAGTAATATTTTTAGATATTTAAGTCTAATATTCTAATTAACAATATATTATTAAGTCTAATATTATAATAAAAAATCTGTCATATGACAAAAAAAGAAATAAAATCAACACGAAGAAAACTAAAAACAGAAGTTATAGTAAAATAATAGTAAAGAAAATCTATTCCAGGAAAGCAATAAACGCAAGAATAGGAAAATAGCTAAATAGTGCTTTCTGGTTAATTTAGGATTGACAAACAGTCAGGCGTAGGCGCATTAAGAGATTTCAAAGAAATAGAACTTGTATAAGGCTTTGTGTATACGGTGTAGCTCAGTAAGAGAAAACGCAAAACTCTATGTAGATGTCACTACTTACGCTTGACATAAATATTAGGACTGTGAAACTTTAAAGGTATTTCTATGCAATAAATTATTTGGTGTGAATAAATTCTATATGTTATATAAAGTATAGCTGGATCCTGCATATATCTGGGTTGGCAAAGAAAACCAGAGAATCTAGTGTAAAGACCCTACCGTGCCATTAAGATATTTCCGTTGTCCATTTTCCGAATTCTAGAGGTATTACGTTGGCGTTTAATAACTCTACGACTGGCGGAACTCCATTTTTCCTAGAAATAATTCATGTTCTTAAGTGGAAATCGAACTCACAACTGTCGCGTTTCATTACACCCTAGGGCCACTGGGCCACGACAGCCTCCACGTTCATATGGTAAAATAAATACTAAGAAATATTTTTGTCAATGTCGCAGGAGCTGTAAATCTAATCTATATTTTAATCAACTTCTGTAAAAGGAGAGGGTTCTCAATTCAACTGCATTTTTTTTATCTTTGATATCTCAGAACTTTCGACTGGATTTTGATAATTCTTTTTTTATTTGAAAGCTTTCAGTGTGGTTCCATTTTAATTTAGGCTTATCCTAATAATGCAATCTATGAGTCAATCATATAAGTCTGTGAATATTAAGTATGTGCGCGACAAATGGAAGAAGGATCCTACTTCAACTTTTTACTTCACTGTTTGAAGTCGATTTTTTTGTTAAAAAATATTCACATATACAATGCATACACAGCTCTACAATCGATTGGGACATCTGAACTTAAACAGCAATTAGCGTGTGACGTGACGTTGATTACGACTGGATATGAGCCTATGGGTGTTGGAGGTCTATTTTCGTCCCTTTTGTGAAACGCCTTAATCTTCTATCTTCTGTAATGAAACGCTTAGAGCTTTTCCTTCCTACTCGGGGGAATGGATCATTTCAATCAATTGCTCGCCCTGATAAGAAAGAGCAGCGCTGAGTCTCGATAATAGAGGGGAAAATGTAGAGCAGATTATCATAAAACTAGGTTACTTCTGCCCACCCTGCTGTATGCAGGATCCAGCGTGAAACTGGAAAAAATCTTAAAGTTTTAAAATATATGTTAAAAACGATATTCTACCGACAATGAACGGAACTTTCAGTAATTTGCTGTTCTTATTTGAAAAAACCAGCTTGAGATAAACATAGACGATTTTATATCATATTATTTTTCAGGTTTTTTTAGCTGATATGAAAAGGTGTAACTGCCGGTAACAGGGTTAACGGAGCCATAGCTGCACGTTTGGCCGTATACAATGCAGTGTTGGTACCGACGCTGTTATACGGCAGCGAAACGTGAATATTACAGAAGAAGAATGAAAGAAAGATGAATGCCGTGGAGATGTGGTGGAGCACTTTGTATGATATGTGGAATCGGTTTAGCTGATTCATGCTGATCATTAGCTGATAATCGGCAATAAAGAGATACACAGAATGGCAGGTACTAGCGAGGATGTCACGATGAGAATAAAGAAGAGCGTGCTGGTTTGGGCACTTCGAACAAATGAGTGACGAAAGTATAGCAAAAAAGATTTATGATAGAATGTGAGCATTAAGAGAGGTAGGAGGAGACCTCGATTCGTGGACAAGTCCGACTCGCAATTGACCGTTTCTTATAACATATTACTAGACCTTTTGTTACTTTGTGAAAATTCAAAACATTCATGAAGACAAAAAATACAAAAGCTAAAAAAAGAAAAACCTGAGCCGTCTGTAAAAAATACTTACATACCAACCCTAACGGCCTTGAACTCACCATCATTCTTATCGACAATCGAAGACGTGTGTAGTGTACTTCTTTGGCAGTGTTGGCTGATTGATGCGGGGTATTATTCAGTTTCGTCCGTGCTTGGACCGAAGCCAGAATATATTATTGCAAGTACTTTTTCTTAAGTATTATGTAAATTGTATCTATATCTTCGTGTGCCTTATTCGTTTTTGTTGTGGGTGAATGGAAAAATGTAAACGGTATATTTTTGTTAAGCCAGTCGTCGCGCAGCGGCACGAAGTGTGACTGTAATACCGACTGGTTGTGGGTTCGATCTCCACTCGAGGAGATGAAATATTTACTTAGATTTATATTTCCATTTCTTCGCTCTGGTGTCGAGGCTAAGCGCAGCGTTGACTTCTGCCACTCAACACGCAATGCTTCCAGAATTCGGCAGAAAGTGGGGAACGGAGTGTCTTGACACTAGGTTCCCTCTGCCTACCCTGCTGTGTGCGGGATACAGCGTGAAACTTATTTGTATACTTTTGTATAAATTTAAAACAGAAAACAGTTAGATTAAACATATTTCACAGTGGAGGGATAAGTATAAGATAAGTGTGATTGTCAACGCGGTTGGTTGTAGATTCGATCCCCACTCGAGAAAATATTTTTTTTATATTTTTATTTTTTCCCTCTGGTCATCAAGGCAAAGCGTGGCGTAGAGTTCAGCCACTTAACATACGTCATACGCTTATGTCCCTGCGTCACAACTTTCTTTAATATGATATTTAATTATCAATACATTATTTTTGTATACACCTCATTAATGATACTGACACATGACATTTTATGGCACAATTAAAAATCATATTTTGCTATCAATTTCCTTTAATTTTGACTTTTAAAATATTAAGAGTTATATGCTTTAACAACATTTTTATTTCATTTTGATTTCTTTTGTTAAGCAGATATGATTTAATGTACACTCCCAGGCAGCCAATGTAGGCAATAAATTTAAATATTCATAGAATTTATACAGATACTCTCAGTGTGGCTACTCCATTGAAACATAGATGTGGAGTACTGTTACAACTTATTTATGTTGTTAGCTACAGAGATGTAGGTAGATTTTTACCAATTTCCGCAACCCAAAGAATTACCAAGAATTATCGTCTGGCAAGAGATAATGCTATTTAATAAATATTATTGACATTTTGAAAGTGTTATTCCACACTTAGGAAAGAAAAATACTTATTTAGAAAACGTATCAAAATTTTAACGTAGCGGGACTCGAACCCGCACCTCTTGGAAGCCAGCCTGATGCAAGAGTCGTTAATACAATATAAATAACAAAATAATAACTAAGATGCAATATTAGTTTAAAGAATTGTGTTTGAGGGTTGCTTGGAGTGGTCCGTCCAATTGTAGAACAGGTTGTGTACACACACTAGGTCGTATATAATGTCAATATTTGACATATTGGATATATCTTTTTCTTTGGGGATTTTCTTTATTAAGTAAACTTTGATGCAGGCTATAATTTTATGTAACAAACAAACAACCTAAATTAGTTCTAGACTTGCAGTATTAGTTGAATTTATTGAAGCTATATCCATCTACAAATGATAACTTTCGGTATGTGAAACTTGATATATCGAAATTCCTTATTTGATTACGTCAGGTATAGGTTTCTAAAACACAATATTTGATGGCTAACTCTATATCTCTACAGACACGAACTCAATGTCGGAGGTTGTTTACTAGTTCAGGGGAATAAAAAAAAAATATTCCCCCGCATAAGGAACCCAGAACCATCGCTTTGTTATTGGATAGATAGATGTTTGACTGCGCCACTGTGATCTAAACGCTATGTTACTTACGTGCTAAGAAAAAAACATGATATCCCTCAACATCTCTAAGGCAATTTTGATACAGAGGAATGCGTTATTTTTATTTCCCCGTTCTGAAGAAGATAGCGCAGCGTTGAGTTCCGACTCACAACACACAATAAAAAATAAAGTGAAAAATGGGGAGTGTCTGAACATTATTAATACCACCCTCGCATAGCAGGGTAATGCTATGTGGAAAAAGCGTAAAGCTGTTTTTTATTTGTTTTCTTTTCTCTTTATTTTTTAAATAACCTGTAAAAGTGTGTATTTTCTATGTAAAATATTAAAAGAACAACGCTTTGTTCAAATATCCCCATATTGTAAAACAAAAGAAAACTTTATATATTCATATGGTTGAAGTAAGCTAATGACTAAACAAAAACTCTTGTACGTTTGAAATACCGCCTTTAGAGAATTATTTAGGTTAGTTCCATGTTTTAACTATTATTTGGGCCATCGAGGTGCAGTGGAACATTGGTGGACGATGGTTGTAGGTTACTCCTACTCAGGAGAAATATTTTAGCAAAGCTAGCTTTGAAGAGCGGAGAACAGAATATTATGACACTAGACTAGAGTGGGGACCGGAGTGTGTTAACACTAGGTTCCCTCTGCCTACCCTGCTGTGTGCGGGATACAGCGTGAAGCTGATTTCTCATTTCCCATTAAGACACTTCCGTTCCCCATTTTCTGCCCAATTCTAAAGGCACTGCGTGTCTCATTACTAGAGCGAGGAAATGAAGATATTATAATATATTTCTATATTTCATTTCTTCGAGTGGAAATCGAACCAAATATAATATTGATATAAAAATATTGAGCATCAAAATATCTGAACAATGTGTGTTTTAAAAATCGATATTGTATAAAGTAACATGACGTATACTGTTTCGCTTGTCACGAACTTTTAATTTATATTTGAAGGCTCAGCGGAAAATGTCTATTGTTGGGGAATTTCGATTATTTAATGTACTCGCTTATGTTTTATTGTTTTTATTTTCTATTTTTTATATGTTGAATTTTTATGTTCGACTATGTTTTCCCATCGACATACTGATGTATTTCTTTTATTTCTCTGCATTTCGAGGAAAATTGGGAGCGGCTATACTAAGCATACAGTAAATGTGGCAGGTTCTGGGTTTGATTTCTGCTCTAGGAAATGAACTATTTAACATTTTAATATTCGTTCTGGTAAGGTAACGTTAAGTTCCGCCACTCAATACGCAATGTCTCAAAGAATTCAGCAGAAAGTGGGAAACGTAACGGACTCAATGGGAACGAAGTGTCTATCATAAGGTTCCCAGGTTTCCTCTGCCTACCCTGCTATTTGCTAGATACAGTATGAAGCTACAATCACTGTACGCACTGATATGTAGCAGTTAAGGTAATGCTGTCAATATACATATATCCACATAGTCCTTACCGTGATACTAAGCGGTGTTATATATTCTTTGCTGCCTAAAATGTATAACATTAATAAAAAAATCACAAGCCTGGTAGAATCCCGCACAGGTATGCTAGAAATAACATTATTATTTTTTAACTTCACGCCTTGTTGGTTCCTAACTTAAGCTACTCCGTTCCCCATTATTCACTTAATTTTCGAGACATTACTTTAAGTGGTAATGTCCCGAAAACTAAGTAAAAAATGGGAAACGGAGGACACTTTTCGGGACATTACCTTTTTAGTGGTGGAACTCAACGCCGTGCTTTGACTTGTTCCTAGAATGGAGTAAATGAATATAATTCGTTTCCCATAATAGGAATCGAAGCTAATACTGTGCCATTACGAGGGCTCATTGATGTTATAAAAGATAAAATTTTACCTTTGGAAAATTATTCCCTAATTTATATAACATTGTCTATTGTTGAAGATTTTTCATTTTATGTATACTCTATCACTGTAAGTTAAGTTCGCATTTTAAAAGGCAGCATGGATACTGGGTGGATGGAAAGGATCCTCTCACGACCCATCGTGAGATTTTTGTTTAGCTAAAATACCTAGTCACCGGCGTGAACCTCATGACGAAGTAAAGAAAGAAAATTTTCAATTATTTTTTTATTATTTAAGTCGTATTTTACGAAATCTATAGATTTTTTTTTATGGAAAAGGACAAGGCAAACGAGCGTGCGGGTCACCTGATAGTAAGTGATTACCGCCGCCCACGACCCCGTGCAACACCAGAGGAGCTACAGGTGCATTGCCAGCCTTTAACCAACAATCTTGTCGGTTTCGAGGGCATTGCGTTTGAGTGGCGGAACTTAACCCCGTGTTTTATCTTGTTTCCAGGGCGAGAAAGTGAAGGTATTAAATATTCTGACCCTGAGTGGAAATCGAACCCACAACTATTGCGATCACAGTCGCACTCCTGTCCACTGCGCCACGACGATCTGTATGAAATTTTTTACACATAATTATTATTGTAATGCTTTATTTCTTAGGAAATGCGGTGTCTACGATAACGGCCCCTTACAATGTATGAACCGACTTTGCGCTAGTTGCTTTCCTGATCTGTCATTTCTTTTCTTGGTTGGGGTTGATATTTCAACCAATAAGCTATCGTGTTAACATGTCTTAAGTCCGGTCTTAAATTGGAGAATGGAGGTATCTTTGTATGAGCAGTGTCTTAGCATTAGTTTCGCAGCATAGGGATCCTGCGAAACTAATGCTAAGACACTGCTCATACAAAGATTTCATATTATAATATAATATTATTCAGATAGGCATAGGGATGCCTACCCTACTACGTGCGGGATACAGCGTAAAGCTAAAAAAAACATTTCCTAGAGTGGAAATTGAATCTACGACCACTGAGTTGAACACATTTGTTGTTAATGAAACACGTACATAAAAGTATAAACGCAAAGTTTCAACAAATCTGTAACGATATTCAAAAATAATATTCATGAAAGTTATAAATTTCATATTTGAAAACTTCGCACCATATTGAAATTTTAAGCGGTGTTACTGTTTAAAACTAAATATACGTATTAAGTACAGTTTATAAGTTTTAAGACTGGTTACGTATTTCTTTTCAGTTTCAGTTCAGGTTCGGGCAGATCTATTTTAAAATTAGTAAGCTCACGAATTTTTTTTCTGATTAGAAGTAATATTCGTCTTCATCATCGAGAAAAAGGAAATTGATTTATTACTATAAGATAACAACATTTAAGCGATTGTTATCTTTGAGTTTGAGAAAATTAAGTATTGGATGATAGACACAAGGAGTGATAGATACGTCGAGTAGAGAAAGTTGCTTAAATTAAAATCGTTAGTTATTCTTTTTTTATATTTTAATAAAATTAATATTATAAAGTATCAAAAAGGCCGGCTGTGGAAAACAAAAAAGATAAAATAAGTAATATTCATATTAAACCAATTGTTTATTAAGAATTATAGTCGAGACTTATATTAATTTTACATGGCTCCATAAATAAATATTAAGAAAAAGGTTCCAAAGGAAGATAAAAACGTTACCCTTTTTTGCGTCACGCAGTCGAGAAAAAAGAGAAAGAGATTAATACCGAGTGAGGTAATTTACCTCTTCATATATGCTTGTATATCTATATGGACATGTTTAGCGTGTATTATTAGATATTCTTTTAATTCTATATTCTATATTTTTTAATCTATACTATCTGGAGGCCAGTCGTGGCTCAGAGGCACTAACGTGCAACAGTAAGCGTGACAGGTTGTGCTTCCTGTCCCGGCTGTATGCTGCCAGGTGAAAGTTAAAAAGTACCAAATCTTTGTTTCAGATTCCTAACCAACCGTTAAAAGGACAGGTCAATGTCGGCCAACGCGGTCGCGAGCGAACTAAAGGCGACGAAAGTGCTGAGGCTCTTGTTGTGTTCTTCGCCTTCGTGCTGTGTTGGTCGCCGTTCTTTCTTTTGAATATAATGTTTGATTCGTGTCCAGGCTGTATAGTGCCAGGTAATAGTTAAAATATATGTATGATTGTGTTTTTTTTTAACTTTACGCTTTATTTTGCTTATGACAGGGTAGGCAGAGAGAATCTACCCAAGCAGAGCCAAGCCACAAAAATAAAAAGAAATAGAGAAAAATGAAAAAAAAATAAAATTCAATTTAAAATAAAACAAAATGAAAAAAAAACAAAAAAATAAATAAAAAAAAGCTAAAGAAATAAAGAAGCCGGCCCATAACATTAATGTTTGACGAACTTGCTTTATTACGTTGGAACGTATCGTTCGGAGTTCCGCGCAAAATGTTAATTTAACTGTTGTATTAGAAGTTTCAATGGCTTCCAAAGCGAAATCTTTACGGACTTCCAAGTTAGATACGTCTCGTGGCCGCAACGCCGCGATGATTGTCTTCATCATAAACATATCTATATCTATCTTTGGACAGTATTTATTTGTTATCATCGTTTATTATCTTCATTATTATGTGTGACTGTAAATATGACGGTTGTGGGTTCAATTCCTATTGTGAATGCAATGAATTATTTTCATTTATTCTCTGTAGTGAGAAAACAAAGTACGGCGTTGAGTTCCGTCACTCAATAAGTAATTTCTTTAAAATTAGACGGTGCTTAGAGTGACTTGACGCTAGCTTATCTGTGCTTATCTTTAAAATATTTCAAATGTGATAAAAGGTTATTTGAATAATAAAAAAAACCTTTTTTATCACATATCAGGTTAGGCAGAGGAACGCCATAGTTAGGACACTTAATTCTCCACTTTCTGCCGGACTTTCGGGACGGATGTTGAGAGGCGGCACTTAACAGGAATTGAAAATAAATGAATACATACATATAATATTGCCTCTAGAGTAATATGAAGAATACTTTCTTTTTTGGTGCGCCCACCTGCCTAAAGGTGTAATAATAAAAAAATAAAATAAAACAAACGTCTAGTCTACTCATGCAAAGTTGCAAACGAAATAGTATTTGTTAAATTGCTTATTTGTAACACCTTCATATTATTATTATACTAAAATTTATTTATTTTTATCGATAATTATTTAAGGATTATTTTTTATTTAAAGAACACACTATTTAAAAAAAAGAATCTTTTATTTAATTAACTAGGTTGTAGATTCGATTCCCACTCGGGTGAATGAATTATTTTATTAACAAGACAAGCTTTTCTAAATTCAAATAAATATATTTGAACGATTTCGAACGATCTGTTATATACTAGTTCTGTACATAGTAACCCTTAGTCCTAT
>JAAIXJ010000702.1:0-75455 GCA_013403705.1 Heliconius hermathena | reverse complement strand
CTGGCGCTTGCGCCAGACCCAACGAATCCATACTACTCAAGGCACTTCCTCTTGTATTTGCCATTTGACATAGGCTTCAGAGATCCCCGTGAATCGCAATGTTCGCAAATACACTGACGAGGCACACTTTCAAATGCCTTTTGCAAATATAAAAAGGCCAGTAGCTTTCCTTTTTATCCGGGTGCTACCAGCAAACTTCTGAAGGCGAAAATAAAGTCTTCAGAGTTCGATCATTGCTGAAATCCATATTAGGATTCAGAGACAGTACGCATAAACTACACACTACGAACAGACAATACGACAGTAAAATCTATGAAATGCAAAATATTGTCACTATAACATATTTTAATTGAGTTCACATAAAATTAAAATACCAAAAACATTATAATACAACTTGAAATAACTAGTAATGAAATAAGCCATCGTTTTCATATTCAATTAAATTTAATAAACAGGTAAACCTCTCGAAAGCAGTGCGTTGGAAATTTTTCAATTAAAAACGTACATAATTCAGTATTATGTATATATTTTTATTAAATTCTATAATGGCGCAGTGGCAGAGCGCATGACTGTAAACGCGACGGTCGTGGGTTCGATTCCCACTCAGGGGAATTAAATATTAAAAACTTTCATTTTTTCACTCTGGTAACAAGATAAACACGCAACACACAACAACAACGCCACTTAGCACGCAAATATCTAAATATTCATGATAGTGGGAAACGGAGTGTCTTAACACTAGGTTCTCGCTCTACGTAATCTGCTATGCGGGAAAGTTTGTTATAATCTTATTATAGGTGCACCTATGCGTGATATGGAGGAAATGTAAAATATTTTCTATACAAAATTGCAAGTAATCTACTTTGAACGTAATAAGATTAGCGGCGGAGATTTATCCGTAGATTTTTAACGTAATTTTATAATTTCACTATCTTTAGCACTTTATTTGTTAACCGACTTCAAAAAAAAAGAGATTATCATTAGTATGTTTGTCCACAAATTTGTACTAAATTAAAAGTCTTATATTAGAATCTTCGTTTCTTATTTTAAATAGAATAGATAGAGTTATATTTCAGCTAAAACTAAATCAATCAAAATCAGATCAGTGATTTTTGAGATATAGGTGTCCAGTTATACACTCACTTCTGAAAGGGTCGTGTATATTGTATTTTGACACCTATTAATTGACTTATTATAAGGACGAGGGCTTTGAACTCGGTTTATTTTATTCTTTTTTTCGATTCTTTTTTTATTATATAAATATAAAATAGAATATTTTTTAACCTTTTACTAACAGAAAATTATTTATAAGTTTGAAATGAAGTCTTGCATTCAATCTCATTAAAATTTATTTTCACTTAGCCCTAGATGCGTCTATGCACTAAAATCCAATCTTCCAATTTTAGATAGACTATAATATTTTCTTCACTTTCCGTATTACCTGTTAATATTAATAACTTAGAACAAATAATTAATAATAATTTTTCCAAATCGAATTCCAGATTGATTGTCAGCAACCACTCTTACCCAACTAATAATACCTATTACTTGGTATATTTATATGATTACTTGGTAATATATCTAAGTGAAATTCTAGACTGATAGCGAACCGCCTTGCGCGAGCCCTAGCCTATCCTCAGGTGTTTGGAGAGAGACTAGGAGTGTCAGAATGATACGTCGCGAGATATCTCCCGTGAATTACGGGCAAATACTAAGGAACTCGAGGTCACCCCTGCAACGGCCTGCACGTCGTGGCTCTGTAAGTATTGAGAAAATATTATCCTATTACACTAATATTATAAATGTGAAAGTTTGAAAGTGTGGAAGTCTGTTCCACTATAACGCAAAAACTACTGAACGGATTTAAATGAAATTTTACTGCAATATATCTTATACATTGGCTAAAATGTATGAATATAATTTGGCTATAATATAACAACAAGTTAAACGTAACGTAGTGTTTATATAGGTATTAAGAATAAGTATGTTTTGGGTGTAGTGGTATAGCGTCAGGCTATAAATGCGACGGCTGTGGATTCAATTCCCAATCGGGTGTTATTTTCATGTCTCCGCTCTGGTGACAAAGAAGACAGAGAGCGGTGTTGAGTGCATCTACTCAATACGCAATGTCTCGATAATTAATAGGAAAACGGGGACCGGAAAGTCTTGAAACTAGTGGTTCCTTCTCCACATTTAAGTACACGCTGGATACAGTGTGAAGCTAAAAAAATTAAGTAAATTAAATGTTTGTAATTGTTTCGCACTTTTTATAAAGTAACTAATTGAAAATCAATCAATATAAATCCAAACTTAGTGCTTTAGTTTAATCGTATAAAAAGAAAAATGTAGCGTAGAGATGCGTCACCCGCTCACAATTTCTAAATAGAATGTAAGAACACAGTGTTATGTCACTAAATATGAAAAAAAGTAGCGTATTAAACCGTCTTATTGTGCAACGAATGTCAATGTGATATATGCTTATATGCAATTTAGTACTCGAATCTTATATAAAATAGGTCTTTAATTGAAAAAATGTCGCTACTATAATCATTCTATTATAGCTGGTTGGGCGTCATATTAAATATGCAGTGCATCCACCGTGAGGAGACAGTGTTTCTCTTCTGCTTTTATTAAAATAAAATAAAAAAACATATTGTAAATTTTAAAATATTCCTGCAAAATAACCCCTAACTTTTGAAAATGTAAGTAAATTTAAATTTAACGTTTATAGTAGGACCATCAGTTTTATAAACTTCTACGATTTTGATATTAAATTTCAAAACTAGTTTTTTCTTCTATTTCATTATATAAAACTTATTATTTTATCTTTGTTTGTTTAGCTTCACGCTGTACACTAAAGCAGCCCCACTTTTACGTAGCGGCACATCGTATGATTGCAAAGGCAACGGTTGTAGGTTCTATTCTTACTAGAGGGAATTCAGTATTTCGATTTCCTTGATTTGGTTAGAACAAAAAAGCGGGGCGTTAGATACCGCTGTGGTTCTCTCTGCTGGTTGCCCTGCTTATTTTTCTATATAATTCTTCTATTTGTAATTGTTTCGAACATTTTATGAAATATATCATCAATATTTATATGGTTTAAATAATGTAGATACTTGAAAGAAATAAAGAAAGAAATGCAAGAACAGCTTGAATAGTAACATATTAGAATAAGTGAGTGAAGTGGTATAATAGTAAAGTATGTTTAGTAGAGACGGAAGGATGTGTAGAGATACGAAATTAACTGAAAGACTAGCTGCACCTTAAGCCGTATATAATGCAATGATGGTACTGATTCAGTATAACGGCATCGGTACCAGCAGCGGCAGTGGCAGCGAAACGCTCGCCTAGTATATAGTAGTATTAGAGAAGAAGAATGTAAGAAAGATGCGAAGTCTGTTTAGCTGATCGAATCCACATTTGAAGAGAAACATCTGTGTTTCTCTACATGGCAGTACTAGTACGTACGCAGAAAATGTTCAGATGGTTTGGGCAATTCGAGAAAATGAGTGATTAAAGAATACCAAAAAAAAAGTAAATGAATAAAGAAAGAGTGGTATGTGAAGCTGGCAGCGGCCTCGGTTAACCTTTAAATACACAATATAGATAATAATGGAGGAATAACCTTCTAGAAGGCATGCATGAAGAAGCTGATGACAGAGGTCTATGTTAAGAAGGAGATATGCAGAAACGGCGTAGCGATTGACGCTATGTCATCTCTGGCTATCCCGCTAGTGATACAGCGTTAAGCTAATATAAATTGTGTATTATCATTATGTCTTTTTTTATTTTTCTCCAGTAATTCATATTCTTTTCTTGTTTTTTCATATATTATGTCAATCACTTTATCCATAATATTATTTTCTATCAATCTCAATAGTTCATAAGCAAAATGGTTTCAACCATTTAAATTATAAATGTAATTTTATATAAAATAACAAATAGCCATTTACAAAAAAAAAAAATAGTATGAAATTTTAACAATAACTATTTTTATAAAGATATAGTTTTATAAGAAACTTAGATGTTGAGTTTATATATAATTTGATTAGACTAGAAATTAATTTTAGTATAATATTTTTAAATAATACATGTTTTCCATTGTATAAAAATAACAAAACTGATGAATAACGGTTCTAGGTATTGTAATAATGAGTCACACCAACACATCAAAATATTACTAAGAAATTTGTTTCATGGAAATCGAGCCTGGATTTCCAAAGTGACAGCGATGTAAAATCTCACCGCTTTTTAAAATTTACGTACCTTCGTTCGCTAAGGCAATGACGTCACGCAGCGAGTATCCGATTGTGGGTGATGCGGAGTGGTTGAGTGCATAATTTTGATTTGTAAAGTGATTTACACTTAATATTTCAAATTATATACCTTTAGGAGTACTCTATTCTTGGCAAATTGTCAAATATCAAAATATTTTACTATATAAAATAACTGTAATAATATTTACTAATAGCGGCTCGTCCACGGCTTTGCTTGCTGGAATGACTGATACGATTATTTATTTAATGTTATTTCGCAAAAATAATTCAATTTATAGCATAACCGCGTGAGCGCAAGAGTCATAGTGTGTACTATGTAATGGTGTACGTAAGCGCCGACTCACAACTCGCAGCGTCGATGGCGTTAGTGCGGTTTCTCTTTACTGTGCAGACCGTACTATACCGTTCAATATTTCTATATTTTTTTAATAGATAGGCCAAAAATAAAAACAAATTAATTTTTCTAGTTTCCTATTTTTTAAGTTATACTGATAACAAAAAACATTGGTGTGACTCATTGGATCGGCAAATACTTATAATGGAAGTGCGCTTCGATCAGAAATCCGTTGGTACTTGAATTCATTAAATATTAGAGTTAATTTACAATTGAATGCACGCTAAAATCTATTCGATTTATTTTAACTCTAATTATTAATGTTACTAATACAACATTTTTTGTCAATTATTCATTTTATTATATATAGGTACATTTTAAAAATGTTCATATACCGGCTTATAAATGTTTAAACGATGACGTACTAGTATCTATAGAGATATTGATTTTGTCATACGTTGTCTGTGCACATGCGCCAGTGGCGCTAGATAGCAGAATTTGACGTGATGTTTTCTTAGAATTAATTAAAAAAAATATCGTATTAGTGTAATTCCATAATATATTATTTTAAAGTTATTTAAAAATAATTATGGTTTTAAGAATGTTCGAAAAACAAATATTTTTATTTAAATTTTAAAATTTACTTACATTTTTTGTCTATGGTTGCGAGCAAGCGGCTGTTTCTTAAAGTTCCATAGCCAAGACCTCGAACAAAACAAGTAAAAAACAACAAATGTCTACGGTTGACGCCTTGACGCTAGACGATGAATTTTGCTACGGATTTTGTACTATTGACATAAAGTATTGATAATAACGAAGTGATGTAATTAAAACAACAATTCAATTATAAATTACACTAATTCGAATGTCTTCCGCCGCGTTAAATTACTATATTTTTTTTTGTTTCCGCAACTATTTTAATATTGCATCTTTTAATCATTTTACATGTGCGTGAGTGAAATGTCAGATTATAACACTAGTTAAGTATAATACGTAGATTTGTAGATGTTTTGACAATGTAATACCGGATGAATATATCAATATTTTTCTCCTCACTAACAGATTTGTGGTGTACAGTGAATAAATTAACCGTTGTAATGATACGAACAGATTTAAATTCGTGTAGTTAGGTTTTGACAGCCGGCAGGCTTGTCGTAAGTGATTTACGATTGGCTTTCATAAAGATGAACAGTCGCAGTAGTGTAAATGAAACGAATTTGGTGAATTTCTCGGCCGAACTGTCCACGCTGAATCAGTTGGAATCGAAAGACGGCCTGCTGAGTTTTCCCTTCGATCACATATACGCATGTCATTCACAAAGTGCTGAGAGGCGGCCGCCCCTTCAGCTTGAAAAGGAAGTTGAAATATCAACGTATTGTGTCACGGTAGATGATAAAAATACGAGTTCAACACCTGAAGTATCGAAGTTGTCGGACCAGTTGACAGTTGCTGTAAACCAAAATAAAAAACTCAAAGATCTCCTTATTTACCATTTGGATTTGATACAACAACAGAACGAACTTATAACTAAAAGGGATAAGCTATATCAAGCCTTGAAGCAGGAAAATGATACAGTAAGTGGCTTTAGATTTAGTGAAATTATGGTTGATAATTTTTAATAGTTTTAATTGCATGTTGAGGTTTGTTTACATACTAAATAGATCTTAGTGGAACTGAAGATATAGATAATGTAATAAATCATGTATACAACTATTATAAAATAGAATGACCCCATACAAATTTTTCATTTCCTATATTTCTTTGAAATAAACTCTTGCCATTTACAAAAATATTTTTAGAAAATATAAAAAATTGAATTTGGAAGTAGTGGGAATCGAACCTGTTCCTCTTGTTCACAGTCTAAGTTCTCTGATTACTATGAAATCACAATCAAAATTTACTTACTAATGTCACATTATATATAGAAACACAAAATAAAATTTGCCATAGAAAAAAGATAACCTGAGATTAAGTAAAAATACAATCTTCTCATATAACAAACAGTAAACAAATATTTACAATATGTACTCAGCATATCAGGTTAGTAATAACTAATTATTTACATAGGTGTTAGTTTTCTAAAAATATTTTTCTATACTGCGTCTGGATTGGCAATTAAAAGTAAAAACATCATGGAGGTTATGTTTCATAATAGATCTTAGGAAATATAATTGTAAAAAATGTAGACAATATATAAGATAATTTTATAATATAAATTATAAATATTAAATAAAATAACATTTTAACTAGTATCAACATATATGTATGTATGAAGACTTTAGCTAAATTAATGCTTAATAATTAATATAAATTTAGTATAGTTTAGCTCTTAATATTGAACTTAAAGAATTTATTCTTATTTTAGATTCTTTTAATAATAAGATTGCTGTAAAAAAGAATAATATTTACCTTGTTGAACAAAATGTTTTCAAAAATGTTTATTATTGTATTTTTTAATATATATGTATTTATGCGATTTTTTTTATGAAAAGTGCAACTAAAATATAATAATATTTAATCCCAGTCAGAAAGTAAAATATATTTTTTATATCTAGTGTATGGCTATGCGAATGCTTATTTATTTTGATTAATCAATAGTACTATTTTATATTATTAGTATCAATCCATTATGGGTTCAATTCCCATTCAGGAGAATGAGCTGTCATCATTTCCTTGCTCTCAGAAGTCTTACCAAGATAAGGCATGGCTCTAAGTTCTGCCAGTCAATAAGCAATGTCTTGAAAATTGGGTGGATTGTGGCTACCAAGTTTCATAACACTAGTAATACTGCGCTATATGCTGGGCAGCCAGAAACATATAAAGTATATTTCTGTTAAGGCCATCCTTGAGCAGTGGCTCAGGGTCTGGCTGCAGGAGGTGTGGGTTGGAATCCCAATCAGGGGAATGAATTATCGTTTTCTGCCTTCTAGTCGACAAAATGTGAAATAAAAAAGAAGAATAGTATGTCCTAACATAATATATCTCTTATATTATGACAATTTACTCCTTTGGGTTTTGGTTATTAAATAAAACAAAAATTTTATTAGCATGCACTTGCGAAATGTAATCATTTACTATTACAAAAAGAAAAATATAAAAAGATAAAATATTATAAGTAAAACCTCTTATCAAACTGAAATTTATCTAAAACAATCAATATTTTAATTGTTCAAAGATACTGGAGTAAAAAGGTTATTAAATTTTTTGATTTTATAATTCTCACTCATATAAAATTATGGCCAGATGCCATATTAATAGTTAGTAAACATTTAGTAAACATTGTGGAAAGTAGAGAATGGAGTGACATTAGTAATGATCATATATACTAAGTCAAGCATTTTTATTAAAAATTTGAAAGTTTTTTCTATTAAATGCAAACTGCTACTGTGATCTTGATAGGTTGTGGGTTCTATTCCTGACCATGCTACTCAGGGAAGTGAAATATTTAATATTTTCTTCGGTCTGAAAATGATGCAAAGTGTCATTGAGTTGCGCTACACACACACTCAATGCCTTTAGAATATGGCAAAAAGTTGGAAATGGAAGTGTCTTAATGGGAACGGATCGTCTAAATACTAGGTTCCCAGGATTCCTCTGCTTGCCCTGCTAAAAATAAATTATCATTTAAAATAATAATTTGTTCTTTATAATGTAATGTATTGAATGAATTTCTTTAAATTGCAATAAGATAGAAGGTTTTATTTATATGTAAAAAGGAGGAATTGTATAAATATATAAAAAATGTTATGTAAAAGAAATTAAAGGAAATTATTACATATATCATATCAATTTTTATTTCTAACTATGAACTTTGTACATATATTACTTGATTAACATTTACGGAGATATTGTGTGTTGTATGGCTGAAATCATTTATCGATACCAGAGTGATAAAATTTAAATAATTCATTCCCCTGAGGGGGAATAGAACCTGCAACCATTTCATTTACAGCCAGATGCCATGCTACTGCTCTATTAATAAATATTAATAATATATAATTATATATTTCTATAGCTGAGCTTTTAATCCAGTAGTGTCGTGCGAATACTTAATTGAAATTTGATAATACATTTTTAATTGCTTTTAATATGTTTGAAGCGAAATCATATATTATAATATTTAAAAATTATGTACATTTGTTACTTTAATGTAAATACTAAATAAGTGAATAAGTGAGCACTAATTTAGGGAGCTGATACTTATTTAGTTATTATTTTATATAAAGAATCATTGTTGTGGGAAAATTGTAATTTTGTAATATATGGCAATTATATAGATTTCTTTTTGCGAGCTTATGAACTTTAAATTATATGATATTTATTGTTTGTTTTTATCTTGTATATAAGATTATTTATTTATACTAACACTTATTATCTTTAAACTATTTTTATACATATATACTTTATTAAAATTTATTTTGTATGTTTAGATTATAAACAATTTAAATAAATAAATAATTTAATTTGAATTAGTAGGATTAGTGGTTAGCTTTAATATAATGAAATAATTACATTCACAATATCCATATAGGTACTTACATAGTATTAGAATGGATAATTATTTAATATTTACTTACTACCATAATCGGACCCTATGGTCTGTAGTATTGCTGAATTAGTAACAATATTGTAAATTTAAATTATTACAATAAAGTATATTATGAAATAGCACAATGCAATTGTATTTTTTTTTTAGCTTTACTCAGTATACCGCGTACACTGTGGCACATAGCAGAGTAGGCAAACGGAACCTGGGAAGCTAGTTTTAAGATACTATTTTCCCCATTTTCTGACGAATTATGGAGAAATTGCGTGTTGAGTAGCGGAACTCAGCGCCGCTCTTTGCCTACTTATCAGAACGAGGAAATGAATATGTTAAATATTTCATTTCTTCGAATGGGAACGGAATTCAGAACCTGTCGCGTATGCAGTCGCACGCTTGTGCCTCTGCGCCATGACTGGCTACAAACGACTCTGCTTCTTCTTTAAAAATGTAGTCGTACATATTTCCAAGATATAATTTGAAAGATTTCTTGTAGTAATATTAGCAAAATGAGTTATGATCTATGTAAGATGTGAGTGAATGTCTCGTTTAGTGACATTGTAATGTATATTTTAAATAATTACAACAAGATTTAAACATAAAACTACTATTTATAATTGAAAAATTTAATTCGAATAATATTCCATAGCTCAAAGCGAAGTTGATACGAATGGACCGCAGAGTGGGCCTCAGTCACAGGCACACGCACGCGCTGAGCGCACCCACGGCGACCATCACGTCGGGCTCCCTCGGCGAAGCTGGCTCATCCCAAGTATGTTCTCATTTGTTTTTTGGATAAAATATTATTTTCTATTGATGTGCGATTAGATCTTTCAAAATGCTGAACAGGCTTTAATGCTATTTTCATAGGAGTAAAATATTTTTTTCTTAGTTTTGACATATTGTATTATATACTAAGATTTGAACCCGCTACCCTTGGGTACTGTATAAGTGCTTTAACTATGCTATAATATTTTTTTAAATTGTTAGGACAATGATCATTTTGCCATTAGTAAAGCCCGGTTTCCACCGTGAAAGAGTAATGAGCGGGTAATATTTAGGTGGAACGGACTCCTTTTAAATAAAATATTTTTAACTTTCCACCGACAGAGTTTCTTTCCCTGGGACTGAGCGAGTTCATTCCAACTCCCTCTGCTCACTCGGTCTTTTTCACCCGAATATTTCTTGATGGAAATATAAGTACGCAGTTTTGCTCTTGCTAGTTCGATGTAGGTCTTAATGGGTCCGCTTCGCTCTCGGTGGAATCCGGGCTTAAGACATATTTACTTTATATTATTATTAATAGTACTAGCTTTGACAACTAATTATAACAATACATTTTCTGATTTTATTTAGTTTTGCTTATAATTTTTAATTATTTTTATTTTAAATATTCTGTTTGGGTCATGAATGTTATTTATATTTTTTTTTACATTTCAAAATAAATTTTTCCTTTCTTTTTATAAGAAATGATCTTCTGAAAAATTGTAAAATAAGTTGTAAAATCAAGGGCAGAGCTTGTTACAAAAATACCCTCGAAGTACTATTTTGCATATGAAAATATAATTTACTTCATTTTTATACAGGTTTTTACGCATTTTCTTATATGATATTTCTCTTTTTTTTGTGTTATTTGATATTCCATACAATAAGTCTATTTGTACACGATGATTTTAAGTATGAATATAAATCGGCAAAATAATTATATAGCGAGAACTTTATCTCGACCCAACTGATGTATTTGTATTTTTTTTTATTATATACATTTTTTTTTTTTAATTTAATTAGCTTATGATTTCTTTTTTTTATTTTTTATTATTTTCAGATTATGTTAAATAGTTTTACTGAACTGCTTTTACCAGATAAGGGAAATACATTTCTTTTTGATAAAAATAAACCTTTTGGACAGACGGCTACATTTGGGATAGCCAGGGCTATCCCTGAAAGCGGTAAGTGTTTCTATATATTATTATTATTATTTAAGATAAAGTATTATACTTGAGGCCAGTCGTGGTGCAAGGGAATAAGCGCGTGACTATAAATGCGACATTTGTGGGTTTGATTCCCACTCAAGCAAATTATATATCTATTTAATATTTTCATTTGCTCGCTCTGGTACGAGGCAAAGCGTGCCGTTGAGTTCCGTCACTCAACACGCAATGTCTTCAAAATTCGGTGGAAAGTGGGAAACGGAAGTATTTTAATGGGAACGGAGTGTCTTTACTAGCTTTTGCGATTAAATAATTTAGGCTTTATGTTTAAAAAATCTAAATAGTTCTCTTTACAAACACCTATTATGCGATACGTGATCTAATCTGAAAAGAATTCAAATAAAATAAATATTTACTACAACATTATTTAAAAAATTCTTTAAAATAGGCATGCCCGCTATGACACAGTATTCGTATATCGTATTATCGATATAAAACTGTGTAATATATCGATTTTTAATACTGTATTGATTGTATTATACGTTCGATATATCGTATTTTATTTAGTTATCGTATATACGTTAGTGTTACAATATATCTTAAAGAAAAGAAGACAATACATTTTTAATTATATAAAATATAATTGTTATTTGTATTGATTAGTACTGGAATATGTGTTCGAGCACATATTGCAGATTGGTATAAACTCTTGAGCTTAATAATATTAGTAGGTATAGTAGGTACAGTATCAGATTTTTAAGTTACCTCACATTCACTTCTGGATATTTTATATTTTTTTCCGATTAGATATTTAATTAACGAAATGAAACATATCACTGTTTAATGTTGGTGTTTGTTCAGAGAATTATTTACAGTATTCATTCTATAAACTGTTTGTTTGTAATTTACATTGTACATATGATATTTGATTATTTAGATACTACAGTACAAACTATACATATGTCAAAGGAATAATTGGTTTATTGTCTCTCTCTCAGTCCTAAATATTTCTTTTTCAAAAATACTATTATAAGATATATATAATTTTTACACGTTCTAAGCCCCAAAATATACGTTTCAAATTATGCCTTTCATAATTATAGGTGGCCAATATTCTTTTTATTTTAATTTTTTTATGAACAGAATATCTCAAAGTTCTCTAAACGATCCAAAAAAGTTTCTTTTTTATTTTCTAAAATTTATCAATATCTACCTCAGAATAGTTTACGCGCTAAAAAAAGTACATTTCTTTGGCTGCCTATGCACTCCACCTTTTTATGTAGTGGAATTATTAACAGGTGCTTGGAAATATATTGTTATGATACGACGACCGCCAAGTATTAAAATGTACATATATAAATATATTTTTTTCGGTACTTTTAAATTAAATAATATTTTTAATTATTTTGATAAACTATATTCGATACATCACTATTCTAGTCGTAGTTAAAAGATATTATAAAAAGTATATGTCATATTTTTTTAATACGATGGACAAAATCATATATTTAGATGTTTAAAAGCATAATAAGTTATTTTTTTTAACAGTTGTAGCTGAAGTACACAACTATACTGTCCCTGAAACTGTATTACCGTCGACGTCCTCATCGTCGTCCACAGAAAAAAAACCAAAAAGCGAAAGCTCGAAAATGATTGAAACTAAGCGCACTAGCAAAAGTCAGACCTCTAGTAAAAGAGAAACTGGTAAAAGTCAGACTAGCTGTAAAGGCCCTTCAACCAGCAAGACTCACAGCTGCAGAGCTGCACTGTCTAAGAGCCTGGCATCTAGGAGTCAAACATCTAAGAGTCAAGCTTCTACCAGCAAATGTCAAGCTTCTACCAGTAAATCTCATGCGTCATCTAGTAAATGTCCAGTTACGAACAGTAAAAGTCCAGCTTTGGCCAGTAAAAGCCAGACGGCTAGTAAGAGCCAAACGCCGAAAACAGAGGAGAGTGCTGAGACTAGACCCGATCCTATGTACACTGTGGCTTCTAATAGGTAACTTTTTTATTTATTTATTATTTATCGCTTTATTAGAGGCTAGTAGTGGAGCAGGGGCAGCTGTAAACGCGACAGGTTTGATTTCCTCTCGGGGAAATTAAATATTTAATGTTTTCATTTTCTCGATTTGATAACGGCAAAGCGCGGCGTTAAGTACCCCTGCTCAAGGCATTGTGCCGAATTCTGAAATCCACTGAATGTTTCCAAAATTCGATGGAAAGTGGAGAAAGGAAGTATCCTAATGGAAATGGAGTGTCTTAACACTAGGTTCTCAGGTTACGCATACGTTGCTATGTACAGGATACAGTGTGAAGGTGAAAAAAAATCTTTATTACACCAACTTTATATTAATATAACTAACAAAAGAAAAGCCGTTGTTCCGCATACAGCAAGGTAGGCGGAGGGGTTAACATAGAGTTAAGATACTTCCGCCGAATTCTAAAGGCGTTGCGTGTTAAGTGGGGAAGCTCAAAATATGTAATTTCCTCGAGTGGAGATCGAGCCCACAACCATTCGCTCTTAAAGGCACACTTTGTGCCCATGCGCCACGACTGGCCTCAGATATTTCGATCATTGTTATTGGTAGTTTATGACCGCCATTTTACGGGTATGCGTATTTTTATAGTATTGAGATACTCAATTCACCAGTTTGTGCATAGCTAGTGTTAAGACACTTCATTTCCATTAAGACATTACTGTTCTCTACTTTCCACCGAATTGTGTGTTGAATGGCGAAACTCAACAGTGCGCTTTGCTTTGTTGTGAGGAAATTAAAAAAATCGTTATTTCGTTTCCTAAAGTAGAAAACGAAACCACAACCTGTCGTGTTTACAGTCGCACGCATGTGCCTCTGCACCACAACTGGCCTCATAATTGGAATGCGGTAATAGATAAATTGTTGATTATTTACCAACACTTTTAATGAACTTAAAAATACAGCTTAAGTACAGTAGTAAATACACATAAAAAAAACATTATTTTTCGATAGTAGAGTACCTGTGATGCAATATTGTGCGGGATAGGTGCAATCTAGTTTAAAACAAATCTTTTTAACTTTGTAAAAGTAAAGTCACTCAAACGGATGTATTATATGTCAATGCATTTGTAAAAAAGAATGATCTTGTACCTTCTAAAAGTAATCCAGCCTCTATCCCATAGGCTCAGGATTTATTGTGTGCCCCCACACAGCTTCTTAGCGTGTTTCCATTGAAATTATTAACATTTTATACATAAATATAATGTTGTTATCAACATTAGATAACTCATCCCAATAATTTTAAGATCCAGGGTCCAAGATAATCGACACGGTTGGCATTTTAGTCTTTCTAAACCGAAAATCACTATCTACTCCAAATTAGTTAAGAACAAAAGATCAAAAGATCAAGATCAAAGAAGAATCTGTAATACACCAAAAAAAAAATTGTCATAATTAATATTTCTAAAAGAATATTTATTTATATATTCTTTATTTCACACAATTTAAAATAAATGATATGTATAAAATTCAGACAGAAGAATATATTTTTAGATCTTGAGCACATAAATTTACATAAAATTCTTTCGTTTTGAGTTTTTATTTTAACTTGCAGTATTAATTAGTTTGTTAGTGTGTGTGTGAAATCTTGCAAGTCGTCAATTTGACCCATTTGCCAGTATTCGATTAAACTGAAATTTGCATGACGACTTCAGTTATGATTAATTTTTTTTTCTTCATATAATCAATATTGTTAATCCAGAATGTCCGCCATAACCGATAAAAAATGAACAATTTTTTTGCACAAACCACCCAATGTGGGTATTAAATGAAAAGGTTTGATTTTTAAAATACAATGCACTATGACAATAAAAAGTAACAATTAAAAAAAAAACCAGCTTTCTTATATCCTCTTAAAAATATGCTTGTTTTTAAAAAGGTTTTTGAGATGGATATTTTATTCCTATTCTAGCGGCACACCCATACAGAGGTTACAAAGGAATCGTCGACGGACATCTGGCAGCCTGGGCTCCTTACATCGTATGTCCAAGAAAACTGAAACACCGGAGCCCAGTACTAGCACAGGTAATTGATGGGCTTGAAGCGGTTGAAGTTTCGATTTGCTGTTGATTTGTTTTATGACTCTGTTATGTGAATTTTAATATGTATATCGAAATGAGTTGGTTGGAAAGTCATTTGCATTTTTTATTCTTATCGAGTATTATTACGTTTTGTGTTACTTTTTATTTATTTTAATGTTAACGCCGAATAGTTATTTTATTTTTATTTATATATAGTCTATAGATTTTTTTTAAATTCAAATTTTGTTTATTGCGATTTTTACTAAATAATATTAATTGTATCATCATATCTCATTTCAAATATAAATCAAAACTTAAATTGACTCAAAAATATCAATAATCAAAAACAAAAATTACTTCCACAGCGTCCACAAGCGAAACCGAAACAAGCTTCGACAAAGCGTTTTCTACAAAAAAAACTAAAACACTAAACACATATGGCAAATCAAGGACTACAGCCACTGTCACTTCAACAACTACAACGTTATCAAAATCTCAATTCGGCTCCTTATCAGATAGATTACAATTAATTGATACCACTCCTACAGGAGAAGATCCTTATCAGTTAGGCGAAGCTGATATGAGAGAACAGTCACCCATACCTAAATTAATGCTACAAAAAACCAATCATGGTCGAATGAAAATTAGAGATAATATGGGAGAGTCGTCAAGAATGTTCGATCTGTCTGATACTAAAGCGAAAGTAAACAGGTTCATGTCCGCCTATGACAATGTTAAAAAGGAACCGGAAAAGACGCTAATAATAACAGATCCCGATTTGGATTTGGTCAAGACTGAACCGGAAATCGATTGGCGGTTATACGAGAAAGTGACTGAAGATGAAACCGAAGTTAAAACTGTTGAACCTGAAAACGAAGTGGAAGCCGAAACGCTGAATGAATGTGAATTTTCATACGGCGATGGTTCTAGTGACTTGGGTTCTTTATTACCTTCGTTAGATGCTAGTGAATTTCAAGAGTTGTTTTCTTCGGACGCTGTGTTGACATTGGACAGTTTAAATGAGTTGGATGTGCCAGATGAGAAGATCATTCCGGAAAAGACGAAAAAAAGAACTAGTCGGACTACAAGCCTGGTTAACACTCCTGAGGTGAGGTTTAAATCGTTTTTTTAGGTTCACGTTGTATCCTTCATATACCAAGACAGACAGGGAACCTAGTATTAAGACAATTCGTTCGCTAGTTACTGTAATTTTGTTGTTAGAACACGTAAATAAGAATAATATCGAATCCTCAATCATCATCTTAAAAGTCATATGCCGCGCCGCTGCACCTCAGTGGCTCCCAAGGCATCATTAGCGATGGGAGTTTTATACACGCTTATGAGCAGCGTATTTATGAGCATATTCATATACTTTTTTAATCCTATGTTTTGTGAAATTTTAGGTATGAGAGGAAATTCTCTGTTGATTTTTCTTTTTGATAAATGATTTGAATTTTGTCATTTGTTAACATTTTTTTATTTAGGTCCAATTTGTTGTTTGATAATTTGATGATATAAATCAATGTATTTTATATTGTGTTTTATACATGTATTTTATCTACTCATTTTTCTTGATAATATATTAATATATTTCTTTAAAATGTCATACAGGAAGAGCTTGTAGAGCCAAAACGTGGCACGGATAGTCGTCGTGGTAGGAAAAGGGCTTTCTCAGCCACCGGACCGGGGAAACAACCGAAACCAGCCGTGCGTGCTAAAGCCACAAGAGGCAAAAGTAAGTCCATACTTGTACGTAGCTTCTCGTCCATAGCATTAGAATTTATTTGTTTTACATACAACTTACAGATCGCGACGCTTAAGCGGAGTTTTACGTTTGTGTGAGCGATTAGAAAAGTGAAACCTGATCAAAAATATAAAAAAATAAAATTTATTAGAAATTAATAAAAAAATCCAACATAAAATATATATATATATATATATATCAATTTTCATATCAAAATTTTCTACACCGACATTGCATCCTGATTTTGACTCTCATCTGATGTGTCTTTTGAGTTAATAATGAATCTTTACGTTGTGTCCACGATTTCTTTTCTATTTTTACTGCTTGGTCGCATATTTCATTCCACTTTTGTATAGCGATAGTATCAACTTTAATAAATTGAACTTTAACGTTCCACTTTTAATAAATCGGATACAAAAATAAAATATTTAGAATTAAATATAATAGTACACCCCTTGTACTGGTCGGTTGCCAAAAATTTGCATAAATCGTCTTTTATAACCGAATAATATACGTGACACCTACACTACACTATATGAACACTCACACAAATGCAAAGCTCAGCTTAGACCTCTCGCAGCGTACTTAATAACTCAAAACCTGATTTCTTTAATATTGTGTGATATATATTTTTTAATTAATATGTATTTGTTTTATTGTTTTGATAAGTTGACAATATTACTGTTTTCTTATCAGTGTAAAAGGAAAGAGATGGACGATATCTGATAAATAATTTATCAGTAACTTATCAAACAGTTGTCTGTCAAACGGTTTACGCTATGCATATGCACATGCGATTATTGCTATACATATATATAATATATAAAAAAATGTATGAAAATTTCAGATTTTGTGTTATTGGCGTGTGTTGTACAGAAAAAAATATGCCTAGTTATAATATTGCAGCGAATGTTTGATTTTTATTATATTGTGGTTGCAAAAGGCTTTGGAGATTTACTTTTAAAATATATAAGTAAATAATCTCACAGAACTATGTCCTAATGTGTATTTTTAAAAGGCAAATTTTAATATTACTAACAATATTATATGTATTTTTAAGTACATATTTAAGTATATTTAAGTTTCAGTGCTTTTTTTTATTAATATAAGTATTATCATTATATTTTGTAGCGTTATCGTTAGCTAATCACGCTGTCATTAGAAATATAAACTAACCTATATTTTAGAATGATTTCAAATGAAAATATTAATTAATATAGGCTTAAATGAACACATTTATATAACATAACTAAGGCTAATGTATTTATTTTTATATTTAAACTCATTTCGTGCGTCATTAAAGAGAGCTTAGTGTCAAATCACTCCGTTCTCAACCCTCCGCACGTACATGTATATCGCACTTTTTCGACACTGAAACATTCAAAGGCTTTTTTCTATGTTTCATATTTTATTTGTTTGTGTAATAATAAAACAGTTATCTGTCGAATTTGAATAAATACCTGTTATACCCCTGTTAAAAGTTGATTGCCTCATACGTTTGTATGACTTACTCCAACATAGTCAATTAGCTAAGGTGAAATAAATAATTGAAAAGCTCAAAAATTTTAAAGGGGCTTAGAAAATAAATTTTGTTTGTACAAATTGAAAACAGTAACTTTCAAATTTAAAAATATCCCTTTAGCCCGCCCCAAATTTTTTATCTATTTTGTCTTAAATCTTATGAGCCCCATAAATTGAGCTGAGTTGCCCCCAATACGAAATAGTCAACTAGTTGTTGAATTATCATGTAACAGAAAATTTTCAATGAATTTTAGAGAATCCTAAGGCATTGAAAGGTTTTCCTACCTTAAAAATCAGTTACCTGTCAAATTTGAATATACCACACTTTTATTGGTCTTAAATCTTATTTGCCCCATACATTTCGACTCATTGGATTTACCCCAAAAATGATCAATTAGTATTTATTATCATACATAAGAAACTTTAATTCACTTTTGAGGCTCAGATATAGAAAAACTTTTTCAGGCCTATTTAATTTTTTTATTTATTGGTCTGTTTTCCTTTATAAAAAAGGAATTAATTACCTGTTAAATTCAACCAAGTCCCCGTAAAGTCCCCTTTTTAATTGGTCTCAAATCTTATTTTCCCCATACACAAATCGACCCCAAATGCAAAATAATCAATTGTAAATATTAAGTATTTTTTAAGAGCCCTAAGCGTAATTTAAAATACTATTTGAATACAATTTGATACAAAATTTATAATAATCTAGCTGCAGCCCGCGGAAAGAAGTCACCCGTTCCCGGTATGATGACAAATAAGGCGTACCCCACTTTAGTCGGCGACCCAGACTTGTCATGGTATTTCGGTCTAGACCCAGAATTAAAAATCGACGATCTTGACCTACCCACGCAAAATCAAGCGTCCACTGTAGAGGTAAATGTATGAACCATACAAAAAACGCTAACATTGTTAACTCCGAAAGCTAGATATTTTGTCTAATATTTTGTTTAAGACCTAGACCCTTATTAGATATTTTAAAACTAACACAATTGTGTGCTAAGTTAGTATTCATAAAAATTTGATAAATTAGAATTTGCATGTTTACTGCATGTTCCACCTTCTGTCACGTGTTTTTTAAAAATAAAGAAGGTTATGAACAAGATAATATTGTGACAAATAAAGAGAAATATAATAATTTCTATTAAGAATAACTTTCGTCGGAACAATATTAAAAAAAAGTAACTCCAGGGTACTGATAAGTTCTGAACAAAGAACTGATCTTGAACCCGTAACCTATTATTAGTTATTTAGCTGCTTATAGAAGGATTCGCTGGATAGACGAAATTAATTATTAACAAAATATGCAGACAATTAAATAATAGAGAAAAAAAACACAATTTTAGGTTCCAAGATGGCGGGAAAAACCTTATACGAGCAGCTACACTCTAGAGGGTACGGAAAATGTCGATGATAAAGTATTTGAGAAGCGACATCAGAAACTCGAAGCAGAGGAACGAAGGCAATTACGGTTAGAAATAATAATATTGCCATATTTGGCAATATATTTCAAAATATAAGCATAATATACGTATATATTATAATATTTGAAATTTATGAGGTGTTGGTGGTGGTAACAAATGGAGTCTTGTTTAAAAATATTATTTAAAATAAATTGTATAAACAATTTCTCAGCTCGATTGGTTTTATCGTCGCAATCATAGAAAAAACGTGGTTGAAAATATACTACATTCTTGAAATTTTACTTTTTCTAATGACTATGTCGCTAATTTAGTGAGAGTTACAAACTTCGATTGCGTTACAAATACTTCATTGTTTCACCAAATGAGCGATATTTTGTTTTCAGTCTTCATTTTTTAATTATTTTTATTTTTGTGTGTTTAATTTTTTTGTAAATAAAATAATAATTTAATCTCCTGCTTTTTGACAAATGTCAGATCTGTGTAGTTTCTATGATTTGGACGATGCTACCGACTATTCTTCGTGGGGAAACGCGTAAAGATAAATATAAGCGTTGAATAATAAGATTGACTCTTACTTACTATAACCAAATATTAGGTGCAGTACAAAGGCACATCAGTCCCGAATTTAAAAATTAATATAAAATAGATACAAAAAAAACGTGTATTTTTTTTGTATCACAAGAATATACTGAAAATATGCCATTTTATGCCGTCTTAAAATACCATTTCCGCCTTAATTTCGGTATATGCTCCGCATTACAATATGGTAAAATGCTGGGCGCCTTCAACAAAGAAAGGAACAGGTTCAATGTCAGCCTGCCAGCTTGAAATACCTGTTAAATATAATTGCTCTCGAAAAAGCTTATAAAAGCCTTTGTATTCCCAAAAATAGAACGAACACGAAAAATGTTTATTACTAAAAATAAATAAAATGGCGGAACTTCAAATACACATCCCCGTCAAAGACAAGGGAGTGGTCCATCGTGTCCACAGTGGTCAGTCCGTAGTCCCTATATAGGTTCCTAATAACCTAGTCCCTAATAACGTGAAATATAAATATCACATTTTGAGAGAGACACTATCCTCTATGGGAAACGCTTGAAGATAATACGAATCTATATAATACACTTACGAGCAAAAAAAACGACCTCCTCTATACGACATGAATTTATTATGTTCTATGATAGTTAAGAATTTTTAGTAAATAAGCACTTTTTGAACTGGAACGTTGAATATTTCAAAAACTTTTTTTTTCACTTTGATAAATTTTCTAAACTATCATTTTATTCGTTTTTTATAGCGTAAACTAAAACTTTGAAGTGACTTAATTATCGTTTATGAATTGCCTGCTAGTTTTTAGTACTTTTAACTTGATGTTAAGGTCATTTATCAAAATGCTTGTTACTCCATGTCAATGGGATCAAATACTGACTGATCTCGATGGACATTAGTCAACGCATCGTAGCCCACCGCTTTATTTGAGTGAGTCAGCAGTAAGATGGGTGTAGTACGGTACATAAGTAACCTTCGGGATTCTTCGGCCACATCTAAACAAGAACTGCTTTAGAAAATATTAATACTTTAATGAAATTGGTAGGTGATTAAAAAGTCAATCTTCACGAAAACGTCTAGCATGACTTAGAAAAGAGCACTCAAAACAGAGGTGAGGATTTGCTCCGGCTTGATTTGCTAGCAACATTTTTCGCGTAAATTGAAATTAGCCGGTGGCCTGAAGACTGTCCCGACCTTAATCCTGTTAAACACGTTAACCATCGCTGCCAGCCTGCAGCTGTCGCTTAGGAACTAAAAATTGCCAAAAAAAAATGGAAAAATGTGCTTCAAGAATTTATTATAGCTTCCATATTTTAAAAAACAAACAATACAAGCTATATTATAAGGTGAAGGTGGCAGTAAAAACTATTCAGTTAATTATTTTAAACAATTCATGCATCAACAACACTTCATGTTCAATTTGTGTTTATTTTTAACTGTAGAAAAAAAAAAATTCGCTACGTAATTTTAAATATCATTTGATATTTAAAATTTGTTTCTATCATTTTAAATATTTTATAAATAAAAAAAATCACGGAGTGGGGTCGATTTTTATGCTCGCAAGTGTCCTCCATACAAAGGCAAAAAAATATTTGTTTGTGCACATCTAAAAAAACAATAATTTCCCTCCAAGGTGGCATATGCGACGCATAAGGGAACAGCGACATGTCGAACGACTTAGGCAAAGACAGAGGGACTGGTCGACTGTCAGTCCTCCGTCCGTCTACTCGCTCTGGCAGAGACCTCAACACGCAAAATACATAGAGATCACTAACGGAGAGTTGCCGGTCACCGCGTTCGGTGAACCGTTGCCGCAATTGCAGCCGATGTGAGTGTAGTGACTCAGTTCTCTGCCTGTTTTCTTTTTGGGTGGTGGGTGATGTTTGTGTTTGTGTTTTTTTTGTGGTTGTGTATATATTATGCTTGGATTTAAAAGGGGTTTTTAAATAATGATAATTAATATTTAAAATTTATTACGAATTCGAGTTTTTGAGACTTTTTGTTTTGATTTTTTTAGGAAATGGTAAGATTGTACGTATCGTTTAGAGTGTTTTAGTAATTGAAATCATTCTAATATACATGTAGGTTGATTTTTGACAGCAACGGTAAAATATACTTTATATTTTTTTTATTTTGATAATTTTTTTGTTACTTTTCTTTAAGTTTCATTTAAAAATATGTACTTGATTAAATAAAAATAAACAACCCCATTGGACATAGTCATGTATTGAGAATAAAGCATCTAAAAATTTTAACCTCTAAATCTTTATAGTTTAAACAGTCATTTCACTGTTACACAGTATAATTCATCTACATATATACAAATTCTATATGTAATAAGAGACAGTGATATTATTGAAGAAATGTATTAACATTTTTGTGCAGGCTTAAACGAAGATCAGGTGAACGATCCGTTCTTTTCGTCATCTGATATAGATACTGAGTAAATTTAAACCAAAAATAAAAAGGTAAAAAGCTAAGATTATATCAGTTTTAAATGTGTTGTTGTATTTTTCTGTTCCGTTTATTTTTTGTTCTCCATATTATGTATATTTGTGTCTATTCTCCAGAACTAAGTCCAATATAGGTGCTAAGTTTTAGGTTAGAATTTTAAATACAGAAAATTGTTATTAAAAAAAATCTCAAAATAGTATAATTATTATTTAAATAAAAAAAACAAAGAACTATTTTATGTGCGTACGGGCTTAAAATTGCTATTTCAATAATTTACTATAACACGTTAAATTATAAGTTTTATTAATAAACTAGAATGTGCCATATAGTAGGGGATATGTCACAAAGATGTTATGGTATATCTAGTAAATATGTTTTTTGTGAAAATAAACATTTAAATCAAAACAATTGATCAATATTAATAAATATTCACTAGTTTAGTGTAAATGGGCAGTTATATTTTTGTATAGAAAAAGTACACTTAAATTTAGCATATAATATAAAAAAAAAAACATCATATTTCATATTTATACGAGAAGAAGAATGAATGAGCGAATGGGAGTGGAATTATAGATTTTTTTTTAGTTTTCTATTCATCGAAATGGTTATAACATTAAGTAGAAATAATAAGTAACACTGTATATGCATGCATGGGCGTATCTAGAGATATTTCCTGTTGGATGTATCTAAAGATATCTAGAGATATTTTCTAGCTCGAGCCTGGACTTTAGCTTTGAACAGATATATTAGTGTAAACGTTTTATTTTTAATTTTTCGGGCAAATTATTTGTTAGTAAAATTTCTGGACTACACAAGACTATTCTGGGATGGGCACGGACCTCCTATTTCTGCGCCCATATATGCATGTATAATAATAAAAAGAAATAACATTAAAAATCAATATTTTAGGAACTATCATTTATTAAAACGAGACCCTCTTAGTTACACAGTGTGTGATTGTAACCGCGACGGTTGTGGGTTCGATTTAAATTCGTGCGAATGAATTATTTTCATTTGCTCGATCTACCTGTCACTAATGTAAAAAATTTTATTTCTTTTTATTTCTAAACAATATTTTTGATGATTTTCTCACACCTCGATTAACTTTTTAAAGTATCTTTATTTGATCAGTATAGTGGTTTATGTAGAAAATAGATTTGTTATAAATTGTATTATGTCTTATATGACTATAGATAGTGTTAATGTTTATTTTGTGAAATAAAAAAAAGATTTTTTAAATATCAGTTACGATATCCATATAGAGTAAAAATAAGATCAAGTTAAAGATTCTTAAAAAATAGGGATACTTGATATTATTCTAATGACACAACAACGTCTTAGATATTTAGATTATTTAAAAGATATAAAACAATTACGTTTTAAATCTACAAATCTGGGCCTTAAATCATAGATAACAGTTAAAAAATCAGCTTCACGCTGTATACTTCACACAGCAGGTAGGCACAGGGAACCTAGTATTAAGACACTCCGTTCCCCACTTTCCCCCGAATTCTGTAGGCATTGCGTGTTGAGTGATAGAACTCAACGTCGCGTTTTCCCTCAACACCAAAGCGAAGAAATGAAAATATAAATTTAAATAAATATTTCATCTCCTCGAATGGAGATCGGACCCACAACCACAACCAGTCGCGTCTACAGTGACACTTTGTGCCCCTGCGCCACGACTGGCCTCTAAATAACAGTTGCCTTTTAAAAAAAAACATTTATTTTTTTCACTATAACTGTAGTACTGGATGTATATGTTTATATAATATAATAAATAGTAAAAATAAACTTTACACTTCAAAAATATTGTCGATGGTGTTAGAATTTCAACTATAATATAAAAAACTTCGTCATATCTGACATAAAAGAAATTGCAAACTTATATATAAATACAGGTATAACTAAAGTCATCGTTTTTATAATGTTGAAAAATTACCATTTTTTTTGAACTGTAGTAACAAATAAAAAAATATATGTAACCTTAAATGACTTAAATTTGTTGTTTAACAATTATTTAATGTCAGATATAACGGGTATATGTATGAATTTGTGTTCTTTTAATTTTTCTTTTGCCATATGTTCTGCTTTCTAAAATTGCTGCTTTCCTAGTTATTTTCAGTGTGTACTATTTTTATTTTAACCTCTTCGGGGATAATTATACGTGACCAATCCAATTTAAAGGTTGTTTTGTTTTTGATTGTTTTTCCATAAGGAATAGTTAAGAATTTGTATTTTTTTATATATTTGGCAATTGAAATAATATATAAAATATTGATATCTAAAGTACAAAAAAAAAACATGTCCCCAAAGAGATTAAACATAATATAATAATTGTCTTTTACTTCTACAGGAATACATTAAAAAAAGGTTAGTAGCTAGATAGACTGACCAATACAGGTGACAGAAGAGGTCTTTTGCAACTATTCTTATCTCATATATGCATGACCCGAAGTTTCAAAATTATAGAGATTTTGGATATTAATATTTGCTTAATAAAATACTCGAGAGACTTTATTTTGCGTGTCTTCCACTGAATACTTGTATTTTTGTATTTGTNATATATATATATATATATATATATATATATATATATATCACCCTGTATGAAGTAAATCTATTATTATAAGAGGTCTTTTGCATCTTATAAGAATGATGTGATATATAAAATACGATACGAATTATATAATATAAAACTGGTTTTTAAAAATAAAATATTTCATTATTTACATTCCAGTGACTTCATGCTCCCATGGGTGAGGACATCGAAAGCCCAAAAAAGATCTAAGAGATCTAAAACGCTGCATTGAAAATGTTGACGACGACTGGATTTAATATTTTTTTGCCATATTATTGTCTATAGAAATAATATCATTGTCTCAACGTAGCTTCAGTATTTCATTTACATACATACATTCATAAATACATACATATTTAATCTATTAAGTAGCTTAAAACAACTCTCGATGTTTTGATGTTAATTAATAAGATTATAATCTAATATTCATATATTTATAATAATATATTAAAGTAGGCAAAGGAACTTATTTGAATGAAAATAAAAAAAAAAACAAAAAAAAATAACTATCCAATCTCCATCTCAACTTGCTTACTCTAGTATATTATATCTGTACACTCGTTTACTATAAAACAGTAATTATTAAATTATTATCTGTATGTAATATGTATTGGGAAAGCTGAAGTTCAGATCGTGTCAGTTGGCATTATGCTGTGATGTCATAGTCCTGTCAATGTCATTTAATGACATTTGAAATTATGACGTGTCATTAGAATGACGTCGTTGTGTTGTTGTGTCATGATGTGAATGTTGTTGCCCATTAATGCGCAAGTCCTTGACATGGACGTTAATTAGATTAAGTTTGAAAATAAAATTTTTAGCCATTTCGGTTTTTATTAAATAAATAGGTATTAGAATGTAAATATTATATACGTAATGTCACAATCGATTTGCTCGGTTTTTTCTTTTTTTTTTTGTATATAAATCATGTTTTTTTTTATATTTACAATCTTAATTTAGGCATTTAAACTATTATTAATTAATCGTTTTTTTTGTATAATATTCGTTTCTCGTGTAGTTTCGTTTTCATCAAAATCGATAACCACCGATGTATTTTAATGATATGAAATTTCGAATTTATTTAACTTTATTGTGTATCGATTTCTTTTCTTTAAACTGTATGTATATATATATTTAATGCACACTCATTTATTAATTGTTGTTTTTTTTCGATTCTATATTTTTTTGTTATAACTATGAATTGAGAATCCGCTGTTTCGACCCGTTCATTTTAACTACATGACATTCCAGATACTATGATATTTTTTTTATATTATTATGACATAATATTGACATAATATTTGTGACGCCATTTTTACTTTACTTTGGATGTTAATGATAGGTACTTGCCGTATAATGTATAGATTGTATAATGATAAAATTATATAAATTTACAATACGTTCAAGTAAAATTTTGGAGCAATGAAGTCACATTAAATAAAAAGAATCTTTTAAATCTATCGATATTTCATATAACGATAATATTGTAAGGCGTCTATACATTATCATGTAGTTTATTTTTCTTGACTTGCATATATATTTTTTAGCATAAATTTATTCATATACACACATGTTTATTACAAAACATCACATTAGTTAAGTAATTGTTATGCAATATGACCTATAATACTTTTAATCATCATAATAATCATGATCATCATCATATAATTAAAATTTTCAAATTTAGAAGCAAAGAGAACGTGATAGTGATATTTCACTCTGTTCTACACTTAGATTGCCAAGTGAATCAGTAGGTGGGAATCGAACCCAAGACTATTGGGTATTTTGCCAAATTTCATTGATATTTTCATTAAAATACAATCCTTCACAATTTTAAATGTTATACATGGTGTATTTAATTGTTGTATGAATGTCTATTTATTCAATAGGTATTAGACGGTCTATGGAATTTCAGTATTTCAGTTAAGTCTACGCTATTTTTTATAACTGGTTAGCTCATTTTTTTTAAATAATGGAATGTTCGAGCTGCCATTTTGTATATATGTATGATTTTATTTTACCTTCAAATTTTATTTTAATGATTTCTTCTCACATTTGTAAGTGAAACTTCGTATGCGGTCACGAGTGTCTTTTTTAGGGGTTTTTTAAATTGTAATATTTAATTCAAATTTAGTTTTTTAAACTATTTTGAATAGATTTTTTTTCGTGGCCGCGTTAGGTTAATATAGGTTAGGTATAAAACTCTCAAAGATAAGTGTAAAAGTAGTTTAGTAGAGTGTAGTAGTCATTTTTCTGGCCAATGTTATTTTCTTTTAAAACTAATGAATTTCCTATAAGTATCACAATATTATTGCGTTATATTATTAAAAATATAATAATCCTTCATAATCATCTCCTTATAATATTTGATTATTGATTCATTTTCAGATCATCTGAGGCCTTTTTATCAGGTTTGCAATGATCTGTATTTCAGACAATCCTTTATTAGAAAACATTAATGTATATAATGAAACTTTCCTCTGAATGCACGAGTACAGCTCACAATCTGTTTAAAAATAATAATAAAATTATTTATATAAATAATCTAAGTCTAGGGTTCAATTCCGAAGACAGGTTGATTGGACTTCCATAAAATTTGATCATTTTTGAACATTTTGAACTGTAAAAATTTGAAAATGACTCGTGCCCTTTCAAAGTCAATGTCCATTCGTCTAATAATAACCAAGATCTCATTAATTATTAATTAATTGAACGAATACAAAACTTTTTAGGTTAGTTTTAAATGTTCGTTTAAGTTTTATATTTAGCTTGACTTTCAAACCAAAAAATATGAAGAGAGGTGTATTTTTTTTATTAGATTTTTTTTATTTTGCTTCGCCTCTTGTCGCATATCACTCGATGGAATCGGGACGCTCTTAACTGTTTAGTTTTAGTTGTACTTCGAATAAATATTGTTGAGCGTTTGGAACGAAGCATTTAATTGAAAAATCTCTGAACTGTATTCAGTTTGTGGTATTGTGATGCTTAGTTTCGCAAAATGAAGCCTTAATTCGAATATTTTGGACCAATCTTTAAATATGAAATTTGATATTTGTTTATTAGTACAAAATATGTTTATTAATCTGAATTTTGTTGTATTATATTGAAAATTTAGTATTTTTTTGACAATATTTTGCGAAACTACGTGTTTAATTATATTTTTAAGTAGCATATTATTTATGTTTGACTAAGCTTTTAAGTATGAATTCATGTGATACTTCAGATTAAGTTGTAAAGTACATGGAATAGAAATAAATGCTCTACGATTCTCTCATAATGTGAGTTTTATTTATTTTATTTGTTGTTTGTTGAGAGAAGAAGTTAGTAATAAATTATACTTTCCTTAACTCGCTAGTATAACATATTATAAATTTATTTAAGTGTAAAATTTTGCTTAATTTGCTTAAACATGACGGCTGTGAGTTCGATTCCCACTGGGGACGGAATTGTTTAATTTTTTTCGATAGAGCACAGCGTTGAGTTCCGCCACTGCTGACTCACTGTTGCTAATTAGATGATAGCGAAAGGAGTGTCTTAAACACTAGGTTCACTCTGCCTACCCTGCTATATCCGGAACTGTATACATTGAAGATAAAAACGCGTATGCGATACATAAGTTATGAAATCAAAATATTTTATTTAGTAGTGTCAGAAAGGACATAGTGACAATATTTTTTTTGTAGAATAGCGACCCGCCCGCGGCTTCACCCGCTTGTGTTACACATTTAATAATTATCTCATCTAAATTATTTTCTAGACTATATCTAATATACTATAATATTATATACTCTAATGTACTATAATATACTATATCTAATAACATTATAATTTTAAAGACGATCCATATATTAAAAACTAAAATTTCAGCCAATTCAATTAAACTTATTTTGTAGCAATATTCTCGTACTTTACACTGACATAACTTTTTTTTATTTATGAACCGATTTAAATAGAACTAACACAATGTTAAGGTAATTCTTCTAAAATGGTGACTCCATTGAAATCGTTTGAGCCGTTTCTGTGTCGTTAAGTGAAGTGAAGTCTCACAGACAAAATCGAATATTGAAACTTAAAAGAAAGCGTTTAAAAACGGACCGACAGTATCCAAGAAGCGCAGTCTCAAATCTCGCTACGATTAATTTTTTATTCATTTTTTAAATTTGTATTTGCCATAAGGAAATAAAAGTAATAATAAAATTTTACAAACATACTGTATATAGGTGAAAAAGATTTATTTTATCTAGTTTGGTTAGCACGCTAATCTAGTTGTTCAAATCAAAAATCTTTTTAATTTAAACCATTTCAATTATTTCCATACAAAAAGGTAAAATAAAAAACTATTTTAAAATATATATTCTATATTTAATTTAGAAACACTCAAATAACAAAAAAGATACAGGCACTATTTATATAAAGAAAAACCAATACTAAACAAGTAAATATAGTACTAATATAGCATATAAAAATTTATATAGGATTAGTAACACGCAGTTTTTTAGACAATTCATAGATAGCTTCACGGCGTATCCCGCATATAGCAGAGTAGGCGAAGGTACAACACAATCATCAGATGTACTGTCTGACGCTGTTCCACTGAGCTACCATGGCGTTAATAAAAAGACAGGGTTTAATACCGCGTATCTTCAATTGTAATTGAGGCCAGTCATGGTTTAAGTGCACAAGAGTGGGATTGTATACGCGACAGATTGTGGGTTCGATTCTCACTCGAGAAGATAGCAACCGAGTGTCTTCCGCCACTGAACACGCAATATCGAGAATTAGTCGATAGAGAAAAGAGTTTCTTAAACACTAGGTTCCCTCTACCTACTCTGCTATATACGGGATACAGCGGGAAGCTAAAAAAAATCTTTAGAGAATTAAGCTACAATTAAAATTTTGCTACATTGAATTTCTACAAACGATAATATTTAATAATATCTATAATAGACCAACTAATTTTAGTTTCAATTTTTAAACTTTTAATAAAGTAAAGGTATACTTTTTATTAAAAAATATTTTATAAATTCACAAATTACTTACTAAATTATTATTATTATTATAATACAAATAATTTTTAATATTTTATTCTAATACAAAAAATATATGGCAACACATAACATTAGCATATCTTTGATAGCATCGAATGCCGCCACTAAATACGCTGTCTCGAAAATGAGATTGCCTAGGGAACAAACTTTCTTAACAAATTAATATTAGGTTCCTACAAAGCACCCCGCTATGTGCGGGATACAGCGTGAAGCAAAAAATCTTTATTTATCTTTAAGCATATCCCTAGAGGCACAAGTGTGCGACTGTGAACTCGATGGTTGTGGGTTAGATTCTCACTCAAAAGACTGAAATATTTAATATTTTCATTTCCTCGCTCTGGTGACGAGGCAAAGCGCGGCGCTGAGTTCCGCCACTCAACACGCAATGTCTCCAGAATTCAGTGGAAAGTTTAGAACGGAGGTATTCTAACGGGGAACGGAGTATTTTAACACTAGATTCCCAGGTTCCTTCTGGCTACCCTGCTATGTGAAGGATACAGCGTGAAGCTAAAAAAAAGCTCCCGTCTCCGAGACATTTCGTATTAACATATTACTAATAAATCTTTTCCGTTGAGTGGAAATCGAATCTACAACCATCTTGTACCTACATAGATACATTGGAAAATACAAGCCATACTTTTTAATTGCAAAAAATCACAATAAACCTGCATGCATATTAAACATTTTTTTTTATTAAATAAATTACAATAAAATATTTTTTTTATTGAACTATTTATATTTAAATTTAAAATATTAAATTACTTTCAACTATTCTAATATTATTCCTATTCTAAATAAATGTCATAAAACACTAGCACACTAGCAAATAACGCGTAATCTTAAGAGATCTACATTTAATGTCGCACCCAGAAACGCCTATCAACATTTAACTGACATTAAAAAATTAAATGTCAACGAATATCTAAGAGCAACATTATATAGGCTTTTGTGCATTATATTGCTTAAACTTTTAAATATTAATATTTAAATAAAAATAAATTATGGATATACGACATTTAATTTTTATATAAGTATTATAAAATAAAGTAGTCTTCTAAGCTACGTAACAGACAGTGATTCAAGAGGAGGGTTTATTATTTTCACGTTTTATCCCGCATATAGTAGGGTAGGCAGAGGGAAACTAATGTGAAGACATTTCGTTCCTAGTTTTAGAGAGAGATGTTAAGTTGCCGTTCCCCCTAGTGGGAATCGAACCCACAACCTTCACCATTACACGGATATGTAGTCCAAACGAGCTAAATCACGGTAGACAGACTAGTTTAATAAAAAAAAAATCAATCTTTAACCACAGATTAAGTGCACATTATTAAAAATTTATAACTAAAAAAAAGCTGTAACAATTTATATATATTATATCCATTAAAATATGTTTATATCACAATATAGGAAATATTGCAACTAATTTAAATAAATTACTAATAACATTTATATTTCTAGCGTGTTCTAATAAATTTTATTTATTTCCAACATTAGACTAATGCTTTCTAAAATGGCACTTATTTAAAGCGATATTTTTCAACTCTGAGTACATTTAAATTAAAATCTTTACAAAAAATATATATTTATTGTACTAATTAACAGAATACATAATTAGATTTAATAACAGTTATTTCATTTAATTATTTATATTATTGTTTAACATGTGAATGCCATAACTGTCGAATACAGGCTTTAATTTTTTTGTGAATGGGTTCCAAGTGGTAGAAAATTTCCAACAGACTCCTCTATTAAAATTAGGATATTTTTGTATAATATTTCAAAAGCCTCGCGGCGGTGATATGTTCATAGAATGACCTCCGAGGAATTTTTAAAAAGAAATCTCTCTACTTTTGAAACCCACTCATAAAAACTTTGAAGTCAAACTCACCATACCAGAGGGCAAGATACAGTCAGCTTATTCTGCAGGAGTACAAAAGGGCAGTACGCGAGGCAATTAAGAAATCGTTGGCGGTAGTTTGATATAATAATTATGTAACTGACATACGAATACCACCTCTGTCTACCACCGCGTGCGACCACGGACTGCCAATTGTTCGAAATGTCGTGTTGGGTTTCCAAAAATGTATAAATATACGCGATTAATCCGATTAAAGAGTTTCATCTAAAATTTAATTCAAATTATTTATTATTCAAATAGAATCTGAAAAAAGCCCGCAAGAAACTCAACAGTTGATCTTTTCAATATAAAATTAAACTTGAAAATTAATCAAATTACAGGAAAATATATTAAAATGAAACAATAGAAAAAAAAAACACAAAAATAAAGCACAATAATAAATATAATTTTAAATAAAATGTTCACAATATAGGTACATTCCTTATAAGGCCGCAGCGAGAGGATGACAAAAATATGTTAGTACAAGAGAGAGATAGAGTATTAATGCTCAATTCTAAATTGTCAAGACACTCCATCCTACCCAACCCAGGCCCTAGGCCGAATTCATAGATGATATGGCGGTACTCAACACTGCATCATGCCTTTCCAGAATGGTAAAATGAAATAATTAGTTACTCAGTATGGGAATCGAACTAACACTGCGCACGCTGACCAAAACGACAGGTCATTATAAAATATATGTTTTTAACTTCCCGCTGTATCCAGTACACAGCGGGGTTGCCAGAGAGAACTTGGGAACTTAATGTTAAGACACTCCCTTCTCATTAATACATTTCTGTTCCGTACTTTGTTGAGAGCTTATACTTTGTTACTAGAGCGAGGAAACGGAAATATATATTTCATTCCCCCGAGTGGGACTCGAACCCACAAGCGTTGCATTTACAATCGTACGCTTGTATTATTACGGCCAGATAATACTATATAAAAATATATTAATACGATAATTTCGTTAATTAAGCAAGATCTGCAACAATAAAACCAATTAAAATATACATTTATAAAGGATTTACATGGTCTTTATATATAATATAACATTATTAAATAAATAGCACCCTTACTATGAAAGTGACTTAACTCTAAATTTTAGATTTTAATAAAAACAAAAACTAGCCATACAATACATAATTTTAAATATTCAGTGATTCTTCACAAACTGTATTATTTTCCTTGGAACATATCAAAAGATATTATACAATTAATAATTAATTAAATTAATGATAGTCTTTTCACCAAGAAGGCTTTGTATTTTTTAAATATCTAAGTTATTAGAATTAAAAAAAAATACAAAATTTTGTAACATAAAACATTTTTATGGGAATCCAAAAATTACATTATATTAACAATATTTTTAATACATTTTCAATAATATTCGATTTATACCTTTTTTTTAAAGAAACAAATGTTATAATATTTATATACAGAGTGTTTTTGTGAGCACCACTTTAAATGAAACCACAGTTTTAACTACTCTATAAAAGCCCAATACAATTTTTTTTCCCATGGTTTTATTTTTTAACATGGTGTTAAGACACTGCATTCTACATTTTACAATCGTATTTAAAACATTGCGTGTTGAGTTGCGGAACTGACGCGTAACACTTATTTGTTAACACTGCGTTTAGAAATATATGAATTTATATAATAGATATATTTTAGAAATATATGATTTTTAATATACAATATGTAAATATTGTATATTAGAAATCATATTTTCCTAATATGGCATGATTCGAATAACACTATGAAAACAAAATCGTTTCTTTTAAGAAGCATAAATCTTTAGCAAATACTTAAAAACATATTTTAAAATTATATGTTGAACTAAAACTGGCCTACTAGATAATCAAAATGACAAGAAAAAAAACACACTAACTATTAAAAAAGGCAATAAATAACTTAATCAAATTTAAATATACATAATATATAAAAGTTTACATAGAGTTTTTTTTTTATTTGATTTGAATTATTATGAAAGGGATCCCTTAGTGTTAAGACACTGCATTGCGTGCGGTGTATGTGAATACCGCGCCTTGTCTACCACAGCGGGGAAATAAACATACTTATAATCATATGAACGGGGATCAAACTCACACCCACCGCGTTTACGCGTTGGTGGTCCTACTAAAGCAATCAGAAAAAACTTTCAAATGTTAAAAATCTACCTTTAATATTTTGATCATTGATAAAATGAGCTTCACAGAGCTTCACGCTTTATCCCGCGCACAGCAGGGCAGGCATAGGAAACCTAGTGTTAAGACACTCCTTTATTTACTTTCCGCCGAATTTATCGAGGCATTGCGTGTTGTGTGCCGGAACCCAACGGCGCGCTTTCACCTTGGTGCCAGAGCGAAAAAATGAAAATATTAAAAAATAATAATTCATTCCCTTGAGTGGAGATCGAACCCACAACTGTCGCGTTACAGTCACACCTTTGTGCCTTTACGCCACGACGGTCTCACGATATTAACAAACAAAATCAATGAAAGGAAAAAAATCACTCTACCTAAACAAACAAAAAATAAACTATTTCATTTGTCATTACTATTGAAAGAAAAGCAAAATTGCTTGACTTAATAAAAAAACTGTCATCGCTACACATTTTAAAGCTTCTTTTCAACTAAATACTAAAATAATCATATTGTCTAAAATAAATTAGTTAATATTAATAATTATATTTAAAATAATTTATTATAAATCGTTTAAACATAAATATTTAAGTGAAATAAATTACAAGTAATACATATTTTATCTTCATTGATTTAAATTTAAAAATAAAACTGAAATGACTATTATTATTAAAATTAACCTTTTAAGGGTTTTTAATAATTAAAAAAAACATAAAGATGTCTTGAAAACTTATACTCACTCATTATATTAGTTTTATCAATGCTCATAGATAAAAAAAAAGAAATTACACTCCCCAAAAAATTAACACAATAAGTAAAAATATTTCACGGATATTGGACCAACAACTACCGAAGAACAACAAAAATCCAAAAAGATCAAACTACTTAGAGACAATAACACGCAATTCGTTCTCGACACAAGCCTCCATAAGATTATCTAATTCAGTAACCTTATTCTCTGCCCTCTCATATTTCTGAATGAATTCCTCCATTTGTATGAGACAACCATTTTCTATTTCTCTTAGCAGTTCTGTTATTTTCTTATTTTCTTCTTTGGCGACGTGCTCAGCGTGTATTTTGTATAGGTAGTGCTCTCTTTTAGGCTGAAAAAATAAATAAATATCTATTTAGAAAACATATAAAAATTTGAACGTAGCAGGATTTGAACCAAGAACCTTTATCAGTTGTACTTTTGTTGCAAATACCTGTTAGGTAGTGGAAATTAGTAAAAATATACTCCCAGAGATGCTGATATCAATAATAAGTTGTGACCAGCGTATAAGAATTTCGATAAAGCTCGACAAAAACGTTAAGCCTATGTCAGACTATGGTGGGTTGGAGCTCTTGGACTGTATTTAAACGGGTTAAAATTTCGCTACGTTAATTTTTTTTATACGTTTTCTAAATAAGTATTTTTCTTTTCTAAGTGAGGATTACACTTTAAAAACGTTGAAAATATTTTTTTTAATATAAATATATGCTAATATTACACAGCTGAAGGTTTGTTTGGTTGAAAGCGCAAATCGCAGGAACTGTTGGTTAGAATTTAAATATACTTTGTGTTTGATAATCCATCAATTGTTTAATTACCTTGGGCACTTAGAATGTGTAATATCATGCACAACAGTTATTTAAAAATAAACCAATTCAAATAAAGAGGCCAGTCGTGGCGCAGGGGCACAAAGTGTGACTGTACACGCAACTGGTTGTGCGTTCCATCCCCAATAGAGGAAATAAAATATTTATATAAATTTATATTTCTTTATTTTGGTAAAGGCGCAAAGCAAAGCGCGGCGTTAAGTTCCGCCTATGCCTGTTAATTTACATTAACATTATGGGCCACGACGAAATATAAAAAATACGAATATTAGAATATTACCTCATCAGGACTTTGAGTATGACACGATATTTTAGCGTTCGGCGTAAAAATGAAAGGTTTGAAATATGAAATACTCGGATCCGGTGTAGCTGTGAACCAATGGACGCTCAAACCGTCCGAAGAGAGAGAAGAAACCTGGAAATAACAAATATGTATAGAAATATATTGAAATTTCATGTAACAAAAGGGTGAGTCGGGCTCGCCCACCGACGGTTCCGTAAAGAAATTGGAGGATCGAGCTTTTACTGAAGATCAAACTTAGCTTAGCCAGAGTCTTTTCATCTGATCCCTCACTTTAACTGGCTTTTATATAAAATTTTGCCCCCTTATAAGGTTATTACTTTTAGGATTTAACCACAAATGTATAATTTTCAGATTCTTTCCTGAACTAGTACTACCTGTAGATGCTAGGTGCCAAATTTCATAATTCTAGGTCAACATAAATAATTGTTTAGCTTTCTTTTTTTTATTAAAAAGAAATATTTTTTCCTCAATTCTCTTCCCGGCGGTATTTAACTCTTTCGATTTCTGTCGAAGTGATCTTTCCGTAGTTTTTCGTAGAGACAAACATGTTAGACAAGCTCACTTCGTCAAAAGTTGAAATCAAATACCTTATTGTGAAGAAATGAGTATGACTGTGAGTGATACTTTCAAGGCAAATACATTTCTTATCATCGTTGAAATATTTGTATACGAATTATAAAAAAACGTCAAAAGTTTTCAATTTTGAGCAAATTTTGCAAATCGTGAACAAAAAGGAGATCATCATAGGGTTTTTTAGTTCAAAAAAGTATTAATTTTCAAAGCCGACACTTTTATAAAGTCTATATATGATTATAAAGTCTGATTTAATTTGAAAAAATATTTGGGATTTGGGCCAAAAAAAATTCGATTCGTGTTCTAATTATTTTTTGCATAATGTGGAAAGTAATAAATTAAATAGCTTACGAAGATTATAACAGAGAGGAGGATAGGACGCCTACGATATTCTTAAGAAATATCACGAGAGATTGAAACGGACAGACTATGACTTTTTATTTATCATAATATATTTTTATGTACTTAAATTAAATTTATGGTACATTTCATATCAATAACCACTGAATCTCTAAAAGATCTTGGATTATGTACGATCACTACGAAAGGGTTTTATCTATATTAGACGTATCACGAGCCATACTAAAATATTAAAATTATTATTTAAATAATTTTATTTAAATATTTTATTGACTACAGTGGGGAGTCAGTTACAAGATGACGCCATCGATGATGTTTCGAAACCAATTTCTCTTGTATCAACGAATCGTCATATAATAACAAATACTCTGTGAAAATATGTAAGCCTGCCACTATTACATAGTGTAAGGTCTCTAGTCCATTTAGAACGTGAAAATAATTAAAATTAATTCATATCTATACATATAGTAAAATTGTAACAGATCGCTGTCTTACATGGAAGATATTAGAAGCATCTATCAATGTAGTAGAACCTAAATCAATGATTAAATAAAATGTCTGTTTGTGCATGCTAATCTAAGGAATATAAATGCAGTTTTCCCTATTGTATTTTGGCAAACTTTTCTTATCATTTAGTTATTATTATCAGCTTCACGCTGTATCCCGCACACAGCAGGGTAGGCAGAGGGAACCTAGTGTTGAGACACTCCGCTCCCCACTTTCTTTCTGCCGAATTCTGGAAGCATTGCGTGTTGAGTGGCAGAACTCAAGGCCGCGCTTAGTCTCGACACCAGAGCGAAGAAATGGAAATATAAATTTAAGTAAATATTTCATCTCCTCGAGTGGGGATCGAACCCACAACCAGTCGCTTTTACAGTCACACTTCGTGTCACTGCGCCACGACTGTCAGTAAAAAAATGGTTAAACATTAAATGTTTAATAGAATTGGCAGAAACTTTAGTTTTCTATATATAATCTTTAAAATGATAATGCTATTAGAACACGAAAATAATTCAGATTTGTATATAAGTAATGTGGTTCATTATATGGTCATTAATATGGATAATTAATAATCATACCTGACTTCCCTGTGTAGGAAATGTATCATCACAAGCTCGACATATGCCACTTTCCTTATGCCTTAGTATTTCAAACATATGTTTAACATCGAATTCTTTAGTGACTGTACTCTCTTTCAAGAGTCTCTCTCCTTCTTTCTGCCTTTTCTCATCACCGCCGGAGGAGAAAGCGTCGCTGAAGTCGAATTTACCCTAAAAAAAAAAAGCGTAACTCAACACTCAACAAGAAGATGATGTCATCATGATGAAATAACATCTATGGACTATAAAGCAAGATGTTATATTTTATTTTCAAAATATTACAATATGAATAGTTTCTTTTCCTTGTACATTTTCCGTCTTAGCTTATAAGGAATATTTTATGTTATACACACATTTTGCCATAGTTAAATAATAATGATCACCAAATAAGATTTTTTTGCTAAAAGTGTTCTCCTATATTAAATTTAAACATTTTAATTTTATGTAAAAAGTAAATCAAAACATCGACAGATACATCATTATAAAAAACACTTAGTTGTGGGCTGTAATAAGTTAAAGTAGGCGCAACAATTTACCACTCAATACTTTATATCTCCAAAAATGATTACAGAACGAACAAACGGTTCTTAACACGAGATAAATCACAAGATTCTCTCTCACTCTCAGTTACTTGAAAAAATGCTTATATTTAAATTAGTGTCTGGTAAGAGAAATCACTTAATTGACTTGAGTTTCCATCACTTTACACTTAATATCTCCAACAATAATCTCCAAGAAGGACAAACAGTGTCTGAACTCTAGGTGCCCTCTGTCCACTCTACTATATGCAAGAAAAAATAAAAAAAAAAACACCCCACTTTTCCATCACAAACGCCCACCCCTTCAGCTTTCTCCAGCAAGCACTTTGAATATTTATCTATTTTGCTACCAATAGTTAGTCCGGTCGATATATTCCTATATCCTGAAGTAACACTTTCAACCGCCCAGAATATTTCACTTAAGTACATTATAGGACTATAAAAGCAAAGGTTGTAGGTTCAATCCTTACTCGTGGAAGGAAGAGCTTATTTTTAAATAAGCGTCAGGTAAGATTAATCACGGCCTTCAGTTCTACTACTTTGCAATTAATACCTTTAAAAATGGTTAAAAAAGGAGAAACAGTCTTAAAGCTGTGTTGACTACGCCTATTCTACTATGAAGATGCAAGAAGAAATAAAAACCAAAACTCACTTTTCCATTCCAAACTCCCATTCCTTCAGCTTTCTCCAACAAGCCCTCTGAACATTTATCTATTTTGCTACCAATAGTTAGTCCGTTCGATATATTCCTATATCCTGAAGTGACTCTTTCAGCCGCCCAGAGTTTTCCACTGGTTTCCAGAACCCAGGCTTCATTGGGATCAGCGATAAGAAAGGAATTGTGATAGAAATGACTATCGTCGTATTCAGAACAGGGACCGCCTTGGCCGTACTTTTCAAGTAACGAGGTTATTATATTTAGAGCATCTTGGGCTGTATTGCCTCTTTCTAAGCCTAATCTGTAAATAATATCTATATTATTACTAGTTATCCCGGACGTTTTTTTAAATTTATGTACCGAGTTAAAAAAAATTGTTGAGGAAGGTTTACCAAAACACCATATTGACTTTCTCATACACGATAATCTTGATTTAACAGTGTATTATCAATAATAAGGGAAAAAAGGCTGAAATTTGGTTGAACACATTAATCTAAGGAACTATATTTGTTTTGCATAGTTTATTTGTTGAAGAAGGATATAAGGCTATATAATAATACGTTAACCGTGTGTGTAACCCATTGAAGTAAATTTACGCAATGCATTTGCGGTCAAAGTTACCTTAGGGATTTATAATGTGTCATACGAGTACACAGCTTTTCGTTACTTCTATCTGACCACGGGGGAGAAGCGACAGGTAAAAAGTAGTAAATACAAAGACGACAATACCAATATACTACTCAAATAGAAAGATTATAATACCAATACACTAGCAAATATAAATTTAAAAATAAAAAAAATATCTAATATAGAGACCGTCGCAGCATAATGGAACAGTGTGACAGTAAACGCAACGGTTGTAAGTTCAATTCCCACTTAGGTGAGCGAATTATTTTCATTTCTTAGCTCTGGCAACAAGACAAAGCGAGCCTATGATTACAACACACAATTGGTCAGAGCGTTGGGAATTTAGTGTCTTAACACTACCTTTCCTGTCTAACCCGCTACACGCGAGATACAGCGTGAAGCTAACAATAAATACCTAAAAAAACAATTACCTTACAAGGTCCATGCCCAGAAGTCGTTTCTGTCTCGCATCACCATCTAATTCGTTATTATTTGTCCACACAGCCTCGTTGCCGATTACTACGTTCTTGTCATTGGCCCCCATTTCCGCTCCCCACATCCAAGATGGCTTGCTTAGTATGACGCTGTTCAAAGGGTCTGGACTTTCGTCTATTGTAATGTATGTACACTGTAATTTAGATTTAAAAAATATTAAAATGTGTTTAATATAATTTTTCTTTTTATCTATTGTTGAGTTGTGGGTTCGATTCCTGTTCGAGGTAATCAGTAAGTTTTCTTGCTCTGTGTCTGCAGTTTCTCGAGTTTAGGTAGAAAATAGATAGTGGAATGTCTTCGACTTAACTCTTGCCTCTAGGTCTTCTCGCCTACCTACCTATGCGGGTTTAAGAGTGAGGTGTCAATATTTTTTCAGCTTGCATTCAATACCATGAATTAAAACAGCCAAAAAAATATGGATCGTAAAAAAGTTAATCACTTCTTACAAAGTAGAAGCCGACGTGGCGCAGTGGGACAGTGGACAAACGCAACAGTTGTGAGTTCGTTTCCCACTAGAAATGTTGAATTGAAACACATAGAAATGATGAATATTTCAATTTTCTCTCTAGAGAGAGAAAATTGAAATATTCTAATAAAGAAAACAAATCGAGACAGAGTTTTACGTCACCCAACGCGCAATGTCAAAAAAACTGGGCGGGAAAGTGATAAACGAATTATGCACTAGATTCTTATATTTCTAGAAGCTAAAAAAAAACAAAATAATATATTAAAAAAATAATCCCTCATGTCGCGTACAATTGTTTTAATGTGCGTCACTCATAATCATTTTCAATTAAAAGAGTCACCATTTTATAGTATAAGCCACTTAAGTAATTGCTACGTAATTATTTGAAATGTTGATATATTGTATAAAATTATAATACTACCGTAATTAATTCTTTAGTTTTTTTTTAAATATCTTTTAAATATATTCCATATATATATAGTTTGGATGTGGGTTCGATTGTCATTGCCGAATTGATATATTTTCATTTCCTCGCTATAGTAAGAAGACGAAACGCGCCGTTGACTTCCGCCACTCAATATGCAATGTCTCGAAAATTGTTCACTGCTGAAATAGAGTGACTCAGCACTAAATTCTCTCTGCCTACTATTTGCGCTTCATTGATTTTTAAAATAAAACGACGACAAAACATATATAACGATGTAAACAATGCTCTATCGAAAGTAGTACATTGGTTTAGTGTTAATAACTTACTATTGAATAGTAAAAAAACTAAATGTATAATCTTCAGAACACCTAACACAAAAATTGTTAAAGCTGATGTACTCTTGAATGGTGAAGCCGTGGAATCGACAGGATCCACGGCTTCACCATTCAAGAGTACATCAGCTTTAACAATTTTTGTGTTAGGTGTTCTGAAGATTATACATTTAGTTTTTTTACTATTCAATAGTAAGTTATTAACACTAAACCAATGTACTACTTTCGATAGAGCATTGTTTACATCGTCATATATGTTTTGTCGTCGTTTTATTTTAAAAATCAATGAAGTATCATCAGCAAACAATACTATATCATGGTTCTTTCCCACTAAAAATGGCAAATCATTTATATATATTAAAAATAGAAAAGGACCAAGAATAGACCCTTGTGGGACCCCCATACTGACAAATGAACCAGGAGATTTCTTGCCATTTACATCAACCCTCTGAACTCTGTTAGCTAAATAAGAGGTCAGAAGATTGAGTGCACGTCCTCTTATGCCGTAATGGTGTAGCTTCATGACCAATGTAGAGTGCTGAACGCAATCAAAGGCCTTAGACAGGTCACAGAACATACCAAGAGCATCCTGCGATCCCTCCCAAGCCTCATATATACTTTTTATAAGTCCTACACCAGCATCAGCTTTTGCATGATAAACAGTATGGCTTTACTAAAGGTCGCTCGACTACTGATGCTGGTGTAGGACTTATAAAAAGTATATATGAGGCTTGGGAGGGATCGCAGGATGCTCTTGGTATGTTCTGTGACCTGTCTAAGGCCTTTGATTGCGTTCAGCACTCTACATTGGTCATGAAGCTACACCATTACGGCATAAGAGGACGTGCACTCAATCTTCTGACCTCTTATTTAGCTAACAGAGTTCAGAGGGTTGATGTAAATGGCAAGAAATCTCCTGGATCATTTGTCAGTATGGGGGTCCCACAAGGGTCTATTCTTGGTCCTTTTCTGTTTTTAATATACATAAATGATTTGCCATTTTTNTTTTGTGTATAAGAGACCGGTTTAAGCGAGCAGCGCTTCCATTCTTTTGAAGAAGCCGAAAAATGGCTTGATTCCTGGATTGTCTCGAAAGATGAGTCGTTTTTCCCACGGGGGATTCAATTGCTACCAGAGAGATGGGAGAAAGTGGTTTTAATGATGAACAATACTTTGAGTAATGTCATTGTAAGCATTATATTTTAAATTATTTTTTTAAACAAAAAAAAACAGCATACGACAGAACTTATTCAAGGTTCGTAATATTTTCATGAAAAATTTTCATTTTATTGCTCTTGTAACGAGGCAAATCAGATTTATTATAAAAAAAAACAATTAAATTAGGTTTTCTCTGTCTACTCTGCTACATGTGAGATAAAGCGTGAAGCTAATAAATTTTTTTATTACACACTAGGTCATGAACTCAACGGTGCACTTTCCCTCACTACCAGGGCGAGGAAATTACAATGTTAAATATGTTATTAAAGTTACTTAACACAAAACAAATACCTACTATACAAATAAAATAATATTTATTTGCCTTATATACAAAGTGAGGAAATGATAATATTAAATATTTAATTTCATAAGCATGTATCACATGTTCATCATCAAAAATATAACATCCATATTGGAATAACCAATGGGTATTTGAAGCTTATTTATTTATTATAGAAATATAATTTTCACTAACAGGAAAATAATAAGGTACTCATATATCTAAGGTTTGAGCTTTTTTCCCTCTAAGCACTTAAATTAGTTTTCCTTTTCCATAATTTCTTATTGTTTTCATATTTTAATTATTTATTATTATTAATTAGAATACATAATATAATATTTAAATGTTGTTTGTATACTTTCCTTATACTGTATAACTGTTACATTGTGTTAGAAATCGGAAGTAGTTAATGTTTTTGAACACACAATTCCATTGCTTTTATAGTTCTCTTTCACCTACATCTACCCTCTCTTACATGAGTTTGCTAACAATTGAACATTTTAAAATTTTTAGTTTTTGGTACGCAAGTTAGACAAACCAACCAACAATTATGTCATTAATTGTACTAGACTAATTTATGTAGGTTTACCTTACACACCTGTGTGTAAGGTAAATATTTTTTTTACCGTATAATGTTAAGGGTAATTAACATATACAATTATAATGAATTATTCTACACAAAACTAAAATCATTACTATACCCACTTTGTTCTACAATTCACTTAAAACTATATATATTTGTACGTCCACAAATTTACATAATTAATAAATTAACAAAATCCCAGAAAAAAAATAACTCACTTTCAATTTGGCATTTCGAGTTCGATCCTTTGACAGTATGACTTCTTGGACTTCGTTCTGTGGACGGTCGGAGTTTTTGCCGAAAATAACGATATTTTTTTTCGTTAGCGGCGGCAAAACTACAAATGTATCGCACGATCGCGGCAACTTTACAGTGTTCATGGTTAACAAAATAACTTATTGTGAACCTCAATGTCGATCCGCCGTTTATTTATTACTTCCGTCAGACGGAGACGAATGACATTAGTCACACAGATTCAACTGTCATGTGTCATCGGTGGGAATTTCGTGCACAGATTATAAATGTTTTTCTCGTGATTGTTTTTTTTTCAATGTAAATGTTCGCATTAGCAACTCATTGATATTAGTAATAAATTAATTATCCTAGATATAAGGACATACTTTGTTGTTGCACGCCACCGCGGTAACTTTACATTGTTCAATTGGTTGAAAAAATAAGTGATAGTAATAAGTTGTTATGATCTTTTATTTCGAGCTGCCGTTTATTTATTACTAAAATCAGACTACGTTAGTCGCAGCGATTCAACTCTTCTGTGTGTGGATTGTAATATGAATTTTCGTATACAGATTATAAATATTATAGTAATCGTTCTATCTAAACTTTTTAATGTAAAAACTTATTATAATCGTTGATTTTTTTTACGGTTTTATATTTATAATTAATATTACGCTTTAACTGGTTAGAGTGTTATTTTAATTTTTACCTAAAAAGGATGTGTTACGTTCCATTTAAACAAATTATATTCTTTATTAATGTTATTTTTTAACTTCAGTAGTAGATTAAATATGTAGGGTAAGAAATATATAAATTTCATAGTAAAGAATCTTTGTATTTTATTTTATGTGTTTTTTTAAACTTATGCTGTATCCTGCATGTATCAGAGTAACCCAGTGTTGAGATACAGACATTGCGCGACAGTAGGGGCATTCAACTGAACTGAACTTTAGTGAATTGAAATATTTTTTCCCCCCGAGTGGGATTCGAACATATAAGTTTGCCAATTGCTGTGCCGCTGCACCACAACGGCCTCGATATTTGTAGTAGAGTAGCTTTTGGTAAAAAACTAAACTTCAAACATTAAAAAGATTTTCACTAGTCTCTTTAACATATAAAATAGGGCTGTCGCTGAAAGGTCTCCTTATATAAATCACTTATGTAAATTCCCTTGTTTTGGGCAATAAACAGCGTAACGCGCGCCGGATACGCTTTTGTCTTTGAAACATTATATTTATAAGTTTAAGGATGTTAATCTTAAACTTTAGTTGTAATTTTTTTTTAATTATAATTGTTAATTGTAATTGCACTAGTAGAAACATATTACATTTAGTGTCAGTAAAGAGATAGAAAAAGGAGTCAGGAAAGCCTAACGAAGGTGAGTGTTAATGCTCACCGTCGTGGGCCAGGGGCACAAGGGTGAGACTGTAACGCAGCGGTTGTGGGTTCGATCCCACTCGGAGAAATGAAATATTTTTGAACAGTGAAATATTTTTTATAAATAAGTAGTTTAGAAAACTAAAAATAAACTAAATAAGAAATGAAATATTTATTTAAGTTTATATTTTCATTTCTTTGCTCTGGTGTCGAGGTAAAGAGCGGCGTTGAGCTCCGCAAATCAACACGCAATGCTTGCAAAATTTGGCGGAAAGTGGGGAACGGAGTGCTTTAACACCAGGTTCCCTCCGTCTACACTGCTGTGTGTGGGGTATAGCGTGAAGCTGATTTATTTCCTTGTCATGACTGGTAGATGTATAACACTAAAACCTCATGGTGGTCGGTGCTTCAGGTGACAAGGAGTTTTTTTCGTGAAATCTAATTCTAGACTTCAAACTTACTTAGCTTACTCAAAAAAGGAATTAATCATCATGATATCAATTTAAACCGTCGTGGCGCAGTGGCATCGAGTGTAACCGAAACGTGAGGGTTTTGGATTCGATTTCGACCCGGGGGAGCTAATATTAACTAATTTCCTCGCTCTGGTAACAAGACATAGCGCGTCTAGAAAATATGGTGGTGCGTGTGAAACCAAGCGCCTACCACTAGGCCCTCCCCTCTGCCTATACTATATCCGGGATTGATAGTTAAGCAAAAAAAAAAAGTTAGGTAGTTTGTACAGAATTATAAGTTGTAGAATTTTGAAATATCCTATAATTTAGCAAATTACATCGGATAGGCGTAATTCACGTAATATATATACATATATATATACATATATATATATATATATATATATATATATATATATATATATATATATATATATATTGTGTAGTGTGAGTGTATTCATTTTAATTTTTTTTTTATTATTTTTTTTATTATAAAAATGACAACAGCCTTATCTGAAAAGTGAAGATTTAAATGAGATCTGTCACTTTGTCAAACAGCGTTAATAAATGCTAATAAAATGTAATAAGGTTACAAAAAAATAAATTTACTAGACCACAATTAAAATATTGAGGCCAGTCAGACAGTTGAGAAAGTGTAAAATCAGACAGTTGTAAAATCGACTGGTTGCGAGTTCGATCTCTAATATATAATTTCTTCCGTCTGATGTCGAGGCATAGGTGCGGCGCTGAGTTACGCTAATCAACACGCAATTTCTCCAGAATTTGGCGGAAAGTGGGGAACAGAGTGTCTCAACTAGGTTAGGTTCCCCAGGTAGGTAGGTTCCCTCTGCCTACTCTGCTGCACGAGCTTGTGCCGCTTGAGCGGTCAGCCCAGCCAGGTGAGACCTTCGGTTAACCGAGGGAGGCCCAGCTTAGGCGACCAGCGACCGAGGCGACAGCTTAGGATTCGGAGACTGACCGTACAATGCCAAATGCAATATACGATTGCTAACAAATAAGTTGTAGGGTAGAATGAACAAGAATTGAAGACGCTATCGCGTCATACGCATCATATATTGGTGTGATATCGTATAGGTGTCGTGTAAAAACGTATATCCAATTTCCACGATATATCGAGAAATAAGCAACTATGAATTTAATATTCACAGTATTCTATTCACTCTTATTTTGTTTATAAATTCAAAGTAATATTTAAAAACCTTATTAAATATTTCTTAATTAACAATTATCGCATTGTAACCTATCAAAATAATAGAATTCAATGTAATTTCATCACAATGTAATCATTTTTAATACTAGCAATTGAAAAAAATATGTCGACAATATAATTATATACTGAAAATTAGGATCGCGGCGACATGTATAATTTATTTTTATTTTCCTGGTGAAGATTTCTCCCCACTCATGCGTCTTGAAATTGAGTTTGAGTGGAGAACGGAGTGCCTTAACACTAAGACCTTTCTGTAAGCAATGATATTGCTAAATATAACGGTAAACACTGGTTGGAAGGTGAAAAATAAAACAATGACCTTTAGAACGGTTGCTAAGTATTTTTTAAATTTTTCAAACGGATGGTTAGAATGCTGTGTATTTTTAGTGCATTTTCTTAAAAAGAGTTCCACAAACCTTCGTTCCAATGGAAACAATGAAAATTGTACAGTATTTTCTTTTATTTTTGTTTATTTAAAAAAAATAATCTTCTATTCTAATAAAAAATAAAATATATTGACTTAAAAATATAGTGACTATTTAGGTAACAATTACACAAACACAGATATTGACATAGATATTTAAACAGATATTTACTATTAAAACTAGTGTAGTGTAGTGGTAGCCTTGTCTTGTACAATAGTATTAATGATATTTCCTTGGAGAACATGATAAATATAAAAATAAATCAGCATCACGCTGTATCCCGCACACACAGGGAGAGGGAACCTAGTGTTAAGATACTCTTTGACAGCCTTCAATAACAAATAACAATAATAAGGAACGCGATAGAATTGCTTTAAGCGCGTGCGTTGCACATATAGCTCATTATGTCAGTATGTTGTTTCATACAACGTACTGACAAACATATTGTTGTTACAAACATATTCAATTTAATTAGATCTTAAATAATCCGCGACGCCCTATCTCTTATAAATAAATGACAATAAGACATTTTGTGACAAAAAATTTTGAAAAATTGTATGGTGATATTTCATCGATTTTTATTTCACATATATATGGAAGCTTACGAGCGAAAGTTATTTCAGTATCAAGGAAATTTAATCAAGATAATCTTCGGCTTTTATAACATGTAACTTGGACGTATACTTTTCGAGAAAATGTAAAATTTAAATAATTCAACGCTTTGTTACGGCCGCAAGCCTAGGCTCGTGTCCCGAGAGGGGCGCCCTTGCCGCCGATGACGGCCTATCATACAGGCACGGTAGTGTTCATGATTAAATGTATTAATTTCCTGGCAAATGCAGCATAATAAAAGTATCAAAGGTGGTATGCGGGCGAAACCGTGAGTGGGCTAGTGAAAATATAAATGTAAACAAATATTTAATTTCCACAAGTGGGGATCGAACCCACAACCAGTTGATTTTACAGTCACACTTTGTGCCCCTGCGCCACGACTTGCCTCGATTTTCGTAGCGTAAAATGGTAAATAAAATTTTAGGAATTTATATTTTAGTGCCTCCCTACAATGCCTAACCTATCTACCAAATTTCAACTATCGCAGTCCGCCCGCGGTCCGCAGTTCCGCCTGTACGTGGTCTGTCAGGCTCAGTAACGAAAGAGTTATACGTTGTACCTCTATAGACAAGTGCCTGTACATGATTGACGCTATTGTAATAACTGGGTTCTATTTCAAATATTGTGAAATATTTTTTCAGCTTCTCGCAGGTATGGTATGGTGTATAGCAGGATAGTTAGTGGACTTAGTGTTTCTCGAGGGGGGATCGAAACCACAACCAGTCGCGCTTATAGTCGGACATTTGTACCCCTGCGCCACGACTAGTCTGAAAATATTAACATATAAAAAAATATTCTTGTATCGTGGTGCAGTGGGGCAGTGATTGTCTGTTTGAATCCCACTTTAGGCAATCAATTATTTGCATTTCCTCGTTCCAGTGAACCAGGTGCGGCGTTAAGTTCCACCACTCAATACGCAATATCTCGAATCCGAGCGCAAAGTGAGGAATGGAGTCTTAACACTTTATATATACGTACACCAGATTCCTATACGCGAATACAACGTGAAGCTAAACAAAAAAGAATTACCAACGAAAATTTACTTACTACAATAAACTTACTATATATAAAAGTCAGAGTAACTAATAACAAAAGAAAAGGGAACCCACTACACCATTGATGGGAATAATGAAAATTGATTAACTTTTAAAACAATCCTTTTTAAAAGTTCATACTAGAGCTACCCAATGGAACTTCGCTTCTCTTCTTCTTTATTACATTTGTTTTGTTCAAGCATGTTCGATTTCCACTCGAGTGAATGAATTATTGTTATTAACTCGCTTAACTACACAAAATCGAAGCGCGAAAAGCGCGGAACGTAGTGTTACGACACTAAGCTCTCTGTTTAAATCTCCACTTTCGATACAAACTCCACATGTGCGGGAGGCAAATAAAATATATTAAATTTTGTGTAACCAAAACTGTTTGTATGGACGCGTTACAAAACTAAAAAATGTAGGCAAAAAAATTCACTAAAAATCTTTGACATTTTGATACGTGCACAATTATTTTCTCTTAAAAGTAGGTTTCGATGCCATTAATTGTGCTGTCACTCGACACCAGACCAGTGGAAATAGTTTTGTAATATCAGTTCTACTTTTTTAGTTTTTTCTAATATAAATTATATATTTAATACCTATTTGGGAGTTTCTTTCTTTCCTTATCTCGCACATAGCAGGGTAAGTAAAGGTAAGCTGGAAACCTAGTGCTAAGACACTCCGTTCCCCACTCTTCACCGAATTCTCATTGTGTGGTATTGCGAGGCATGGTGTGTTGAATGGCGGGACTTAACTTTGCGTTTTGCCTCGTTACCAAAAAATACCTAAAACACTTTTAATAGAAAACTTTTAGGCAAATTAAGAAGCAAACAACCGAAAATAATATAAGCAAACAAAAAAATGGTAAAAATTTGAGTATTAAATTGTCTATTATCGAAACCTGGGAGAGGTTTCGTAAAGGAGGTTTCATAGATAATTTCCCATAATCTCCCTTTAAAAATGTCATCTATTATGTAGTATCCCGGCTCTTTTATAGTAATGTTACTGATAGCTACTGTAGATAAAATATCATCATATTTTTTTTTTCAATTTCAGACGGCAATTCATTTAGCACGTTCGATGCTAACGGTGCTAAAGTAACATTATCTTCGTCTATATTTGTGTTTTCCTTGTGCTGAATCTTAAGATTCTTATCGTTTTTAAAATTAACATTTATTAATTAAAATAAACACATTAAATAAAAATAGTCAATACTATTGTATCAAACGGAAAATATATCGAATTTAGTTCGCGGTCTTAGTAATGTTACCCGAAGAATCAAAGACTTTTATAAATCTAATAATAGATATACAAAAAATTTTAACAGAAGTACTCATAACCACCATATTCAGATAACCTACTGCACTTTAAACTCTAAAAATATTTGCCAAACAAACAATTGACTATTACGTAACGTAGAAAAAAACCAAGAAAATGGGCATAGAAAATGAAATATTTTTAAGATTTCTGGCCACAACCGGAAGTGGCGGTGGCTCGGATATTATAAAGGATGTTGTAGCTCATCGATCATCGTTCCTGTCAACCGGAGCTACTTTAGGTGCGCCCCTCCCTTAAATACACCAACCTGCATAAATATCTGATTTAAATCTTACGCAATATCTTGAATCAGTGGTTAGTATTATTAAACTTCATACAAATATATACCCACAATTATGTCTAATATATGCTAAAATGTACATCCATTTTTTTTTAATTCACACATATACCGCAAACAGCAGGATAGGCAGAGGGAATCTGGAAACCTAGTGTTAAGACACTCCGTTCTCATAAAGACAGGCATTGCGTATTGAGTAGCAGAATTCAACGCCGCGCTTTGTCTAGTCGCCCAGGCGATGAAATAAAAATATGAAATAATTGATTTCCTCGAGTTGGAATCGGACCTACAACCGTCGCGTTTACAGTCACACGCGTGTTCTCTTGCGCCACGGCTGCCCTAAATTTATTATTAGTTTTAACCCGCGGCTTTACTTCCATGTGGCCATCAAATGAGAATAACTAAGAAATGTCTTTGACACATACCAAGCACCCATCCACCCGAGGTAACGCTAACCGCAGGTACGGTGGGTTACTTTAAAATAATTAACGTGATATAATGGAGCATCCAACACAGAAAGAATTTTTCAATTGAAACTAGTAGTTCCAGAGATTAGCGCCTTTTATCAAACAAACTGTTCAGTTTTTTTTAATATTAGTATAACTTAATTTTGATTTTCAACCTAGTGTTAAGACAATCCGTTTTATATACTTTCCTCCTCAATTTTCGATACATCTTGATACAGGCATAGAAATGAAAACAATTCATTCTTAAGTGGGAATCGAACTCACAGCCGTCGCGTTTACAGCCAGTCCCTGTGCCGTGTCCCCACTACTGATGGTTATATACAAAAAGAGCTTAAATCATAGACTATTATTAATGTTAAAAATCTAATATCATAAATCATACTGCTGTTACATACAGGTAATTTAGAAGTTTATCTTCAGTAAGAAGATTATAGTAATTTTCATGATTATACGTACTACAATCCATACAAATTGACATACTAACTACTTCTAGATAAGATATCGTTGTCTGGTTTAAAACTAATATTTGAGCTAAATGATGACAGTTCCAGATTCAATTCCATTTTGGAGGTATGTTGTTTGTCCTAGCTATGGGTAATTGACAATTTGGTGATGCCAGAAGAGAAAATTGTGAATGAAGGCGCAGTGGGATAGCATTTGAATTTTAAGGCTATGATTGTGCGTTCGAGATCGACTTTGGGGAAATAATTATTATTATTTAAACTATTATCGTTTCCCCGCTTTAATAGACAAAGAGCAGCGTTGAGTTCCGTCAATAAATACGTAGTGTATCCAAAATTGGGCGGTCCTTGGGGAAAAGGAGTGTCTTAATACTAGAAGTTTAATATAGCATCATAGACATTGGTTATATAGTATTAAGACACTCCATTCCATACTTACCGCCGAATTGTCTAGACACTTAGTACCAGCGCGAGCAAATGAAAATAATTTCCCTCGAGGGGGAATCAAACTCATAACCGTGCCGTTTAACGGCTAACACAACGGCTTCAATAAAAAAATATTTATAAAAATAAAAATCCCGACTGCATAAAACTAAAAAGAAAATAAAAAAGCCCAATAGTTTATTATGATTAACAGCCGCTATGATATTTTTTTTTAACGACACCTATCTAAGAACACTTGGGTTGCTGAGACGAATCTAATGATAGCTCAATTATGTGAATCCGTTCAGCGGTTCTGGAGATATGAGGTACTAAAGAATATTACATACATACATACATACAAGATACGCGCGAAAAACATAACCCTTCCTTAACAGTCGGGAAAAACATACGAGAGTGATAAATCACTTTATTTGTGACCCACGTAACATTATTACTGCATTGGGCGACCAGTCCTTGCTTGAACGGTGCCAACTACTGACTCGTATATTACAATTATTATCTTCGTCTTAGAAAATATAACGATAAATTCCGAAAGCCATTTTAAAAGAATTTTGAGAGGAAATTTGAAGCTATTATACAATAACAGTGTTATTTTAGCTTTAGTTTTATGATTTCTTTATAAAACTAAGGAGATCGTCGTGATGTATTGGTTATGGGTTCGGTTCTCACTCGAGGAAATGAATTATTTTCGTTTATTTTTTCTGGTAACAAGATAAAGCGCAGTGTTCAGTTCCGACTCTTAAAATGCTATATATTGAGAATTAAGCGGAAAGTGGAAACAGAGTGTCTTAATATTAGGCTCCCTCTGTCTATCTTGTGATATGGGAAAAAACGTGATGTAAAAAAAAAAATATGATTATTTTTCTTAATCGATCATTAATACACTTAATAGGAAAAAAAACAATTTAAAACCACTTTAATGTTATCGTTATCACTTATTCAGAGTTCGTAAAGCGTTTCGTTGAGGTCTATCCCTCAGACTTAATACCGCGATTTTGGGTCAAGATTGGGTAACGGAGTGCCTCAACACTTCTTTCTGTCTACCTTCCTATGTTATTAAACGAATCGAGCTGCTGCATTTCATCTTAGATTTCTTTCTTTTTTATTTTATTTGTATGAAAATATTATTTCTCCGTTTATATTTCCATAGAGTCCATTTTTAAAATAAATTATAACAATTGTCCTCTAAATTCAATACCGCGGTGACCCACTTCCATCAGAGCATTCTCGTTTTAGGCAGCTGTTGGTGACAATCGCTTACTATCGTTGAATTAAAGTTTCACCTAGTTTATTTAAGTACTGACTGTAATATAATAAAATATAGACCATACAATCTAAAATAAAATGTAGCAGCAAAGCGTTTGTAAATCCGACGGTTGTGGATTTGATTCTCGCTAGGATGATTTGTTATCATTTCCTCGCGCTGGTAACAAGATGCAAACGCATCGTTGAGTTTCGCCACTCAATACGTAATGTCTCGAAATTGGGCAGTGCGTAGGGATCGATGTGTTTTACCTTTTAACACAGGGTAAAATGTGAAAGCTCTCTGCCCACTCTACTACATACGGAACATAATATTTTTTTATCAGCTTCACGCTGTATCCCGCACACAGCAGGGTAGGCAAACGGAATCTAGTGTTAAGACACTCTGTTCCCCATTTTCTGCCGAATTCTGGAGACATTGCGTGTTGAGTGGCAGAACTCAACGCCGCGCTTTGCCTCGTCATCATAGCGAAGACATGGAAATATAAATTTAAGTAAATATTTCCATCTCCTTGAGTGGGGATCGAATCCACAACCAGTCGGTTTTACAGTCACACTTTGTGCCCCTGCGCCACGACTGGCCTCAACAACCGAACAAAATATAAAGCTTAAAAAAATATAATCTCCATTGACTTTACGAGAAAGTTCAAATACTCAACAAAATTTACTTTTCTACGTAAATTACCACAAAAAAACGAAAGAAAAACATCCTCTACACAAACAATATAAATTTACCAAAATCTCTTAAATAAATCTGGTAAACATTTAAAATATATATACTTTTAAAATACTATAAAAATGCACAGAGCCGACAGTGCTTAATCGTGTGTAATAAAAAATGTTCTCAACGCTTGCATTTTTTTGGGCCGAGTTGACACACTTTAATGCTTTTCAAGTAAAATAAAATAAAAGTTTAAAATCACCTCCAGTGCACTGTTGGGATGAATTCTGTAGGAATGGGTATCAATAAAAATGTATAGTAATCCTATTAGATAATTGTAAATCCATTTTGGTTTTTTTTGGAGCTTTACGCATTTTCCCGTAAAGTAGGGTAAGTAAAGTAAAACACCCCGTTCCCACTTTCGTTTAATTTTCGTGACATTGCGTGTTATAGATGAAGAATAAGGGTTGCGACAGTGAACGCGACGGTTGTGGATTCGATTCCCACTCGGAGGAATAAGCATTTATTTTTTCAGTTTCATGCTCTTGTAAAAGTGCGACGTTAAGTTCTGCCGCTCAACACGCAATGCCTCGAGAATTCGTCGGAAGGTGGGGAACGGAATCTTAATTAGAACGGAGTGTCTTAACACTAAGTTACCAGGTTTCCTCTACCTACTCAGTTATGTGCGGACCTTAAAACCCTAAAATAAATAAATAACCAAATAGAAGAAGAAAAAATCTATGTATAAAATTATTATTTATTTAGAAAAAGTTTGTAGAGAATTCTAGACGGTAACTAAGTTAAACTTAGTCGAACAATAAACATTTGACGAAGAATACATTGATATGTACTGTCATCACTTCATAGATATCTGATATTCTTAGGATTCTCTCACTCATTCCAAATAAATTCCAGTAAAATCTCTATAGTACACTGTTAAATGATATATCAAAACTTACGTAGAAAATAAGTTAAATACTGTTAAAGTAGTGATATATATGTGATTGTATGAAATGGTTTAGGTAAAATTTTGGGGAAATGTAATTTACAATATTTTTCATTTCTTCGATTTGTTAAAGAAACAAAGCGCGGCTTCGAATTCCGTTATTCAACACACAATTCCTCAAGATTTTATCGGAAAGTGGGGAACGTGAAGTGTCTTAATGGGAACGGATCTGACAAAGTTACCGGGTTCCATCTGGTTACTGCTATGTGTGGGGTACAGCGTGAAGCTGGAACAATATTTTATACAATATAGTATTAACGATCATTTAAGGTTCACTTAATACGACCAATCGGTTCGATTGTATAACTTGAAAAATAAATATTTAACGATGCGTAAAAACCGCCAACGATGTTTGTGCGTTGTCAGTTATACCCAAAATTAATTGCTTACGAATAAATGTTAATATTGACCTGAAATTTAAATATTTTTTGTATGTTTATTTCTTTAGCTTCTCACTGTATGCAGCACATGGCAGGGTAGGCATAAGGAACCTGGGAGCCTAGTATTAAAACACTCCGTTTCTATTAAGACACTCCCGTTGCCCATTTTTGCGGAACGGAATTCAATGCCGTGGTCAGTGAAATTAAAATAACAATTTAAAATATGAAAATAGAGCGAATGTGATTCAAAATTTTTATAAAAAAAAAATTACAACAATTATTATGAATACTTTTACATATAGATTATTCGGAAGTTTTGCCCCGGAAATCACGCGAGATTGGGATTTACACAGGAAAAACCAAGGTTAACGCGCACAAGTACCTACCGCCTAGATTTTTTTCTAATCATATCGTGCGAAATAGCTATGAGCAGATTAATGGAAGACAACAGTAGAGTACACAGTACTCTTTTATTTATATAGCCAGTCTTTATGCTGACTATCCTGGTCGAAGATGTCTAGTGCTTTCTTGAGGCGGCGAATGGTTTCAGGGATTATTAGCTATCTATAGTATCTCTTCTTGAACTTGAAACATTTTATCAGAAATGTAAGATTTAAGAATTCCTTAGAAAGAATGCGGTCGTAGGATTTTCATCTTGTACAATAACACACTGTTCCATATTCTATTAATGCTTGCTGTATGTCAAGAAAGGCCAATGAAAACTCAAAAATTACGCAATTTCTCAAAAATTAGGCGAAAAATGATGAACGGAGTGTCATAGCACTATGTTTTCTCTACCTACCTTGCTATATGCAAAATATATAATGAATTTGAAAAATAATACTCTCATAGTGAAAATCGAACCCATAACCATCGTGTGACATCTAAGCGTTCTTAACTGTGTCGGAATGGTGTCGAAAGATATCGAAAAATGTATCGAATTTATTTCGTTTGATAAATTTAATACACAGAATTTTTGGTTAACCAAATGTTTTCACCTCGTCAATTAGTTTTATTAAACAAGTGACTTCGACTGTATGAAAACAGATATTTTAAATAATAAATTTAATTCTTATTATGAATTAAATGTGTGTATATTTGAGAAGCTTTTGAGCTTTAAGTATAATAATAACTTAACGTTTGAGGGCAGCTGTGGCGCAGTGGCACAAGCGTGTGAGTCTAAACGCAAGTGATAGTGGGTTCGATTGCCATTCGAGTAAATTAAATATTGAATATATTATTCGCTCTCGTAACGAAACAATGTGCGGCGTTGAGATCCACCAATTAACACGCAATGATTTTAGAATTCAATTTCAGAATTCGGCATTTTTCGATTTTGCATTTATTGTTATAAATGTATTATCTTTACTAATATAATAAAGCGAAAAGTTTGTTTGTTTGTTCCTCAACAGTTTAGACGTACGTTTTTTTTTCACTTCATTTTTTTATCCACACAAATAGATACTACTCAAAAAAATACCAGAACGAGAAAGGGATATCTCTCGTTCTATTTTATGCAATTACCTATTTTCTAGAATATATCTAAACAACAGTTAACTTCACCGCCAATACCTACGACTCGATTTCGTGAATGACTGACTGTTTGTGTCTGTGACGGTTATTCTTACAAATGGCGTTTTATTTTTCAACGATAGTTTTATTAATTTTTTGTATGAAAAAATTGCTTTTTCATTTTTGGCAAAATCCTTTATGTTTTAATATGTATTAGGCTTTTATAGAGTAGTTAAAACTGTGCTTTCATTTAAAGTGATGATACGCTACAAGAAAATAGCGGAAAGTAATTTCACAATTGCTGGAGCGAATATTGTTTACAACAAGCTATGTGAGTGCACTAAATTTAATGTTCAAATCAAATCAAATCAGCTTCACGCTGTATCCCGCACACAGCAGGGTAGGCAGAGGAAACCTAGTGTTAACACACTCCATTCCCCACTTTCTGCCGAATTCTGGAGGCATTGCGTGTTGAGTAGTAAAACTCAACGCCGCACTTTGCCTCGACACTAGAGTGAAGAAATGGAAATATAAATTTAAGTAAATATTTCATCTCCTCGAGTGGGGATTGAATCCACAACCAGTCGGTTTTACAGTCACACTTTGTGCCGCTGCACCACGTCTGGCCTCTAAATTTAATGTTCATTTTAAATAATATTACACCAGAGGAGCTATGCGTTACCGGCCTTTAAGTTGGAGATAGACGCGCTTATTGAAGGTACTCATGTCATATCGACCTGGAAACATTACCGCATGTAGGCCATTTCAAAGTTCCGTGGCACGTGGGAGGAAAGAATTGTGCTGTGTGATCCCGGCCTAGAGTAGAATCATCCTGGTACTGGTGGTGTCGTAAGAGTTGACTAAAGTACGTGTAGTAGAGTCACGTCGCCAGCAATGACAACACGCATGGGCAGACTCGACCGGATCATTACCACCCCCGGCATTTACAACCTGCGTGAAGTAGTGGCTTTATGCCACTGCGTTTCACATCAGGTAATGCCGGGCTCCGGCGCCCAACCCACCTTGGCGGCCGGCAACGCACCTGTAGCTCCTCTGGTGTTGCACGGGGTCGTGGACGGCGGTGATCACTTACCATCAGGTGACCCGCATGCTCGTTTGCCTTGTTCTTTTCTATAAAAAAAACGTGGGAGGAAGTTCCTACGAAACCAACCGCACAGTAGTGGAGTTCCATGCATCCAGTCTTCCATGCTTCTTTATGAGTCGTCGTCTTGACGCAAGAGTATCTCTGTGTACTGCATGTGAGAAACAACATAAAGCTTCTAATAATCACATTTACTACAGGATTTTACTTAACTTGTCGTGTTACTGTGTTTGAATTCTTGCAAGCTCAACTTAATCCGCTTTCCAATGTCCGATTGAGCTGAAATTTGGACTACGACGTTATGTCTGATGACCATGACATCACATATAATCAATATTTTTGGTAATACAAAATGGCCGCCGCAACAAGTTCAAATGACAAAAAAAAATAAAAAAAATTCATTGATAAATTGGTTAAATTCAAATTCAATTTCAATTTTCAAATTGATTTATAAAATACAATAAAACTATGAAGTAAGAAAAGCTTGCTTTTAAAAAAGATTTTTTTTAATTAATATTTCATATTAAATAACTGGATTTGTAATATATTTAACTTAGAAACGGATCTACAATAAATATTTCTTTAGTGTCCCGTGGACTATTTTCAACAATATTCTAGAATTTCTAGGATCGCTTCGTAACTTATACAATGTCACCGTTGCAATATTCTATTTTATTCGCTCGAAGTTATTATCCACTCTGCCCTCTTGGAAGCATGAAATGCAATACTTCTATTGAAAAATATATTTTAAGAGACAACTATTTGTCACGTACCTTGTAAAATGTAAAATTTCTGTTTTTTATTAAATTTTATGTTGTCTCCCGCATATAGTAGTGTAGGAAAGGAAATATATGCTTTAAGACACTCTCTGCTCATTTTTGAGACATTGCGTAATGAGTGGCAGAACTCAATGCCGCGCTTTGTCTTGTTAACGGATTGGGGAAATTGAAGTGATACATTCCTCCGCATGGCAAACGACAACTGACAACCGTCGCTTTTACAGTCGGTCACTACGCCTCTGCGCCACAACGGCTTCAAAAAAGTTATAATATATAAGTTAAATCGATGGGTCCTATGTATATGGGCCAAACTAACAATTTGGCGATTTTCACTTTTTTATGCCAAACGCATTCTATCGATATAATTTATAAGATCAGCTATTAAAAAATAGAAATTTCTGCATAGAAACAGGACTTTTTGTTAGAATATAATGGCCTATGTAGCACTCATTTAAACGTACAAGGGCTTAATAGTCATTTGAGACTTCTACGCGGGGAATTTCTACACATTTGTTTATGTTTGGGGCCAATCAGCCAGTTTGATACTTTTACGCTAAACAAGGCAATGGTTGCACTGTGTTGACTGCAAAAGCTTAGTATTGTTTTTATTACGTTCGTGATTAGATAGATAATAAAAAAAGTCTCTTTTACACGAATTATGAGATAGCACGGCCAAGGTGGTAATTTGGCCCATGTACATGTCTTATTGAGAAAAAATACACTTAGGCCCTAAAATATTTTTTTACTTTTGAGTTATTTGGGCGTTACTTTTAATTAATAATTGCCCACATTATAAACTATATATTTTTTACTGTCCCCTTTGCTATTTAAAGCCAGTAATAAGCTTGATAATTGCATTTTAAGTTTGATTAAAGATTTCGGAGTGACTCTAATAAGACAATCAAAATCTCAATTATACATCTGAAAATTAATCTATTAACATGCTTATTTCTAATAATAATCACTAATCAAGTAACATATCTACTGCCTTAAGTTCCAGGAAAAAACTAACCAAGAAACGTGACAGTGGATGAATGAATAGATTCAAAACTAAAAAGACTTAAAAATACATAGAAAGCAGAATTTGGAAAATTATTAGAGGTCATTTATATTAAAGTATTTGAATAACTNAAAACATTTACGTTTTATAATATAAAAAGATTTGTATTAAAAGTCACATTAAAATCTTAGATCAGCCAGTACGAACAAGAAGACAAATTGTTGAAATGGTTATTGCTGTTATAACCAGGTGTTACCGATAAAATTTTGTAAGAAGAAGGACTTGTGTCATTTATGTCGAAAATTATTATACCACTAGATTATAACAACAGTTAATATGAAACTTTAATCACCTCTAATTATATCGTGTCAAATAAAGACAATAAGTGTTTTTTCTCTTTATTTTTTGATAGATTTTATACAGACTTTATTTTTTGTATGTCCACGTAAATCCTTTTTTTTTATTAAAGCTATTTTTACTAAATTGAATAGTTACATCTTACTAAAATTCAACATTCAATTAAGCTTTTCTTTCAGAAATACAATACATTCATATAGAGGGAGTAATAAAAAACATTTTTGGGGCTACTTAATTTTTAAAACAATATGTAAACGCGACTTTTTTCTATTACTTAAAGGATCTAACTGAAAACTCAGTTATCATGTTACCAAATCGTATAACGTATAAGTCTCTATGTGACATAGTTACCACAATACCTAACTTACCATCATTCGTAATAATCAGTTGTTATCTTAGTCTCATTATTAATCAATTTTATGACTAAAATATGAAAAAAATACTATATTTTGTTATTTAGCATAATACGCGTAAAACAGCCAATGTGGTACATTGGCCTTTTTAGAGCGTTTTTAGAGAAGAATAAATATAGCAAAAACTAACGTATAAGGGCCATTGTGCAGTAAAAAAATTACTAGGATAAATATATATAAAATACTACGGTATATATAGAGGATAGGATAACATAATATTGCAGACTAGACAGAGGGAAATTTAGTGTTGAGGTATTATCGTCTGGCCCAAGAGACTTTCTGCCCAATTTCAAACTTTGCTTAATGTGATTGAAATTAAGTAATTTCTCCCAGCGTAGAACCGTGTATAGATTTAAGCGGAAAGATTTCTATAAAAATAGCATTTGGAAATGTTAAAGGCGATAAATAAGTACGAAGAATTGATTCTTACAAAAATATATTCTGTTTTCTCTCAAGCTATTAAGCTCTTGAAATAGTCATTACAATTGTTATACGTGGAAAAAATATGACATTTTTACTCATTCGTTGTTTTAATGACGAAGCCCATTAATTTAAAAATAATATGTTTATAGAGACGATAATTTATGTAACTTTATCTTACGATAAGATTACATGAATTTGATTTTAGTTCATGCCTAAATTTTTTTTATGGAAAAGGCAAACGAGCGTTCGGGTCACCTGATGGCAAGTGATCACCGCCGTCCGCGACCCCGTGCAACACCAGAGGAGCTACAGGTGCGTTGCGTGCCTTTAAGGTATGGTCGGTATATCCCGCGTAAGTGTGGAGGTCGGGGGTGAATTTCAAGAATCTCCATAATCACGAGATATGCAATCTTAGATAATATTTTCTCAAGATGGCCGTGGATATGCACAAGGATGTGGTAATATATTGACAAAGGCCTTACTCTCCTCTTCCCTTGCTACGGAGAACTGGCGTGGGCGTGTAGAACTTACTATTTCTGAGCTGCATGGTAGATTCAATAGAGCCCTAGTGGGCCGGGACTTGGATACCGCTTCTTCCTTATCTTGATTACAGTTCGGGGATCTTTTCAGGGAAACTGAAGGTTTTATGCAATTATGGACGAAGTTATCAAGGCACAATGAAAAATGGCGCTATAGATATCTGTCGGGAGTTTCATCGACCCGGAGAATCCCTCAGATATATTGTCTCTGGTTGTTCTTCTCTTGCTGATGGTGAGTATTTGCATAGAAACAATTAAGTACCCAAGATAATACACCAGCAATTTGCTCTTCAATATGGCCTTGTGGAATTAGAGGTGCCTTATTATAGGTACAATCCTATGTCTGTTCTTGAAAATAGGTATGCTTTACTTTACTGGGATCGGTCTATTATTACTGACAGGTATATTGTTGTTAATAGACCTAATATAGTACTAGTAGACCGAGTGGCGCCGCGCAGTGATGATGACATTTCTATCCCACATGATGAACCATTACTGTTAGAGCTACTGCTAGAGCTGTGTTAAGATATTCTGTTCCCCACTTTCCGGCCAAATTTCGAGACATTACGTGTTGAATGGCAGAACTCAATGCCGCACTTAGTCTATCAGAAATAAATACAACAAATCAAACTCCGACAATTACGGTTACAGTCAAATGCTGTCCTACTGCGGCGCGACGGCCTATTTTAATTTTATGGTTTTCAAATGATGCTAACGGCAACTCTCCATAATTGGTCGTTCAGTGTAGCAACACTAAATTACTATCATATGATCACAAACCATAATATTATAAAAATGAGGCCAGTCGTGGCGCAGTGGCACAAAGTGTGACTGTAAAACCGATTGGTTGTGGGTTCACTCCCCCACTTAAGGAGATGAAATATTTAGTTAAATTTATATTTCCATTTTTTCGCTCTGGTGTCGAGGCAAAGCGCGGCGTTGAGTTCTGCCACTCAACACGCAATGGGGAACGGAGTGTCTTAACATTAGGTTCCCTCTGCCTACCCTGCTGTTTGCGAGAAACAGCGTGAAGCTAATTTAATTTTAATTTCATGAACATATTCCAGATTGATGGCTACCGACCACCATAATTTACATATTAACAAATACTAACCAGCAACATCAGCACAGAATAACGAATTCACTAAAATATAATTAAAATTAATATATTATTTTGTGAATACTGTTGCGGACATAACGTCATTATCGCACACACATGCGGCTAAAGATAATTAATTTTTCATTATAACGCGGGCGTCGCGGGTAACCTATCAAACTGTCACACGCACTAGCAATCCATAGCTGAAATCAATGTCCCTATAGAAGTCAATTACTGATACATTCGGTGCAGTGTAACGTATAATTGAATTTTATGTTACATATGCTTGTGTAAATGAAATATTGAATATATGGTGGCCGGTTGTGGGTTGGATTCCCAATTAGAAGTTTTATTTTTTCTTTTTCGCATGGTAACACGACATAGGGGCCAGTTGATTGTAATTACTCAAGATGTAATTTCTTGAATAATAGGTGGTGACTGGTTAACGGAGATTCTTAACACTAAGTTCCCTGTGCCTATCCTGCAATATGTAGGATGGAGTATCGGGAAACTCAAAAAATATTTTAAGCATTTATTTACTTAGGATAGAGAGCGAAGCGTTATAACCCCAGCATTCGGCTTACCATGTAAACATAAATGCGTGAAGTTGAAAAAATGCTAACCTAACCAAACACTTTTATATAGTTATAAATTTTTTATATATCTTAAAAGTGTCTGGACCACTTCAAGGATATATAAATGTAGAAATTGTAACTATATAATCACTCAAGTTCAGTTTTAAGTGAAGATGATCTACTGTAAATTGATCTTACAAACACATACTAATAGGTAATCACAACGACATAAAAGTAGCGTCAGCAAAAAATATATAACAAATAATAGATATACAATAGATTTTTTTTGTTTATTTATTTTTTTAAAGTACATACGAGCAAAAACACCATCCGTCTATGTCTATTATATTGTATGTAACAACTAATTTAAAAAACATATCGTATTTACTAGGAAGTTTCTATAACGGCGTCAAAAGCATGTTTTTCGGACAAAATTGATTTTGGACGAAATTACATAGTAACAGTTCTTCTAAGAGCAGACAAAAATAAAATCGTCTAATGTCGATTTGAGACAAACTCGTTTCCTTATCGAAGTCGATTTTAAATAGTGTTATTTATTTATTATTTCGTATATATATTTTTGGTGATGTATTTTTTTGCTGTGACGTTTACTGAGTGACAAATGACAAACTGCATGTTAGTATCCATGCTTGTACTAGGTCCCGCCACATGCTGTGCACGGCGGGTGGAGCTGAGCGAAGCTATGTTGCGCAATATAATTAAAAAAAAAGCTAAGAGGTACTTAAATTAAAATGATTCTTTTAAACTGACATATAAATATAACTGACATATAAATGTAACTGACATATAATTTCAAATAGTTCCACAGCGTAAATCTATGGGACACATTTTAATCATTTACACAAATACTACAATTACAATTATCACTAAACTACTTCGCTGGTATCACCGCGTCGTCCACAACGTTCCTGCAAAATTTCAGAGCTGTAGCTTTAACAGTCTAAGAGGAGTAGCATTACAACGAAACACACTTTAAACCAGTAAGATGATTTTTCCCGACTGCTAAGGAAGGGTTATGTTTTTCGCGCGTATCTTGTATGTATGTAATATTCTTTATTACCTCATATCTCCAGAACCGCTGAACGGATATACATAATTAAGGTATCGTTAGATTTGTATTAGCAGCCCGAGAGTTCTTGTATAGATGACGTTAAAAAAAAGCAATCATGGCGGTTGTGGGACGTCATTGGACTGAGTGAAAAAAAAATCGTTTCGAATACTACAATATGGGTATCAAATTCAAGAGCTAAGTACGAGGATTTCATAAAGGTATATCATGGTTATCATTATTATAATGAATCCTAACAAAAAGTGAAAAATAAAAAAATATTTGTAAAAACAAATTTTATGCAGTTGGGGTTTTTGTTTTTACAAATATTTTTTTTAAGTTCATTTTAAGAATAGACAGTCTCTAATATTTATAGCAACATTTTAATTTGTTAATAATAAAAATTATATGTTACATTAACAAAAGAGTGTATAGAGTAAGCAAAATGATAATCATCCTGCTGAAATTTAGTATGGAAAGTATCGAGGAGCACTAGGAGAGGATTTTCCGAAATTTCTGTGGAAAGGGAAAAACACGAGAAAACACATTTTACGTTTTAAAATATACGAAACGGAAATTACAGATGACTCCAACAGTGTGGCATTAAGCGTAATTTAATAAAGCTTGATTTCTTGCAAAATTTCTACCAAGAAAATTTGTTTTTGTAATTGAAAGTAACTTAATTGCTCTCTATTGAAAGAATATTGTGAACCCTTAAAAGTATACATTATTTTTATTTTGCTTTGTCGGTGCTCCTACCGTTTTAATTAAAATATTTCCTTTGATAATGTAAGGCGCGCCTTGGTGGTGGAGTATTTGACTGTAGATTCGATGATTCTGTTTTCGAATCTATCTAGAGGTATATTTTTAGTTTTAGTTAGGATTGAAGTTGGAATTAGCTGATATTTAAATATGAAGATCTTAAGGCAGTCAAGCAAATGTGCTAAATTTCGCAAATGTATGTATGTTTGTACACAAATTTCTCAGAAACTAAAAAGAGATAATTTTTTTATTTAAAAAAAATGAGGCTTATTCAAGTCATGGAATAGTCTTGTAGGTTTCAAAGGGACGCGACGCGCGCGCATATATAATATACATTTTAATTATACATTTTTAGATATAGAATTATGCAGGTATTAAATTTGTTTGTTTTTCTCATTTTCACCTTTAAAATTTTCTTGAGTTGATAGAGAACATATAACAATCACTTTCGTTAATGTTAGATATAAACTGATAAGCCATAGCAAGGTAGGGGTAGATGAAAGCGTGTCAAGGCATTCCGTTTCCTGCCCAAATACTAATTGCCCAAATATCCTTAGATCTTCCGTGTTGAATAGCGGAACTCAGTGCCGCGTTTTTCTTCTCAGAGCAAGGAAATAAAATATTTTTTCCCCTGATGAATCGAACCTATAATGACTCCTTTGTTTTTACTAGTCATTTTAAATAGAATCTTATAATAATATAGTAATAACATATTTTTTGTCCTTCTTGGATTCGAATTGACTACCACCACGGTTTGTCACGGTTTAATTCGATACATGCGAGCTATACCAGTTAAGGTATATAATATAACTTGAACTGGATATTAAATATTCATATTGAAAATAGTTTCTGTGAATACATTTATAAGTAGAGTGCTTCTGACCACAGCAAAGACTCATCTAGTGCTCCTCCAATAGAAATAGTACGTAATATTTACATTTTACATATAATGTACTAGTATAGAGGGCGTCGTGGTCTGATTGTAAACACGACGGCTGCGAAACGAGAATCGAACAGATTTTCACTCCGGGGCTATGAATAATTTACATTTCCTTGCTTTGGTAAGAAGGCGAGCGAAGCGCAGCGTTCAGTTCCGCCGCTTAACCTGCTATGTATTAACACTAGGTTTCCTCTGCCTATATTCATCTGCTTATATTTGTGGGATACCGCGTCAAGCTAAAAACGAAAAATATAACTTTTTTAAAAAAATACTATGAACGTCATAGTAAATACAATTAAATATCAAAGAAAAGATTTTATTGGCAATGTCGTCTTCTTGGAGGATAGGAAAAAAATATTCAATTACAGTTAGTCGCTGAAATGGAACACTCGACATTAAGACGGGTGTACACAATATTTTTTTAAATTTATTTTTTTAGCTTCATGTTATATTCTGTACGTAGCAGAGTAGATAGAGGGAACTTGGAAATTTAGTGTTAAGACACTTCGCTCTCACTAAGACACTTAGGTTCTCCGAATTTTTAAGGCATTAAGGCAAAGATAATATTTAATATTTAATACCTTCTGAGGCCGGTCGTGGCGCAGCGGCACGAGGTGTGACTATCTGCCTACCCTGCTGTGTGCGGGATACAGCGTGAATCTAAAAAAAAAAAAAAAATTCCTTCTATTGAAAATCAAATCCACAAATGTTTACAGTCGCACACTTCTGCCTCCTTCGCCACGACGCCCTTACATATTTTGTTGCACACTTTATTTTCTTACATATTTAAATTGGTAAAATATGATTTATCTTTTTATCTGAATAAAATATTTCTCCGTCCTGACAAGATCAAACGCGGTGTTAAGTTCCGCCACAAGACACACAATGCTCTCAATTTTGATGGAAAAAAGTAATAGAAAGGTAAACTGTCGTTCTCTATACGAGATAAAAAGTAAAGTTGAAGAAAGTTGTCATTGCAGCAAAAAAAATCTCTCCTTCCAAACAACTTTGTGAAATAGTGGGGGTATTACAAGCCGACAAATCTGCATTCACTTTGTGGAATAAAGTATCCATATGGTAAATGGAATTATTATAATGAAAGAAACATGTAAGAAGAACGTGTTCAGATGGCTTATTACCCATTGGCAAGAGTGAGAGGCCAGAAAGGTCGAGGAGTGCTTGGTTGACCTTCGAGAACACAGTACCAGTGACACTGGAGGAAGGTTACGTAAAAAGTATGAGGAACTCCTGAAGGGCATGTATGAAGAGGTTAATGACAATGGACGAGGCGGGTATGATGAGAAGTAGCATTTCACGCTCTGTTTTGACCAGCTATCCGCAAGAGATAGAGCGTAATACCAAGAAGAATCAATATTGTCTTATGTGGTATTTGAACATATAACAATTGAGTTAAGTGTGTTATATAGTGAACCAGTGAGAATAGCGTCTCATGAGTTACACATAAAGTAGGACAAGTATTAGATATATGTATTTGTTTACTTTAGCCAGAGTCGGCTGACGTAAGAGGATAAAATATAATATTGTTTAAAACTTTAAAATTCACATACACACAAACAAAATGCACGCGAAAGGTTCGAGTTCAATTTTCAGGTTATTATCTATACAAAAAATAAAATGATAACTGACCACTCTTTGGATATAGAATATACGATCAATGTAATGGAACCCAAAACAGTGCCTTTAAATTTTTGTCTGTTTGTCGCGTTGCCTGTTTGTTTGTCGGTGCGTTGGTGCACGCCAATCTCAGAAACGGTTTAACAGCCTTAAATGCACTTTTCACTATAAAACTCTTTTTTACTGAATGTATAACGGATATTGTTCAGACAAAACTACGGAACAAAAATATTAAGGAAGGATATCTTGTAACGTTTGTGTTTTAAAGTCTAAAGTTGTGTTCGATTTTCAATCGGGGGAATACATTATTTTTATTTCTTCGCTCATAGAAAAACAATGCGTGGTGTGAAGTTTCACCATTTTCCGCCAAAATTTCGAGACACTACAAGTGTCTTGGAAAGTGGGGAATAGCCCCGATCCGTTCCATTTAAATGGAAGTAGAAAGGTAGTAGTAGGTTTCCTCTATCTACCATGATAAACGGGCGAGCTACGACTAGTATTATATAAAATATCTTCAGTTTTATTAAACAAAACGTTCTGTGGTCCCTTATCATACCTTACGTAAATTCTATGGTAGAACGGAGAGTGGAGAAAATAGTATTCAATCTCTAAATACTTGTGATATATCAAATACTAGTAAAAGCTATTTAAATTAACACACAGTAGCAGTGAGCACTCTGCCCAATATCCAATCATTTTCTAAGATTTATAAATGATTTTAACACTTTCCAAGATTAAGGGACTGTTTGAATTCGTTGAATGAAAATAAGAAGGATATTTCTGAGGAAAAAAAAAGCTGAGATTTCCGTTCCTATTATCATCTCCATATTTGAAGTGTATCAAGTTTGATTTTTTTTCAAGAGTTTGTTGAGTTATGACAACATTTTCATCGCTAATGGCCCATTTTAATGGAGAGAGAGATAGATATAGGTAATATTTTTTTTGATACACATTGAAATTCTTTACTCTGTTTGTCGTTTCCGCTTCTGTAATTGGCGTAACTCAACGCTGCACTTTGTGTTTATTAGGTTAAAGTTAAAAATAAAAAAAAACCGGCTAAGACCGAGTCGGATTGGCCTATGAAGCGAAACATGAAACATATAGCATGTACATGTATACGTTACCATTCTTAATATGCTATTTTTAACCGATATCGAAAAGGAGGAGGAAACGGGATATGTTCTTAATGAATGAAGTGAGTATTGATTGAGAAGAATTTGCATCGACTATTGATTCCGTCGGTGACTTGCATTGCTCACATGCTATAAGTGAAAAACAGCGTGATTTATGAAAAAAATCTCTACCCACTGGTTTGAAACTCATATGAGAAAATGTATAAAAAATATATATCAAAATGTATCACAAATTTTCCTCAACATTATACAAAATAATCTAACAGACATTACCCACATAATAGGGACCATCGATAACCAATATCGTGTGACATGCAACATGACGTGACGTGACGTGTCATGGCGTGACGTGACGTCATAAATACCCGTCAACTTGTCCCGTCATGTTCGTCTCTGTCACGTTATGCTGTGTCATCGCTACGCGTTGTTGACTCGCAATTGCCTTGCGAGTTAAGGAAACAAACTAGGAGGAACTACGTGATAAATTACATGTATTATATTATACAGGAAATGTATTGCGTTTTATACGGATAATTGAGGCCGTCGTATTTGATTAAGTGGTGGTTGTGGGTTCGATTCCAATAAATGAAAGAAATTTAGAAGAAGTTTCCATTATTTCGTTAAACAAAGCACCTCAAATGAAATGTTTATTTAAAAAAAGAAGCCGTCGTCGTCAGTTGTGGATTCGATTCTCATTCGGGGAATGATTAATTTTCATTTCTTCGCTTTTGCAACAAGACAAAACGCAGCGTTCATTTCCATATTCTACATGCAATGTATTACGATGTTAACTTAGATTCGACGTCACGTTGTCTGCAAAAGCGGGAAAATTAATATACTATGAACACATCATTATTCCCTTGATAAGTAATCAAACCTACAATCATCGTGATTACAGTGCATCATGATTGCCTTTTTCTATCTTTGATGACTATTATTTGAGGCCAGTCGTGGCGCAGGCGCACAAAGTGTGACTGTAAAGGCGACTGACTGGTTGTGGTTTCGATCGCCACTCGAGGAAATTAAATATTTATTTACATTTATGTTTTCATTTCTTCGCTCTGGTGTCGAGGCAAAGCGCACCGGTGAGTTCCGTCACTCAACACGAAATGCCTCCAGAACTCAGCGGAATGTGGGGAACAGAGTGTCTTAACACTAGGTTCTCTCTGCCTACCCTGCTGTGTGCGGGATACAGTGTGAAGCTAATTTAATTTTGAATTTTGATGATTATTTCTATTTCGTAGTATGTTTTCTGTAGCTTCGACCCCGTGGTGAAAAAGAAAATAACTAGATAACAATTGTTTTTTAACATATGAAATATTCGAAGTGCTCGAGGTAAATATGATCGCTTTGTACATTCGGCTACATAGTAACGATTTACGTAACTCAATATAGCCCATAGTGGACTTTTAATAGACCATACAACACAAAAACCAATTAATTTGAACTACGTACTTAGTAGTTCCTGAGATTAGCACGTTCAACCAAATATTGAGTATGTTTGGTTGAAAGCTCAGCTTTATAATATTGGTATACATTATGTTCTTAATTATAATCTTACCTCTTGCATCCTTAACTCTCCCTGCAATGAGAACGGAGAAGAAGGGAGTGTCTTAAAATTAAGTTCCCTTTATCTACCCAGCTTTGTAAGAAAAATATGAATCTATATAAAATCAATTTTTCCATAAAAATGGTAACTTTAAGTTGATTTTAAAAAGCATCGACTGTTTTGGAACATATTATTTCGAGAAATTTTAAAATAAACTTTGATATCTATGAGTCCGTGTTGGGTGCTTGACGGTTTGACATTGCATAGTCCAAATGATTCATTTTAAAATAGATATTTGCTTTGGCTATGAGCCTTGAGTGTGTGGATTTGAAGCTATTTATCATAGATCTTACTAATATATTTTTATTTACCTGTAATATTGCGGTGTTAGGTTACGCCTTGTATAACATAGAATATTTAAATCTCTATCTCCATTAGGAGATACTGGTATTGGTGGTGGATACAAAATATTATACTATGATGTATATATTTCATAGATTCTTTTGTTTTAGTATGTGAAATATTACGGTAGGAAAGTGTGAAATATAGGAGAAAAAATCATTCGTGTCCGTACAATTCTCGAGACACTGCGTTTTGTGACGGAATTCACCGCTGCGGCTTGTCCTTCGGTGGATCAAACCTATAACCGTTTACAGTCTTATACTGCTGCGCGATGATAGCCTCTATAACTTATTCAAGTCAAATTCATTTATAACGTCCATTTTAACTGTTTAAAACTAACCCGGTTCTATCAAAGAAGTTTGCAATACTTCGTTCCCGATTCTTGCTAAGATTGTTAACTCAAGAAGTTATATTTAAAACTGTCTTCATTATAAATGTACTACAGCAGTATCTTGGATATTTCTTAGCGTGTATTAATTTATTTTATTCATAATTCAAAATCTAAATATTCATCATTTTTAGATTCTTGCAAGTATACTGACTGAATATACCACTACCACCGGCACGGAGGGCAATATCAATGTCATAATCAAGAAACTGGAATTTCATCTCGAATGAACACAGAACTCGGCACCCATATAGATCTGCCATTCTTTCATCGGTGAAGTCGTGATCTTGGTTCTCATTTCACATTTATGTTTTTGATGGGATCTTTTTTTTTATGGAAAAGGACAAGGCAAACGAGCGTTCGGGTCACCTGATGGTAAGTGATTACCGCCGCCCACAACCCCGTGCAACACCAGAGGAGCTACAGGTGCGTTGCCGGCCTTTAAGGTGGAGATAGACGCGCCTTTTGAAGGTACCCATGTCATATCGACTTGGAAACACTGCCGCGGGTAGGCCATTCCAAAGTTCCGTGGCGCATGGAATAGAAGTTCCAACGAACCCGCACAGTAGTGGATTGCCACGTATACAGATGGTGTGGATGATATTTTAGCTTGTGACGTACTGTGCGCACAGTGAGGAGGCCTTTCACAGATCATTGGGTCTCCAATGATTCAAATGGCCCTACGTTGTATGCGATCAAATGGGTCAAGCTGATACTGGGGTGCACCAGCCCAGAGATGAGAACAAGTACTCCATGTGAGGCCGAACCTGGGCTCTATATAGGGCCAATCGGTGTTTTGGCGTAAAGTACCGTTTCGCTCTGTTGATGACCCCCAGTTTCTTTGAGGCCAACTTGGCCTTGCTTTCCAGATGATCGCGATACTAGCAGTCACTCGAAACATTAAGGCTGTAAGGGGAGTGTTTTGAAAAACTGGCGATACGATAAATGAGATTAGTCGGAATTGAACCCACAACCATCTGCACGAACATGTCAACTAGAGAAAAAAAATTATAATATTCTCAACTTTTATACTATAGTTAATAGTTAACAAATAAACAAGATGTAGAAAATTCCATTTTTCAAAACTTTCATTTCTCCACTAAAGTGTGTGTTTAATTAAAAGTTTGTAATGGTATTATATTCTTAACTAAACTACAAAAGGAAATTAAGAGTTGAGGAGTGAAGTTGTTTTTTTTTTAGTTTATGCCGAAGTTTTTTTTAGTTTAAAAAAATAGAAAAATGTCAAATAAAAAAAAAACACTCTTTAATTATGTTAATGTTGTTATTTAAATGCAATATTTAATCGATAGAAGTGATTGATATAGGGTTCTATCGCTTTGGAGCTGAACTGTTGGTCGGGGAACTATCAATTATTATAATTTGAATGTTCTGAGGACGTGTTGTTTTTTTTAAATGGGAATTATTTATGGAGTTCCGTGGCAGCTTGTTTTTGATAATAAATAAAATCATTCCTACGACTGGAGATCGAACTAACAACCATCTCGCTTACAGTCAAACTATCCCTTTGACACAATCACAAAGACCTCAAACACATAAATTTTAGTACGAAATCCAGCAAAATAATTCTAATACACTCATCACTCGGCTGACAACCTATTAAATTAAACGATCCATAATTAGTACAGTCCGGTCGACATGTCGTGGCCGATGTGAAGTAAGGCTTTACGAACTTTTGCACATTGTTCACTCGAGAAGAAAACAATCAAAAATAAGAAAAAACCTAACATAAAACTGGGCAGCCATCTACAGATGGATGGAATTTCAGGACGGCCACGACTCGTCGACCGTACTGTGCCTGCAATGTTGAAACAAACCTAGCTCTCATTTTAGGTATGCTAAAACCAATAAGGTAAGTACCGAATACTAAATAATATGTGAACATATCGAATTCAATTCCCATAATGACTGGCTATTGTTGAATCGTGAAATATTATCTGATAAATGATAATGTTATCAGTTACTTAAATGATTGTGTTTTGTGAAATATTAAAGTATTATCGTATAACTTTTGCATAAGGTATTGTAAGGATTTACGCTTTGATTTATCGGTAAGGGTTTGATTGCCGCCTCGAAGGTTCGATTCTCGATTAGGAAAATATTTATTTCCTGCAACTTTCTTTTATCCTAGTGTTTCTCAGTTAGAGTTGTAGTTCCTAGTGTTAACGCACTTCGTTCGCCGTTTTCTGCCCAATTCTCGAGACATTGATGAATTTATTTTAATTTCTCCGCTCTGGTAAGTCCTGCATGTAATATCTTAAAATTTATCGTGGGGGTAATTTATATTTAAAAGTGGGGAACTTAGCTTCTTAGCATTAGGTTCCCTCTGCTCCCCTCGGGATACAGCAGGAGCAGCGTGAAGCTGAAAAAATATCCAAGGGGAAGCAGCTTCAAAATCATATGTATTTTTATTCATATTTAAGTAACACGCCAACGGATACACAAAGTACTGTACAGTATTACTTAAGCTGTAGTATATTGCGATAGAACCCTATATTTCTATGGAAATTTTTAGTATCAAGACTTCATTCTTTTTGATGGATATTCAATAACCAAGTTCTATTGAATTTCTTTTATTTACATATATATTTACTCCACAACACCAACACGGCACAGTGGAACATAGCTCAATTAATGTGATGATTGCAAGTTCACACTTCACTTTTTGCATATATTTATTACTAATTTACCCACGGCTTCGTATTCGTAGTCAAATACAAAACAAATAATGCTTTTGTATGGGCCATAACATATCGAACCGATTATCGTGATATATTATAGTCTATATGCTTTCCTCGATAAGTGGACTATCCAATATAGAAGAACATAAGATTTTATTAATACGAATCAGTAGTTCCTAAGATTAGAGCTTACAAGGAATCAAAGACTGCAGTTTTATATTATTAAAGTCATCTGAACATAAGTGTTCATTGTGGGTTCGATTCTCACGCGATTTTTATTTTATTAAATAAAAAACACGGACATTGGTCGTCCGTTGCCTTTTTTTTTAATTCTCTCTTGTTTTTTTTTTGTGATTTTTATTCACTTATTGGATTTTATTTTAACATTGCTGAACAGCGATTTTATACAGAAACTTTTCCGTGCCGCCGGCGTTTTTTTACTGAAACTATTTTATACGGTCGGCAAATTTTAAGCGATTTTATTTAGATTGATTCGCCATCGTCGTAACTATTAATTTTAATTTACCACTTTCTTAATGACCCAATCTGATGGCAATATATAATTAAGTATTCAGTAGTATTGTATATTTAAGGCAGCAACCACAACAAAATAGCAGACTATATATATATTTCTTTAATTACATAAAGAATCTAGGATCTCTATATAGGATATCAAATGAAAGGTGTTGACTAGAAGAATACAATTCACTAAAATAAATCTAAAATGAGGCGAACTATATATTTAATAAATCACCCACGATATGGGTCTCATCTTATCGTATTTTTTTCCAGAATAGAGCAGCGTAAAATGAAAAGGAGTTTTCCGGAACCTTTTATTGTTAATTTGGATGTTCAGCGTATGTGTTAAACAAGGTCGTCTGGAACGGTATGGGTTAGTAATGTAAAGAATGAAGATAAGAAGGAGAATAAAGATTACTTAGTATGTTAAAAAGGACGAAAAGAAATGTCAACGAAAAAGATATGTGTGGTGGAAGATATATTAACTGCACGAAGAATTCCATGAAGGATGTCAATAACGATAGAGTTGAAGGCGCTACTAAAATCCAGTAAGACCATTGTAGTGACATGTATATNATTTTAAACTTTGTGTCATATCTAAAAATTCTACAGTTTTTCTTTACTATTTCACAATGCTTAGTCCAACTATTATGCCACAAAATCGTAGCATCATTTGTAGAAAAATATATAAGTTAAAGGTGCAATATCAATTTTAGTAGCAGTAGTCAAATGTTCAAAGCTGCCCCCTTACGGGGTAGCTTTGAACATATATGGGATAGTTACGAACTATCATTGAATTCAATGAAATTAAAAGGCTTAGCAAA